>NW_021027114.1:219272-577785 GCF_004153795.1 Camellia sinensis
GAATCCATCCCGGTTGCTCCACGAGCTTCTTCCGGCGAGATCTACTCCTTCTGATTCGGCTTTGGTGCCTCTTGCTCGAGGGCTGCTTCAAAACTGGCCACACGGGCCTCCTCTGACGGTTGACTGTTGAATGTTTCGGATGAGTTTGAGGTTCAAGATAACAGGTCGAATCTTGAGGCTGAGAGCGATCCTAGGCTGCGCGATCTCAAGAGCAATTCCACACAGGTCTTCACAGGGCCGTGTAAAACATTTGTTTTTGAAAGTTTTTAAGAAGGCGACGAATCGCTCGCGCCGAAGATAGTGTGGAAACAATCTGGATCAAGCCAGGGCCCTTCTCAGTACTCACGCTAACAAGCATGGTTTCATTCATTAAGGGCTTAGCATGCCTCTCTTTCTCTCAAAATGATCAAAATTTTGCAAAACCAGAGGAATTCCTTCCTCTTCGTTTTTTATCACCGCAGTGTTAAAAGGGGTTTTTGAAAAACTCAGGTTAATGCAATGAGTTTGGCGCACAGAAGAGCAGGCGAGATGTACTGTCAGCCCGTTCAAATCCTCTGGCACTTGTATTGAAAGCAAGCACGAAAGTGAGATAGCCACAGCTGTTTCATTCAGATTTGTTGGGTATAACTGGCCCCTCGGCAGAAACAGATTCAAAAAACAAAAACAGGTATTTACAAAACAAAACGGTGCTCGGGACAACAACCCCAGAATCACCTAGTATTCTATACAAAGGGGACTGACTCAATACAACAAGACAGACCCTAAAGCAAAAGACTGACTCAAAACAAAGAGACTGACTCAAAACAAAAGACTGACTCGACACCCAAGCCAGGATTTACAAAACTCGGTTTCACCGATGCTCAAAAAATGCGTGCCAGACGCCACATCCAAAACATACCGAATGCCGCCCGCAGGTGGTTCATTTTCTGACAACATACTCGCAGTATCTGTGTCCTCAAAATCCAATAACTGGGTGGTAATGGACTTGGCTGAGGTGGGCGGGAGGATGACCTTGTTATCAATCAAATCTTGTACCTCATGACGGAGGCGGAAGCAATTTGTCGGTTGGATGGCCTGTCTGCTGGTGGTACGCGCAATACTGAGCAGCATCATGTGTGACAGGGAGATTCTTCGGGAGTGGCCGAGGCTCTAAGGGTTTAAGGTGCCCCTTCTCGACAAGGATCTGAAGTGCCTTAGATAGAGGCATGTAGAGAGCATGAAAGGCCCTGCGCCCTCGGGTCAGGTACTTCGGAGTCTGAGCACTTTTACTAGCCGCACAGGTGAAAGGATCGGCAGGCGCCACCTTAGCTTTCTGATCTTTCCCGGGTACAGGGGCGGGAATAGAAGGAACTGTTCTGGCATGACGGGGCCTATCCCAATTTCCTGACTGACTTGAACTACTCTCAGGTAGAATGGGGAAAGCTTCTTCCACAGTTTTTGCCACAACTGCTGTTATCTGTTGCTTGTTCATTCCCCCGGCTTTCAAAGCCTCGACTGCCCACAGCAGTTGTTCAATAGGATCGGCATCTACCTTTGCTTTGTCTTTTCCTCTGACCTCAGCCTGATCGAGGGTTTGGGTTGATGCTGGCATGTCATTGCCATAGTTGGAGGCCATCTCCGGTTGGCTAAGTTCAATCACAATTCGCCCTAACAGCGGGGGCTCCTGGGGTACAAAACTTCCGGCATATGGTGCGGCTGGAGGTGAAGCTGACATTCCGTAGGCGAGATCCACCACGGACCTCTGGATATCACTTATCATCCCCATTAGTTCAAAGGTGGTGGGCTCACGAGCCTGATACAACTGGGGGGCCCAAACCGGGTGCACAACAGGCGTCCTGGGTGGATGTGGCATATCCATGTTGGTCTCACTTTGTAGAGTGATCCCTTGATCTAATGCGGTTGTCATAACCATGAACTCTTCTGAATTCTGCGTCGTCATAGGTCCTGCCTCAGCAAGGGGGAACACTAGCTATTCTGTATCAACTCTCTGACTTTCTGAACTGAAAGGAAAAACGAACAGCGTTTCAGCCCAAACTGATCAAACACGGGTGTAGCCGAATAACTGTATTCCACTACTGATCACTGTTCCCCAGAAATCACTGTCCCCAAAACCGAACTGATACCCGCAGATAACTGGTTCTCAACAATACTGATACTGGTGCCCTCGGGCCCGATCCTCAAACTTGTAAACTGGTATGCACATTCCTGTAGAGATATACTCTAAAAGCACATAGCAAGTAAGAAAGAGCCAAAACACCCCTATGTTGGGGTAGGGTTTCCCTGTCCTATTTTGTTAGGAGCTAGGGTTTCATATGCACGCAGCAGTTTTCAAACAACCTAACATCGGGTAAGCAGCCTGTCCTAACTTGGAATGGTCACTATGGATCCGAAATATGCACTAGGTCGAATGGTCGAAAAGGGTGCCCCGGCAAAATCGGGGTTTGTGTTCCCATGCTGTCAGAGCCCATAACCGGTCAGCCTTATGGTCATGCCTTGACAAGACAAGCCTCCGGAAAACCGTTCAGGAATGGCAGATGGCAAACATGGTGTCCTAGGCGCACCAATGCACATGCAATGCAAAGAGACACATAAATGAAATCAAAACAGGATATCACGAGTTCGAGTCAAGCTCTCTAAATCCCCAGCAGAGTCGCCAGAAACAGTAGACGCGCCCGCGAAGGGGGTCCTCGCTACTACAGTTCGGACTCGACTTGTCTCACGGTTCTTAATCTTGAGCCAAAGAGTCCAAATCTGGCAAATCGTTTTGAGAAACAGATTTTTTTGAAAAAGTAGTGCCAAACATGGACTGCTTTGCTAGATACAGAGTCGCCACCTAAATATTTTTTAATGGGGGAATTTAGGAAACCCTGACTCGGTGCCGAAGGCCACAATACCGTCATCACCGGAGTTGTCTCGGCTCGGGAGCTTGGGTACGATCAGGGAAGGTCAGCTATGAGCACCCCCTTTCGCCCGGTCCGAAGACCGGCCTCTACTAACGATGATATCCGACTTTGAAAACGTTATGTGTTCTTATTCCAGTTATTAGCCTAGAATTACTATGTTATGCGCACAGCAAACAAGTATAGACTAGATTACCTAATTTGGGAATAAACATTGCATATCCGTTTGTTTGAAAACGCTTTGGAATTTGCTACTCGCAAGTAGGCTAAAACACGGATTTCAATGAGTTTTTCCAACTCAAACAATCCAACCTTCACCCACAGGCATTCAAACAGTTTATCACATAAGCATTTAGCCGCATGGCAAGCATATTGTTATCATAGCACTCACACGCATGCAATATGCCAAAACATAAATACTTACATCGTACTCCGTGCCATAACAGTAAACTAGTTAGCAAACATGCATGTCCTAGTTCATGTCAATTTGACTAATGCAACACATACGGGATGCGATTAGATAGGATCGGCTAACCTAAACATGGCATGTGAAATGCGATTAATTTGATGCACGTATTCAAATTTGAATTGAAGTACAAATGCTGTTAGCGTGATGTACCGAGCCTAATGCATGCAATACAAATGCATGGATGCACGCATGCGTAGCATAAGGTATGCTAATTTTAAAAGATGCCCTAGTCTACCACCATAAGCAGGTAAATAAAAGGGAAGAAAGACGTGAGGTTGGAAGACAAACACACACTCACGCACACATATTACATAATTGCCCGTGCTCGGAGGGACCAAATAAATATTACAGTCCAAATGATAAGCAAATAAAATTATTACAGAATTTCTAATTAGTTAATAGAAAGAATGCAAAAGAAAGAAGAGGATGGCCGCAGCCTCTGCCTCGGGACGCGCGAATGATGCATGCTCGAAACCCGGCCCGCCTGGAAAACCCGCACCGTACTTCTGCCACCTTTGTTTGTACTGCCCTGTCTCTCTGAAAACTTCCAAAACCCTAGGACAGGTTCCTTGCATTCTGCAGAGCACCACCGGCTAGACAGAATTCCCACCGGCAGTGGGATGTGGCCACCGGCCGTTGGTGAAGCTATCGGCAGTGAAAATATTGCCGGTCGGCACTTAACACTGCCGGTCGGCAGAGTGTTCCTGCAGAATCTGCAAATGACAGCAACAGAGGTCAAGGCAAAGCATAGTAGCACAATTCAAGGCATATATGCACCACTCATGTCCCTTATCATGCTTGCGACTCAAAAGGGCATGTGCCTCGATTCTCGGACCACCAATCACGCATTTCCATGCATGATGGCCCAAAGAATCAAGTATGCAACTTTCATGTCATATGAAATGCAAGCCAAACAAACAAACAAGGCCCAATTCCTATCACCAATTCAAGGAACAAGGCATGCATGCAAGATGCAATGCAACCTAGTCATGCAAGCTAAGGACGCAACATGGCATGGCAATACACTTATGCAAGCATACAAGCAAACATGAGGCAATGCTAATGGATGAAAAGATGGTCTTAAACATGATTTGGGCAGCTCTAATAAGGCCCAAAACAGTGGCTAAAATGACCAAAATAAGAGACCAAAACACATGCACACATGCACATGTTGAAACGCCAACACTTAGGCACAAATGAGGCAACTCCCAAACACAATTGAAAGAGGCAATCATGGACAATTAGCATGCAACATAAGCTCTGAAAATCATGAATTAGAGGTGCCAAACCAACTAATTAACACAAGCAATGCATGTTAGCATGATCAAAACTCAAGGCAAGCTAAAGGGAGTATTGGACCACACTTAACAGAACCAAACATGGCATGAAAGGAATGACCAAAATCAGAGGTTTAGCATATCAAAACAAAGCTAAGAGCACAATGACATGACATCCTAGGGGCCTAATCATGATGGCATACATGAAGGCATGAATATGGGGCATGAGATCACAACCTTACAAGGCATTAATGGGACATCAAATGTGAGCATATGAGCACATTATGAGGTCTGAAATAACATGTAGGGTGGTTCCAAACCACCGAAATGATACAAGCAACGCATACTACACATCCACATACTTGAAGCATACAAGCTCAAATGTAAAGGGGCTATACCAAGCATGCCAAATCTGACCCAAACAACTATGGACAGACCTAAAGCATGGCAAAATATGCACAAAAGTTTCACAAGACTAAGCCTAAAACATGCTTGAACAAAGGCTAACAACCTAAGTCATATTAAGGCAATAACAAGGCATTACATGGTAGGTATGCTAAGCATGCATGGTGTACCAAAACCAACAATAAACAGAGGTATGTTATGACATATTAAGCATGAAAAACAGCCAAGACATGATAAATACACACTCTATCATGGTGCTCCCTCAAGAGGCCAAAAATGGTCCATTTCAAGGACAACAAGGGGAGGGGATGGCCCTCCCCTTTTGGAGACTTCAAGGCACCATCTTCACCACTGAAATCCCTCAAGATTTCAGTGGTGAAGAGGCCCAAACACCAAAGTCTCGAAACTCACTCAAAATAGCACAAAACGAGGCCTTTCAAGGCCTAAGAGGGGTCAAACACCCCCAAACCACAAAACATTCTAAACAAACAATTTAGAGGGCCTAAAAACAGAACTTTTTTGAATAATACACTAAGCTCAAAAACGATTTTAAGATAGGTAAAAACAAGATGCAAAAATGGGGAATAATGGGACTAGATTCTCACCCTTGAAGACCCCTTCACAAATGATGTTCCAATGGCCCT
This sequence comes from Camellia sinensis, assembly GCF_004153795.1. Classification (NCBI taxonomy): domain Eukaryota; kingdom Viridiplantae; phylum Streptophyta; class Magnoliopsida; order Ericales; family Theaceae; genus Camellia; species Camellia sinensis. Next base: position 224,968 of record NW_021027114.1, read on the forward strand.
TCTTGGCTTGAATCCAGCTCCAAAACTTCAAAACCAACCCCTTAGAACCTCAGTAGCTAAGTGAAGGTGAAACACTATGTGTTTGTGTGCAATAGTAAAACACACAACACCTTTAACACACACAAGAGGGAGATATAGAGATAGAAAGTGTATGGTTTCTAACCCTAGAACTCAAAACCCTAAAAATGGCTGTCTAAGCTCTCTCAAGTGTCTCAAGTGTCTAACCCTTGCAACAAGAGAGAGCCCCTCTCTTTATAGAACTTCTTATCTTGTAAAGCTTACAAGACATGCTTCATAAAAGGAGATCCCTCCATACACGTGTATGGAGGGGAGCAAAAAGCAAGACAACTGTCTTAAAATATCTACAAAGCAGATGCACAGTAGTCGGCCGGCCAAAGATGCCATTTTGGCAAAATTGAGTCCGACCGGCACTAAATAATGCCGACCGGCAATATACATTGCCGGTGGCAGCAAAAACCAGCCGTGGCCTCTAGCCACTGCCGGTGGTGTGTGGGATGCCTCACAAGGTATTCCCTGCCCTTCCAAGGCAAAATGCAAGTGTTTGGTGCAAAACCAGACACTAAACGGTCGAGTTCGGAGATCCTGAGGCAAGGCGCGTAGCCGAGACCTCCGGGAACTCCAAACGAACACAAACATGGATGATCACCGAGTGTTCAAACGGTGACGTCCAAGTCTTGAGGACGGTCAAAAATGGGGTGTCTACAATCAACGTTGCAGCATGCACTGGTTATACGATTTGGCAAGCTGCTGCTGGTATCGTGCCATATGCACAAGAGCTCGATCATGACGTTATTCAATCAGATTGAGGTCTAAGGCCGACATCATATGTCACGCAACAAAATTCAGACAATTAAATATTAAATTCGAACTAAACCTCAATAATATTCTATCATCCAAATCTTAGGGGTGAAACAAAACTAAACGCCAACCAAAATATCTACCATAATTTTATAACTATCAAATACGTCCAACATTAAAGTAGCAACAATTAGTCAAAACAACTTAAAAAAAGTACGGTTACAAACCAAGCCAAATTTTTCCAATACTAAAGTCATAAAATAAAATAATAATAAATACATGAACTACTAATAACCCTAAGCTCAAGAAAACAAAAGAAATCCAAGAGATATGCCCAAAAACTATAGTTACTTCTCGTCACCACCGTAGCCTCAACTAATCCTGCAAAGGAAGCTCAGTTGCGCTCAAATAGAACGCACCCGAGTTGCGAAGAGACAAAACGGGTAAGTATACAGGTATACTGGTATGAGTACAATATTTAACACCCACGTGTCCACTAGACACAGACAAAAGTACATTTAATTCTTTTCACAGGACAAGACAAGTAGTTCCAACTGCACCGAGACGAATGGGTAGTTTCCCGAGATACGGTGGCATTTAGTTTCTTGTTCGTACACAACGAAATATAAATTGATTATAAAATAGACAAAATAAAAATAAAAATATGATGGGTCAGCCCTGCAGAAAAAGTTAGTAAGACCCACCATCCTGCAAAACAAATAAAGTTAGTATAATTTAATCATAAGTAACTTGTTGAAAAAAAATATAAAATTACACTATTTCATACTTAAATAATTCGAATTGATCAAAACTCAAAGAACAAAAGTTGTACAGAATAAAATTTTCTAAAAGACAACGTGAATGAATTTAACAGAAACTGAACAGGTTAAGAGAAAAACTTGATCTAAAAATCTAGACGGAATTCAATCGAAAAATCTGAAGCTGAAAACGAACAAAAACTGCCCTAAGATGATTTTTTTCAAAAAAGTTCAAAATATGAAAAGTGTGCAGAATAATGTTTTACTTCAGTCAACGCAAAACCAAAAAAATAATGAGCTCGTTTTGTGGGTTAAAACAGCCTATAAAATCTGCATTACCAAAATGAATCAAACCGACAATAACCAAGGTCATCCGATTATAAGTTCTAATCGATCTTTTTAATAAAAAGTTACAACATAAAAGTTGTCCAAAATCACGTATACATGCCTCTCCTCAAATTTCATAATTTATCAAGATCGTTTACTATTTTTTTTTACGTACATATCGATACCATACACGCTACACTAATAAATTCATAATTAAATTCTTTGTTCCTTAACTCCACCACATCGGCCCTCCCCTTCCGGCCTACACATATATCCCATGTGCCTCCCGTATACCTAACACCACTCCAAAGACAAACTTGCACGGGGATATCGTCCCGAGTTTGACTCACACTCCCTGGATGGTTAGCATATACGTACGCGCGCAAATCAAAGCACTCGTCTACTAATGAGAACGAGGCAACAATATATATATACACAACATCTCACACATGAGAATAAACATAACAATGCCGAGCCTAAGACATTCAAATAAATCTCATAATCCTTACTTTTTTTTACACTCTTTCTCACCATCACTCAAATAAAACAACAATCCATGGAGTCATGGTGGAGTATAAGGAATTTATCTATGAATTCCTAATTAATTTCAATTTCATATAACCATATTAATTTTTGTTTCATATAACTATGAGGGTGATTACAATCATAAAATAAATCCATATAAAAATCTTAAATCTGACATACACAGTTAATCAAAATAATTAAAATCAATCAATTAACTAAAAACCCTAAACTTTACCTACACAACTAATCAAAGTAAATAAAATCAATCAATCATCTATAAACCCTAAATCTTACATCCACAACAAATCAAAATAATTAAAATTAATCTATCATCTTTATGTAAAAACAAAATCAAACTAACATCAAACAAATAAAAATAAATAAACAAATAAAATAACGAATTAAACATAAATCATGGGAAGTGGGTTTTGTACTCACAATATTATTTTGAAGATCAAAGAAATATTTAGAAGATTTATGGCGTCACCAAAACAAAACCCTAATCTTTTCTTCCTTTTCCCCTTTCTTTCTTGGCGTCCCTCACTGTTCTCTCTCTCTCTCTCTCCCACGGCTGCCTTCACCTTGCAAATTCACTTTTCTTTTCTTTGATTTCCCTGATCCATAATCTAACCTAATTCACTTTATATAATATTATACTAAAACCTAATCCTATTCTAACTTAATAAACCATTATAATATATCTATATAATAAGGGATAGTGGTTTTTGAAATCTGATGGGACTGTTATCCCTTTGTCAAAATGTGAACCCTTGGATTGATTCAATCCAATGGCTAAAAAATGTCCAAGACAAATTATATTTCAATGGTGGTGATTGAATCCTACGGTGAGTGGGTTTCTTCTTCCCTTCCATCCATCCATCCATCCATCCATCCATCTCTCTCTCTCTCTCTCTCTCTCTGTCTCTCTCTCTCTCTCTCTCTTCAAAATTTAAAATTGAGTTTTCTCCCTTATCTCTCACTCTTAGAGCTCACTCTTAAAAGAACCAGCAGATCGGCATCAACACATAGCAGATCGCCGATTTCAAAGAAAAGCAGCATCAAAGAAAAGCAAAGATAGAGAGAGTGCGAGGGTGTGCGATGCGTATTTATACACACATTTGCACTCTCGCTCTCTCTTTCTCTCTCTCTGTAAATTGTGTTTGAAGATGGTGGATTTCGCTCACGTACAGAAGGAGCTTCAGGAATGATTCCTCGGGCATAAGCATCAAGCCTAAAGGCGACAATCTCACGCATTTGGCCGGAATGATTCCTGGTCCCCTCACTACTCCTTACGAAGGCGGCACTTTCGACATCGACATTATCTTGCCCGGTAATCTTCTTCTTCTTCTTCTTCTTTGTTTTCTTTTTTGTTACATATATGTATATATGTTTGCAAAATTTGAGTCTGGAATTTAGGCCTTGGGTTTTTAGTTCTATTCTGGTCAACTAAAAATTGTATATTTTTTGCTTCAATTTTAACCTTCTGTTAACATTTTGCTACTATAAGAGAATGGAAAAGTGGCAAAATTGATCATTTGAGATGTGGGTTCCATAGTTTGGTTATAAAATTGGATTACGCGTAGGAGAAAGGGAAGATATATACAGATCTTTTGCATATTTGAAAATAAACCAGTTTTTGAGTGATAATTTTGGTCATAAAATTGGAATAGGCGGCTCACATATCATTTTTTTATTCTCTTTCATAACAGAATATTAATAGAAGGTTGTGATTGAAACAAATAAAGTAATAACGGTCCATACTGGAGGGTCGTCATCCAATGCATTTAATGCACTACTTGAAAATCTCTTTTTGATTACTAGCTAGATACGGCTGGAAATGTGTGGAAAAATAGGTTTTAGAAATAGGAATAAGGGGTTTAATTTGAGGTAATGATTTGAAGTCTACATTTTGGTAGAAGGTAGTGCTTTACAATTTTGAGGACAGGCTAGGGTTATAGTACTTTAGGAACTAGAAGTACGATGGAAAACTGTGGAATTGCTTTCAGTAGAAGGTAGTGCTTTCTACAATATTTAGGGCACTTTTGGAAATGCCTTCATTTTTTTTTTTTTTTTCTGTTATTAAAAATTTTGGTAGAAGGTAGTGCTTTACAATTTTGAGGACAGGCTGGGGTTATAGTACTTTAGGAACTAGAAGTAGGATGGAAAACTGTGGAATTGCTTTCAGTAGAAGGTAGTGCTTTCTACAATATTTAGGGCACTTTTGGAAACCTTCATTTTTTTTTTTTTGTTTTCTGTTATTAAAAACAGAAAATTCAGAAATTGACGCAAAAGAAATTGTTTGATAAACTGTTTTTGGGAAAATCTTCTGGATTTTGAAAATGTTTTGCATAATCATAAAGCCGTGTTTTCAAACTTTTTGTTTCTAATGACACAAAAAATTAAGACATCTAAAATGAAAATGGCACTAAACTCAGCCTGTTTTTGAAGAAAAGAAACTGATATTTTTAAGAGTGATTTTTGTTGATTTTTCTTACACTTTTATAAGAAATTGATCAGTTGATTTTTCTTAAACTTATACAGATAATATACAAGAATTTGATTTTTCTTACACTTTTATGAAGAGTTGGTTGGGTTTCACGAATTTGATTTTGATTTTGGGTTTGGGTTTGGGTTTCGCAAAATCAACCCATTTACTATCATTTGATCTATATTCCTTACTTATTAAGTGTTTGATAAAATGTTTTATTGGAATTAGTAGGCACACAATTGGAATTATTCTCTAAATCCGGTTGATGGTATCCTCTAAATTAATATTCCTCTAAAATGTGTCTTGGATGATTCCCATTGTCCTCTAAATTCCATCAACCGGAATTATTGGGATAAAATTCCATTAACCATTCAATTTACACATAAGAAATTTCAAAAGATGTCAGTATTGTTGGGTGGGTCTGGAGATGTGAAGTTGATAACCATTCAATGGGTGGGTCTGAAGATGTAACCATTCAATGTTTGATAATTTACTCAAATTTTATTTGGAGATGTGAAGTTTTGTTGGGTGGGTCTGGAGATGTGAAGTTGATAATTGAGGGTTGGGTACTGTTGCGTAACCCTTTCTATTCCATTAAATTAATTTAATATAATATGCACGGCCCCATTATAGTCACGGTGGAGCAATAACCCACCAGCCATAACCAGCCATAATAAAATAATATTAAATTTTTAAAAATGGAATTATTCAACAAATTCGATGCTTTAAATACTAAAAGGATAATGGGAATCATCCTCTAAATCCAATTGATGGTATTCTCTAAATCCAGTTGATGGAATTTACAGACAACAAATCCAGTTGATGGAATTTAGTAGGCACTTTTTGTTTTCGGTTTGATTTTGTGGAGAATTGGGAATTATCCCAATAATTTTTTAACTTGCTTTTGGATAATGGGAATCATCCAACTACCAATATTATTCTTCTCTTGATTTTTTTATGTGGTTATTTTTCTATGTGGGTTTTCTGAGTTTAGGCTTAAGTTGCAATGATGTTGTGTATATTTTTTCTTTGTTAGGAATAGACATAATTTCTTTGCTTGCATTTAGCTGAACCTTTCAGATTCACTTTTCTAAATTCTATACCTTTCAGATTCACTTTTCTAACACCTATAAAATTTTCATGACACATAAGCATTCAATTTTGCTATAGAATTGTTGGTTATCTTCTTCAACATTACCTTTGGTTAGGTAACTAATTGCAAATTTTGCTAGAAAGTTGTGGCGGTTGTTTTTGATGGTCAAATTTTGGATGTTATGTAAAATGCCTCACATAAAATAGTTTACTTTCTTATATAATTATACTTTTTTGTTGTTCAAATAGTGAGTAAATCTATCAAGCCAAGTAAATGGCTAAACAACCTGTTAGTAATGGGCGCCCATGTGGCATGACCATTAAATTTGATTTTGAATCCTTATCCAAATAGGTTTTGATTTTGAAATCAAACCTATTTAGGATAACCACTCTTGAAACAGACATTATCAGTTTGAACTGATATAGATAGATATAATATATATTAGATATTATCTGTATCTTAACTGATATGGATAGATATTATAATATATTAAATATCTGATATGGTTATGGGTAATCAGAGAAAAAGGAAAAATAACGTAGTCTGTTTTTCTACCCACATTCTGACTCTCTCCCAAAAACACAACGATCAAGTCTTTGACACTGTGGTTAGTGTGGGTGATATTCAATCTGTGATATCACTCCACTGCTGGGTTGGTTCATCAAGAAGTTTCCTGGAAGCACGTGATTTATCCAAGAAGGTTCTATCATCAAGAAGGTATGATCTGATCCTTTTACAGCCTAAAACAGTTATCCAAACAGTGGTTCTTAGATTTCGTCAAGCCATGATAGGGCAACGATGATCGATGAAGACCACTGAGGCATGATCAATGGTCCAAAAGAAGTTTTTCCTTACTTAGTCATTATGAGCCAGGAATTTATAAGGTAGTCGCCATCTAGGGTGGGCAGTCCTCTATTTTAGATATGATGGACATGGGTGATGTAATTTATATGCTCGGATGTACGATCCTTAGGGATTGTTTTAGGAAAATTCTCGGTTTGTCTTCGATGACTTACATAATGTTTTGAACAACAGTTGAAGGTCATACCTCATTAAAACCAAGATTAGCTAAAGAGCTGGATTTCATCTTCTTTTGTAAAGCAGTCAGGTCCCACTTGACACAACGAGGAATGACATTGGGCTTGTGGGGTTGTAGGATGGTTGTGTGTTCACACAACCAGTACTTCAACAAAACAACAAAGACATATGTTATTTAGCCTTTGTAGAGCAATGTCAACAGATGTGAATATTCATAATAATGGCACAGTTGTGAACATTCATAGCAATAGAGCAGAAGTGGATATGAACATTCACATCAGTGGTACAGATGTAAACATTCGCAATAATAAAGCAGAAGTGAATATGAACATTCATATCAGTGAGACAGATATAAATGTTCACATTTGGCAGAGATGAACAAAAGTCAAGAAGATGTGAATGTTATTATTTGAGAACATGGGTACTTACCATCAATAACATGACACAGCCGGTGACTTTTGCCCGTTTTTTGTCGTTTTGGGAAATGGAGAATGTCAGTGTTGTTCTAATTTGTTTGGCCCAATCATATTCTTGCATGCTTTCCAATGGGACCATATCTGCGTAGTAGCCCCATCCTATTGTTTAGCTGATTGTCGAGAAAAAAAGTTTCTGGCAAGCATACATGCAGACTAGTCGGGGGACTTCTTCGTTGTCATCTTTCTTTTTTCCTTTCAATGCCTCGGTCAATGCCAGTCTTTGGTTTTGCACCATATGATATGTCCATTGGTTTGGTGCCACAGTCCACACCAAAAATCAACTTAGTGTCGCTGTCGTGTATGTTCATATTGTTCTCCCCAATGTAGAAGGCATTTTTTTGAAGCCTTGTACATTTGTAGGACATGCACAATAACATCATCATACTTCATGCATTTGCCAAGGTTGATCTCACCGTTTCTCAATGCATCTAATAAATGCCAGAAAGGTGTTTGCCGGAGGCAGCCGAGCTGTGCTTGTGTGAATTTGGTGCTTTTCATTAATTTCGCTAGTCCGGTCATGCTAGATCTGGAGTTGACACGCCGCATGTCAACATTGCTATTAGTATTTGCATGTGGGCTTTCTTCCTTGACATGGTACTCATCTCTTTTTCGCTTTGAGTTTTTCTTCTGTGCAATATTTGCAAAATAGAGTATAAAAAAAACTTAAGACAAGGCTCATGTGATTAGCATAGTGGCACAGATGTGAACGTCCACATCATTGGCATAGATGTGAATGTTCACAGTTGTGTACATAGGTGTGAATATCCACAGTTTTGTGCATGGATGTGAATATCCACATCTGTCCATGGATGTGGATGTTCATTGTGTCAGCAAAAACACAATGTGCATAGTGTGTGTGTGTGTGTAAAAATCAATGTATGTTTATAATTATGTTGTGAACATTCATAGTTCTAATTTGGAAGACAATGCACATACTTGCTACAATCATGCAATGTCAATTTTATACTACAACCTCAAAATTGAAATACAGTTTCAAACATGGGATAACAAAAGTGATATATTTCCTCTAAACACAGTGTGAATATTCACAAAGTGTCTAATTAATTTACACATGTAATGAATGTTCACAACATAATTATATATCACAACAACATCTAATACAAGGAATTTTCATGTGAATGTTCACTATGGTTAACAACAACAATTTGATTGGCCAAATATTTTCAATCCATGTGAATGTTCACAACTTTCAACAACAACAACAACAACAATAACATCTGAAACAATGTCATGGCACAAACATTTTTCAATCCATACAAAATAATAATAATAATAGCAACAACAACAACAACAAACAAACAAAACAAAAAATTGAAAAAAATCTTCTAAAAGGCTCATTAAAAATAAAAAAGTCTTTCGTTTTTTTTTTTTTCCGTCTTAGTTGAATATAAAAATGTAATATTTTCTAAAAGGCTACCTATAATTTTTCTTTTTTATTTTGAAAATTTATTCTAGACTCGAGAGTATTTTGTTGCAATTTCTACTTATAAAACATAAATAAATTAAATAAGTTTAAAAAAATTGAACATAAAAATTGAAAGTTGAGAAATAAGGGCATTTACCTTTAGTGCCCATTTCACAAAATAGGCACATTTCTCTTTCATGTTAATCCTAAATAGCATCCAAGTGGTAAACTCACATGAATATTATAAAATTTTATGTTCCACAGTTATCTTAGTAGTTTACGTTGATTTTAATGTATACTATTTGGGCGTTGTTTTTATAGATTTTTGAAGGGTGACTCTTTTGCCAAGTAAATTTTAAATTTTCTACTTTTTTCCACGATATGTACTATGAAATTATGTCATGTTCCTAAATACTCCTATCTAGACTTTGTCCCTAAATAATTTTTTGAAATATGTCATGTTCCTAAAGTAATCTTTCTTTTTTAATCTTTTTCCTTATTCCTTCTAAATACTCTACCACTGTTGGCTGGATATGAATCTATAGGAATATGTTAGTTTTGATACTCATTTTCTTTGGAAAAATTCACAATAGTTTAAAGTTTGTAATATTTTATTTACCAGTGTGACCACTTCCAAATTGAGGCATGAGTTATAGTTATAAAGGTAAATTCATGATTTAATTGTTAAGCTTCGTTGGAGGGTTTATTTAATATGATTTGAATTTTCTGGCTAGAGGATCATGTATATTTTTGGATCTCAATTAAAATATTATATTGTCCTTCGTCTCTTTTTTATTTTTATTTTGTATTTTTTAACCTTTATAATTAACATTGTTTCCAACTGGTTTGTTTTCTTGATAGGAACTCAAAGCAACATATTCATCCAAAAATGAATATTAAACACAAGGTAAACTTTAATTATTTTTTGATTGTTTTTTTCATACTCATTTTATAAATTTGAATTTAATTATTTGTCGGTTTACAATCTTAAAAAATTCTTATCCATTGTTTAGTCATGATGTGTAGGCATAAAAACAAATAAGGTAAAATTATAACGTTTTTTTTTTAAATATTTGGTCAGTCATGTAACTTTTCTTTTCTATGAAATACATGTCTCACATTCCTTTTCTGGGTTTCCATTGAACAATACTCTCAATGAGTTAGAAGAGTGTAGGAATAGCCTAGACTATTGCATTGGGAAAAAATACACAGATTAGTAGGTAGTTGGATTATTTTTCTCTTACAAGGTTGTCTTCCACTATCAACTGAATTTTGTTTTATATCATGGTTTTAGTATTGAATTTTTCTTTTTCTTTGGTTGTTTTCTTTTTCTTATTGTATCAAACATGATGTTTTCACTACAATAGGTTTTTAGGTAGCTACAGTTTGGAGGTTTGCATGATTTGTTGTCATTCTCAATTTCACTCTCTATGCTATTGTTTTCTTTCTATTCATTTATCTACTTTAATAGTGCAGACGCATGTCTATTCACTTGAACATGAAATGACAGGTTTCAATTGACCATAATAGTTGCATTGCTTTAAACAGCGATGTTGGCATTTGCAAGAGAGTTTGAAGTTATTATATTGCGTTGTAGATATCTCAACATTGAATCATGTATCATATCAATTCTCTTTTATGTAGCATGCTACTTTCTGTCTACCAAGTTACTAACCTAACTTTCACAATTTGAATTAATTTCTCACAAGCCTGTGGAAGCAAGAGCAAGATGGTGATAATCATGATCATGTTGTTTAGAGCTTTAGAGCCTTGAATAGATAACCATAAGTGATGATGTACTTGGATGAAGAATATAACTCTGCTTTGTCATCACTTGAATTGTGAAGCTTTGTGAATTTTGGAAATTTAGGAATCATTGTTTTTACATTGTTCTGTACTTTATATCATTGTCCAAGTAGAGAGATTGGACAGTTGTCTCATGTATCATTTTAGATGGTCAAGACCAATTTTAAACATTTTGTCGGATCTCATATAGCTAAGATCAAGAAGGTAGCTTTTTTAAAGTATCTTGAATATTTTGGTAAGACCGATTATTTCTTTCTAAGATCAAATGGTGAGAGATTGTTTTTTCACCTTTAAATTCCCTCTCAAATGTGTCATGTTTGTTGATAAATTCCACCTCTAAAGATCTCTCAATTTTTTGTATCTTGCTTCACTTCAAAGCTCACTCCACAAACCTTTATCCATCTCTTCTCTCTTTAACCATCTGCACTTTATCCCATTCATTTTCTCTATACATGTGGGTATGATCTATGTTTGATCTTGAGGGTTCATTTCTTTAGGATTGTGTAGTTTTTTTTATTATAGGTATGTGTAGCTCATTTACTGTTTCAGGACTCAATTTATGGGTATGTGATTATTTTGACTTTTGGTGCATATATGTTGACAGTTTTGTAAAATAATTGATTTCAATGTTTTTTTTAGTGGGTTTTAAAGGTAGAATGAGAGAAAAGCTTAACACTGACAGATTTTTGGCCTAAACAGAAAGAGCGACTTTAATTTTTTTTGTTCATATTTTTTAATTCATAGTTATTTATTTTATTTTTTTTAGAGGTCCGTCGTTATTGATTTTTTGTTTGTTTTCTTATTATTATGCTATCTACTTTAACCAAGAGGAGTGTGGCTGATGGAATTGCCTAATTTTGGTGTCATTTTCAAATTACCTAATTATGCTTAATTTTGGCTAATTATGCCTAATTATGCTGATGGAATTGCCTAATTATGCTTAATTTTGGTGTCATTTTGAAAGGAAAAATGAGTAATACTGAATTTTCAAATTACTTTCCAATTAACTTTTTAGTTTTTTTCGAATCTCATTTTCTATCGGCTTTTATTTGTTGAGCAGATTTTTATCTATTTTGTGTTGAGTGCTCTAATGAAAATTATTGTTTTTTCTTAGCACCGCTTAATTGAGCATAGTCTATTGATTGCCTTTTTTTAGCAATTACAGTATTAATTTTTAATCATAATTGTTTTCGAACTCATAACCCATTTGATATATTTATTTGAAATCATACAAACAATTCATGAGATACGGTATGCAAGAATTGATAGAAAGCATGCTTAGATATTTTTTTTTTTTTTGCCTTTCCTTTTAGAATGTTTTTAGGCACAAGTCATTCGCTAATTGTCTTATATGAAAATGAATTAAAATAGCGAATAACCCATGCTTGATTGGGGATAAAAAGATCTTAGTATCTTTGTAGAATTTTCACCAAGATTGCTTACAAAAATTGCAGGGTAAGTCATTTTTTTTTATATTTTTATTTCTTCGCATCTTGATTGTAACCCATTAAGTACTTTCTATCCGTGTCACTTAATTACTAGAATTAATTTAGGAAAATTTGCAAATCAGTGGTAAGACCAAAAAAAAATTGCAAAATCATGGGAAACTTTATCACTTAAATTATTAAAATTGATAGGCTTTACTATTGATTTGCAATTTTCCTATTAATTTTTAGATTTTATTATCGATTTTGCTGTCAATGGTTTTATTTCGAAAAGTGGAGAGACAAGTTGACTTTTTTCTATTTGTTTTAAATTCTCAAAAGATGTGCAAGTGATTTAGAAAAAACATTTGACTGCTATGTATAGTTGCTACTTTTTGTAAGGTTGTTATTTTTTGTACAAGCGATTTAATATTTTTCATGAATGTACAAATGATTTAGTATTTCATGGATGTACAAGTGATTTAGTATTGCTCAAAAAATGTACAAGTGATTTATAATTAATCAAAAAATATTGTTAATTGCTCAATGACCCAATGTCTAGCTTTATATCGAACTGTCTAGGTGAATTAGTTGTTTCTCAACTTAATTAGTTATATCTGAAAGTTTTCATAACATTTGTAGGTTTTTGATTGATGTGAGGTTGTGTTGGGAGTACATTTTTCTCATGTCACGTTGTTTGTAGGCAAGTTAAATTATTATTATTTTTCCTAGATTTTTCTCACGTAGTTTCAGGTTTATAATTTGCAAAGAACTATTACAATGTGATTTGCAGCAGTTGCACCAGCAGGTGTACATTACTTGGTATTTAAATTAATTTTTTTTAGATTGCAGAGCACTGGTTGGTGTGCATTTCTATTTTAATTTTCTTAGATTGCAGAGCAATAGCTGGTGTGCGTTGGTTGGTATTTAATTTAATTTTTTTTTTGAATTGCAAAGTACTGGCTGGTGTGCATTGTTTGGTGTAATTTTTTTTGAATTATAGAGTGTTAACAAACGTACAATACCTTGGTTTGTATGTTTTGTTTTGTCTTTACAATTTTTTATTAACTTGCATAGCAATGGTGCTTTTATTTTTAATGTTTGCATTGATATGAAGTTTATATTTTAGAGTCATAAAGTTTTTTTAATAAAAATGAAATGCTTATGATTGTGTTACTTGCCGTACTATAAATAGTTGATTGGGAAATATTTATTTTCAAAATATATAACCAAAAATATTTTCAAACTTTTTTAATAAAAAATCTTTTCAAAACTAACCAGACCTTTATTCATATTTTGACTTCAATTTTTTAGCAACAAATGGGATAAATTACCTTTTAATCCAATAATTTTATATTTAATTATATTTTGATCTCATCATTATTTGCACCATGCTTTTAGGTACGGGCTTACACTAGTTATAATATATATCACAAGTTTATGGGACCTGTTAAGATGTGCAACTTATTAAATAGTGCACATTATGTGCACATTTATTTTAAACCATTAAATATTTACAAATTAATCTCAACCATTAAATAATTTAATTGGAAATATTGTATACCACTCCAACCGGTTACAATTTTCTTTGCAGATTGTTTTATGTTCGACAAACCGTCTTCACTGTTTGCCCAAAACGCTTCTGTTCTTCAGACACGACTTCGAAGCTATTCTTCGCCATCGAAGACTATCTATATATATATATATATATATATAACACCTCTCTTTTTTTTTTATATAACAAATATAAATATTTAAATATTTAGATTAATTTTATATAATTAAATAACACATTAAATTAATTAATTACCACATTAAATTCATTAAATACCACATTAAATTTTCATGTGACCACACAAGTAATAAAGCCAAAAATAAAATAAGATAATAATAATCATAATAATAAATAAATGACTTAAGAAAATTAGGGTCGCTACATCATATCATTTTGCCCTGAGTCAAATGCCTTAGATCTTAAAGTAGGCAGGCCGATTTCAGGAGGAATAATGGCTTATGTACCAAAACACAAGGCGAATGGAGTTTCGCCGGTAGGTCGCCTTGGCGTGGTGCGATGAGCACACAATACACTGGGCAATTCTTCAACCCACTTCCCTTTGGCCTTTTCTAGGCACTTCTTGATTCCATCTATGATCACTCTATTAGTGGCATCAGCTTGGCTATTGCTCTGCGGGTAAGCTGGTGAGGAGAAGTATGGCCGTATACCGTATGTGCCGCACAATTCACGATTGACACCGCAGTCAAATTGGGTGCCGTCGTCAGAAATAAGTGCTCGCAGTATGCCAAATCGTGTTATAATGTTTCTCCACATGAAGCATTTTATGCCTATATCTCGGATATGTGTTAATGGTTTCGCCTCAACCCACTTCATGAAATAATCCGTTACAACAATCAGGAACCGTTTACTGCCTGGTGCTCTTGGGAGTGGTCCAACGATGTCCAGTCCCCATTAGGCAAAAGGCCATGGGCTAGTGATGGTATTCAATTCTTCCGCGGCAAATGAGTCAGGGGAGAGAACTTTTGGCATTGTTCACACTTCTTTATGTAATTCTCTGCGTCAGTTCGCATGGTGGGCCAATAATACCCCTAGGTTAGGGCTCGGTGGGCTAGCGAACGTCCTCTGGAATGGGTGCCGCAACTGCCCTCATGTATCTCGGCTAAAAAATCCTCCATTAGGTCTGGATGCACACATTCCAAATACGGCCCTAAAAGAGACTTCTTGTAGAGCTTCCCATTAGGATCTAAATAGTAGCATAAGGCTTTGTTTCGTAGCTTATGGGCCTCTTTCTTATCTGTTGGAAGTCATTCCGAGGATAGAAATGCAGTGATGGGGTCCATCCAACTCGGCTCGGGGACGAATCCCATCACAATAATTCGTTTGATTTCTGAATTGATGGCGGAGGCCAAGCAGGCGAGAGCATCTGCATGGGTATTTTGATCGCGAGTAATCTGATTCAGCTCATGGAAATCGAACTGTACGAGTAGTGAATTTGCCGTCTTTACGTAAGCAGCCATTTAGTCGTCCTTAGCTACATACTCCCCCTTCAATTGATTGATGACCATCTTTGAATCGCAGAAGACTTGTAGGCATTTGGCGCCCAGACGAAGCGCATTACGGAGGCCGACTAGCAGAGCCTCATATTCGGCCTCGTTATTTGATGCATCAAAACCAAGTTTCACCGCTTGCTCGATTATTGCGCCCTCGGGGGTCATAATCATAACTCCTGCCCTGCTACCACATTGCTTGGAAGAACCATCGCAGTACATCTTCCAAATATCTTTGGCATACATTCGCCACTTCTATTGGGGTTGGACAGCTGGTTACGCGTGGTTCAAAATTGGCATGAGAACCTGTGAACTCGGCAACGAAGTCAATCAGAATTTGACCTTTGATAGCCGTCCTGGGAGAGAATTGGATTGCGTACTGGCCGAGTTCTAAGGCCCATTTCAAAACACGCCCTGACGATTCTACATTGCGAAGTACTGTCCAGAGAGGGTAGTCCGTCAACACAGTTATGATATGGGCTTGGAATGCATTAGTTTTCTGGCGGCTACCACGAGGGCCAAAATCAGCTTTTCCAACAGTAAATACTGTGTTTCGGTGGCCACCATTGCCTTGCTAACATAGAAAATAGGCCTTTGCTCACCTAGCTCTTCTTTTAGCAGTACGACGCTAACCACCCGTTCTGATACCGCAAGGTACAGGATGAGTGGGTCGTCCGGTGGTGGAGTTGTTAAAACCAGTGT
Organism: Camellia sinensis; assembly: GCF_004153795.1. Taxonomy (NCBI): domain Eukaryota; kingdom Viridiplantae; phylum Streptophyta; class Magnoliopsida; order Ericales; family Theaceae; genus Camellia; species Camellia sinensis. Next base: position 240,913 of record NW_021027114.1, read on the forward strand.
CAAACGGAGATAAGCTTCCAATCCATCGAGGGTAGACTGGCATTCGGGGGTCCACTGCGATGCCTTTCTCTGCCGGAGGGTGTGAAAAAACGGCCGACATCAGTCTGAAGAACGGCTGATGAATCTATTGAGGCCTGCAGCCATTCCCATTAACTTCTGCACTTCTTTGGCCGATTAAGGTGATTCGAGTTCCATGATTGCAGTAATTTGCTTCAGGTTGGCTTCTATTCCACGATGCTTCACAAAATAGCCAAGGAATGTGCCAGAGCCAATGCCGAATGCATATTTTGAGGCATTAAGTTTCATCCTATATTTCTGGAGAATATCGAAGGTTGTGGACAAGTCGGCCAGGTGGGTATGCTTTGCTTTGGACTTTACCACCATGTCATCAATATACACTTCCATGATATGGCCGAGTTTCTCTTTAAACATTGTAGTGACAAGCCTTTGGTAAGTTGCCACGGCATTCTTCAGGCCGAAGGGCATGACCTTATAGCAATAAGTGCCTCAGGGTGAGGAATGTCATTTTTTCATGGTCATCGAGATGCATGGAGATTTGGTGATAACCCCTATACGCGTCTAGGAAGCTCATACGTTGATGATGAGCAGTTGCGTCGACCAGTTGGTCAATTTTGGAGAGGGGGAAACAATCCTTGGGGTAGGCTTTATTGACGTCCGTGAAATCCATGTAGATACACCAAGATCCATTTTTCTTCTTGACGACAACTGTATTGGATAGCCAGGTGGGGTAATTCACTTCGCGGATCGCACCGACTTCTAGAAGTTTGTCGACTTCGGCAACAACAGCTAAAGTGTGTTCGGCTGCAGATCGGCGGCTCTTCTGGATGATAGGCTTAGCAGTTGGGTCTACATTCAAATGGTGTTGTGCCACACTAGGGTCTACACCCGACATCTCGTAAGGCATCCAGGCAAATACATCAATATTGCCGAGTAGGAATGAAATCAACTCTTGGCAATCGTTAGCATTGAGACGTGTGCCGATCAGGAAGAACTTGTCTGGTTCATTTGCAAGTCCGATGCGATCAAGATCCTCAGTCGCTTTATTGGCGGGAGGTTTCCCAACGTCCTCGACGCTTTCTCAGTCCAAAATTTCGATTGAATTTACTTCCATCTCCTTTGGCTTTTTGACAAAAGCTGCAAGGTAGCACTCATTTGCCGACTTCTGAGACAGTGAATCTTCTTAATACCATGTTGCATTGGGAAGCGAAGTAACTGATGGTAAGTACTTGGTATGGCGTTCATTACGTGCAACCAAGTTCTTCCCATGATCAAGTTGTATGGCGACAGAAGTTTTATAACCAGAAACAACACGTCGAGTGTCCTAGTGCCTGCACGCACTGCGACCCTGACCTTGCCCAGAAGGTATTCAGGGATTTGTGTTGAAGCCGAAAAGGGAGTACTCTGCTGGCAGGAGGTCTGATGTTGTGAAGCCGAGTTTAAGAAACGTCTTGTAGTACATTATCTCTTATGTGCTCCCATGATCTATCAAAATGCGTACACATCCTTGACCCTCACTTAGTGCTTCATCTGGCCTGTAATAACGGCCACGAACGCCTACATGACCTATAGATTTCCCATGGCTTTCACCATGGCCTCATACTCTTCTACCATTGTTGTTACTAGTCTTACCTAGCTCTACCCACTGTTCACTGCCATTGCCATGGCCATATCTCTGACTTCTGCCATAACCTCTGGAATGAACCATTTTGCATATATCACGTGCATTGTATTCTTTATCTTGATGTTCTCTCATTTTTCACGTGGGACACTTCTAAGCCTATTTTCTCTAGGTTGCAGCCTTTCATTCTTCTTCCTCTCTTCACATTGCGGCATGTTTGGAGTGTGTTTCAGGGCTCACCTTTGTTGACTGCCGGTCAAGATTGGGGTTCCCTATTGCTATGACTGCCAATCACATGCAAGTTTGGCTTTAGCCACCCTTCCATCCTTCACGTTGTGGTGTGTTTGGAGTGAGTTTCAAAGCTCACATTTGTTGACTGCCAATCAGGATTGTGGTTCCCTATTGCTGTGGCTGCTGATCACATGCAAGTTTGGCTTCGACCACCCTTCCTCTGTTCACGTTGCGGCGTGTTTGGAGTAAGTTTTGGGGCTCACCTTTGTTGACTGTCGATCAGGATTAGGGTTCCCTGTTGCTATGACTGCCGGTCATATGCAAGTTTGGCTTTAGCCACCCTCCCTCCGTTCACATTACGGTATGCTTGGAGTGTGTTTTGGGGATCACTTTTTTTTACAGCCGGTCAAGATTGGGGTTCCCTATTGCAGTGACTTCCATATTGTGGTTACATGCGAGTGTGGCTTCGGTCACCCTTCCTCCCTTCAAGTTCCGGCTTGTTTGGAGTGTGTTTCAAGGCTCACCTTTGTTGACTGCCGATCAAAAAGGATTAGGGTTCCCCATTGTTATGGCTGCTGGTTAGATACAAGTTTGGCCTCGGCCACCCTTCCTTCTCTCACGTCGAGGCTTATTTGGCTTGTGTTTGGCTTCGGCCAACTCTCCTTCTCTTGTATAAAGTGCATTTGGATTTGCATTTCTTTCATTCATTTAGAAAACATGTTTGCATATCTTGTTTTATATCACTCATGTAGGTAGCACGTTTGAGCAATATTCTTTATTGTATTTGCATCTGTTGCCATGTATCATGTTACTTATGAGGTTTGCCTCATTCATTACCATCTTTGCAACTTTATCACTATTGGATTGCATGGCATACCATCGATTTTCAAACCGGCAGTATGGTATATAGTAGCCCAACTTTCAAACAAATTTGACTTCACGTGGCGTGTAAGTCCAATTTCTTAATTGCATTTCATTTTCATCATATCCCTGAGCTACACCAGTTTGATTCCTTGCAAAGGGATACGTAGGCAACCCTCATGTTCAACTAATTTCATTTGCATTTTGTTTGTTTGCCCAAGTCTTATGACCTCGTTAAAAGGGTCGTCTTCGGGTTTTGTCAAAGAGGGGCAACTATAGACACCCTATTTTGACCAGCCTTAAGACTTGGGCGCTCTTTTTCGAATATCCAATGATGAAAAGCGAGATGTGCTAATCTTGTGAGTTTCTCACTCAGAGAAAAACCCGAGATTTAAGCCTTAAACCTAACCTAGTACTTGTTTTGACCAAATTGGTTTTTGACTAATTGAAAACCTTTTTCAAAATGAGTTTGGTTGCATAATTTCAGACATTTCCACAATGTTCCAAGGCTCGCCTATTAATACTCAAAATGTGGTCTTATTTTAAACAAACCAAGCATAAGATATAATGAGAATGAATGAAAGGGGTAAAATCCTCTGAAATGCTTGTTTCTCCTTTTGACCAACAATGTACTTTTCATCTGGCCAGACAACAATTCATGGCCAGATGAAAATATGCTCAGCCAGATAAATAATGGCATGGTCGACTAAATTGTCCAAGAACAAAGCATTTTCGGCAATTTTGGTCTTTTTAGCGAAGTTTCCACAAATATCTTAGATATTTACATCCGAAGCTTTATAAATAAGGGACGAATGCCCATTCCAACAGGTTACAAAAAATTACCCAAGGCTTAGAGAGAGAATTACGAGCTCCCTCATTACACTTCACCTTCAACCTACATTTTCCAAACTTCAACCATCCAAACTCCATTAAAGCTTGATTCTAAACTTCTTGCTGAGAATCTTAGACACTATAAGACACATCCAAAAGGCCTTGAGGGTACCAAGAAAGAGTTTAGGAACCAAGAAGATCATCTTCTTCAAGAGGTGAAACTTTTGAACCTTTTACCACTTTCTCTCTCTTGTTCTTCATCTCCTAGGTCTTTTTTTTTTTTTTTTGTTATTTGCTGGTTGTAATCGTGTGATAAGTCCTCACGGATGTGGATAGAGGTAGAAAGTAGCCACCCATCCATTAAGTTGATAGTTTTCTTTACTTTTCTATAGTTTTACTCTCTTTTCTTGATTTCTAAAGATACAATTGTTGCATATATTAGAACCTTGTGGATGTGGAGGAAGTAGAAAGTAGCCATCCATCCATTAGTTTGATTATGTAGAGTAAATTCTTTCATTTCTTACACTTTCTCATCACATATAACATCATTCTAGCATATTGGTCCATATGTTTCTACCCATGCTTATTCTAAATGAGTATAGGTGGTTGTTTCATGGGGCTAGATGGATGACCTTTGATATTTGATGTTGAGAAAGTTGTTGTTTTCCACATTCATTGATTTTTCTTAGAAGTAAAGTAAGAGGTTTGGGGTCAAAGATATTGAAAACTCTTTTCTCAATCATTTGTGAACATGGAAATGGGTGAAAACATCCTTGTTTCATGAATAGAAGAGGAGTCTTCAATAGCCTTTTGATGAATCTCTTACTTTAGAGGCAAAGCTTCCAGTAAGAAATGGTGGGTATTAATCTACTCTCTCCAATTAATAGCATAGATTTGGGTACTAACCTACCTTTATTCACAAAGAGATGATGTAGGTTCCCATTTATTTCTTAGGCTTAAATTTATTCTTGCTTTAATTCATTGAATTTGATGAATTATTGTAAAATATATGTTGTATATGGCTATTTTGTGTTATTGTTAAGGGTTGAGGCCTATCTACCTCTTCCTTAAATGTTTTTTTGTAAGAGGGAGAGGTAAAATAGATGAGCACCGCTTAGAAGATGTACTTTGCTTCTGTTCTAGACTTTTTACACAAAATAGAGTTTTCTCCGGAGGATATGTTCAATCGAACATCTTTTTAACAGGGCGGATCAATTTATGTATGGTCGAATGAATTTTACAAAGCAAAACATGATAGTTTCTGGAGAGTGTTCTCCTGGACAACTTAGGGCTGCTATGTAAATTTTGTTATTTATTTGAGCATTATTTCAGTTAAATCAATTCATTATTGTAATAATTCCTCCAACCCCACGTCTTTTCTTGCTTTTCTTATTTATTTAATTGTTGTAATAATCTCCCTCCCCCCGTCTTTCTTTTCATTCGAATTGTTGTAATAACTTCCAACTCCACGTCTTTCTATCCCTTTTATTTACATCCTTTTTGTATAGCATCATATCTTATTTATTCATGATTTGCATACATTTTTCATGCATTTGATTTCGACTCATTTGCATTTGTGAATTTTATCCTTTCCAACTTGATTATGTGCGTTAACTCATGCCTTGAGATGATACACATGTCATGTATTAACAAACGGACCTATCGATGCATTTTGTGTATGTATTGCATTACCTATCTATATATAAGATCATGCTTATATTTCTAACACGTTCTTTTTGGCTTACCGCGGAGTACTAGGTAAGCAATTTTGTTTTAGCATATTTTATGTACATGTTATGTATCATATTCATTGCTATACTATGAGGCTAGATGCTTAAGTGAAATATCTATACGAATACCAGTGGATGGAGGTTGTGTTTCTTGTGTTAGAGTGTGGCTGATTCTTATGCTTTTGAGTTTGTACATAAAGGTTTTCAAAATGCATGAAATCAAAGCATAACCAGAACAAGTGATGTCATTGATACTTGTATGTCTAAGATAGCAATGTCAGCATTATTAAAATTAGAATATGAGCATATGTCGACTACTAAAATCACACCATGACTTAGTAGAGGTCGATATTTTGATCAAATGAGTGGGGGTACTCAATTCATGGCATTCCTCTCTCATACCTAAGTTCTCAAGTCTAGACACTTTGGCTATGACGGACAGTGGTCTTTGGCACGAGTCACAGGTTTCCTAATTTTTCCAAAAAGATTAAGTGACGACTCTAAGATCTGGTAATGTAGTCCACTTTCAACTAATGTTTGCAACAAAATAGATTTTCTATAAAAGTTTTTGGATTTGGACTCTTATTTTTTGTTTCACATTGCACTAGTGAGACTAGATCAAGAGATCCAGAGTCTGAACTATAGGGCGCACTCGGTAACCCTGAAAATTGTATTACAGATATATATTATCCATATCAAATATTTATATTCCTATTTATCGTATATCAATATTTATCTCATATCTTAAATAACAAATACAAATTGTTATTGTTTGAATTTCTTCCGGGTCATGCCACCATGGGCAACCCAGTTGGGTCAGGGTTCTAAACATAACCTAACTTCCAACATCTCTCACTCAAACATAAGCTAGCATGACACCGCGTCCTTTGTATCTCAATCTACCCATTAAACACAACCATACTTGGCTAATGGATCGTACGACCGTTGAGGATACCTGCATGTGGAAGCTCTACACTAAAAATTCGTCATTAGTCAGCGTAGAGGTATCAACCCAAAGATAGTATCTCATATGCCATAGATCCACTTACTTACACTAAGTCAAGCGTCTCCAAACCCTCGAAGAGCAAGCTTTATCCTTCAATCATGCAATGTACTCACATCCAATCTGTATCCCATATAAAGCAATATGAGTTGTCGGAAAGAGACTTTTCATTAATTGCTGGTCATACCCTTTAGTTGATTTCCAAATTAGGTTGTGCATTATTCAAAAGTCATGAAGACTTTTACCAATGAGAATTGTTGATCATGGGAAATTCTGTAGTACACATTACGATGTTTGTAGTATTTGACTATAATCTGTTGTGGTGTTAGTTATAACTCATTGTGAAACTGCTTATAACATTATTTTGATTATGATTCAAGAGCTCTTTAGTTACATCTTTTGTGGTTTTGGTTATAATTTATTTTATTTTATTTTTTTTAGTTATAACTCTCATAAGATTAAGTAATAACATTTGTAATAATAAAATCCACAAATATCATAATTTGCATATGGTACACACCCTTTTGACAGATTGTACCATAGCACTACACGTTCATCATACCCTCTAGTTGAAATCATAAGGGTCAACTTTAGGCATAAGCCGAGTAAAAGACCGCTTTGGACTTGCAAAATTTTGTTGAAAAAAGGGCCCCTTAAACAAAAACCAAAACTAAATAATAATAATTGATATTTGAATTATTTGAAACAACTAATGAATTGTGTATAAAATACTATTGGTTATAGTTGTTACACTTGCGTCTGAGGAAAAAACTTTTTAACGTTGAAATTGATTAAATTTTACATTAAGTCAGCTATGCCATAACAAATATTAAATGGATTTGGTTGGCAAGTTGGGTAAAACAAGCTTGGCTAGAAATTTTGTAACTAAAAATCTAAAAATGGTGGTGTTTAACTAATACATTCTTATAATCTTTTCATTTTCTATTAGGTATTCCAGCTTGGATTATTTGAAACCTGTATCTTAGACTATATTTGAATTATAGTAATCTTGAGGAAGAATGAGATTGTGAATGTTATTTTGGATTCCCATGATTCGAGAATTTGAGTTTCGTTTCTTATAAAAGCACCGTTTCTTATAAATATACCTCGTGCCTAGCATAAGCTCACTCACAATAGTTTAACATTGCAAATAATATGGTTTCCAAATTTTTGAATAAAATTTAAATTACCAACTAGTCTGATTATATTGGAAAAAGATTCCAAATAAGTCCATAACACAAGCCTAATCTTTTATTTATTTTTATATGTATAAAGGCCCCATAATAAAAATTTGCTTTGGACCTCGTAAAATTCATAGCCAATCCTAAAAATCATATACACAACTTCAATTAAAAGTTACACAATTCTACAATGACCAAACTATTGAGAAATATCATTTTGACCACCTAAACTATAAAGCATACAAATAGACCCCCCTAAATTATTGAGAAGTACCACTTTTCCCTCTAAAATATAAAAATGTACAAATATATAAATTACAAAAAGGTACAAATTGTACCGTTAACAAAAAGTGTCAAAATGAGACATACCAATAGTTTACAAGGTCCACGTGATGACCGAGTACGTAAACCGCCTCGTTCCTCTTTGATTTACGTTTGGTTTTGCCTTTGTTAGGGTGTCAGGTTTAACTGGGAGTCTTGTTAAAGGTTTGGGTTTGTCATGACCCGAACCCGCCCCTATGGGTTAAGGACATAACCGGCCAGTAATCTTGAGATTACTTACGGCCTCAGACCAAAACAGACATAACTTGTCAGAGTACAGGGGCCAAACGGAAGCAATAAATAAAAAAACTTTGTCCATAGAGCCGTGCTTATATGCACATCAACAGACCATATTCAGTTACGTTAATAACCCACATCAAAAGTATAGTTTCACAAAATTCATCACAGACAGGATCATCTAAAACGAGTCAACCTATGACAGACTATTTACAGGTATACATAAAGTCCTTGCCGGCAAGACAGAATATAATTACATAGCAAAAAGGCAAGGGTAGGTCTCAAGAGTGAGACGCAAGGCTGACTTCCTCAAAACTCGGATTTTTCCTAGCAGACTTCACTGGGGCTGGGTTTGGACTTCCCTTGGCTCACCTACAAACACATGAATGAGCGTGAGCGATAGCCCAGTGAATAATATCAAATGCAGAAATTACATAACAATGTAGAACAACATGTTCTAAACGGCGTTTGGCCCAATTCACATTTCTACTTATGTATACATATATATATATATATATATATGTATGTATATATTTATACAAAATTCAGATCAAGTGACTGTAGTTCCAACATATTGGCCTTTGGCCCATTCAGGTTTCCATTCTTGTCCAAACGACCTTCGGCCCATTCATTTATGTCAAAATGGCCTTTAGCCCATTCATTTACGTCAAAACGGCCTTCGGCCCACTCATTTATGACAGAACGACCTTCGGTCCATTCATATAGGTCAAAACGACCTTCGGTCCGCTCATTTACATCAAAACGACCTTTGGTCCATTCATTCACATCAAAACGACCTTCGGTCCATTCATTTACATCAAAACGACCTTTGGTCCATTCATTTACATCAAAACGACCTTCGGTCCATTCATTTACATCAAAACGACCTTCGGTCCATTCATTTACATCAAAACGACCTTCGGTCCATTCATTCTTATCAAAACGACCGTCGGTCCATTCATTGATTCCTGTCAGACTTTTGTCCATAATCCCAATTAACAACTCATAAAGTTTATAAAGGAATAACAATTGGACATTGACAAGCTTTCAAATATTGATATTACTCATAGTGATCGGCTTGTGGATTTGCCCTGGAGCTTGACCCTACACGTTTCATGAACACAAAAGGGTCATTAACAGTTCAATCCGTTCTTTAATTCACATATTCCTCTTTAGGCTTTATTATTATCTCATTAACTCATTTACAATGCTTAACATATGCCCATGAGTGCTCACGAGTGAAAGAGAACGGAAAACAGAACACAAAATGCAAAAACAGGATTTCAAAAAAATAGGGTCCTCGCTCGAGCGTGTACTTCCCCGCTCGAGCGGACCCTTAGGTCTGCGAAAGTACTGGTTGCCTTCAATTCCAGCTCGAGCGTGAACTCGGCCGTTCGAGCGGACTGCCTGTCTACATAGCTCCCCACTCGCGCAAGAACCGTGTCTGCAGAAAATGCTGGGAGCTCGATTTATCCGCTCGAGCGTCACTTCACCCGCTCGAGCGGACATCGAAAATCTGGGTTTTCCCGATTGAGTTCTTGAGCTTCATCTCGACATTCAAAGGCTCTAAATGCATGATTTCGGTCCAAACTTCACATAATCATGTACTAACATGGTACAAACATAGAATTACAACATATTGAAGCTCAATTTCATAATTTATCTACATGCATGGCTCATTTTCCACCAACTCATTACCAATGTAACCATTTCATGCATTCAAAGCTTCTACTTCCATGGATTGTACATACATGTGACATATAACCTTCATTCTCATCTCATATGATGAAAAGATGGTCAAATACATGGATTTCAACCAAAATTGCAACATGAGTCATGTAATTCAAGCTCAAATATGCAAATTCAAAACAATACATACATGCATGCATATATAGTCTTCAAATTCATCAAAACCAACTCCTTTCATGTTCTAGATCACAAATTAATCTTCAATTCACGAAATCACAACTCAAATTCATGAGTTAGGGGTTGGTTACTCACCCAGGAGCTTTAATCTTCCAAATTCTAGTCAATTCTTGAGGTAAATCTTCAAATTCCCAAGCTAGAGCCAAAGATTGCTTTAGTCTCTTCCTTTCTCTCTCTATAGCCGGCCTCTCTCTCACTCTCAATTGTCTAACTCAGATTTTGAGTTTTAAGAGAGCTAAAGGAGAGTGCAATGCAAATATACAACAAGCCCCACTAACAAATATTTTAATATAAAATAATGGGGTACTTAATTTATCAATTTAATCAGTTTAAATTGACCAGAATCGATTTTCAATTAAATTTCACCGTAGGCTCTAAAAATTATGCCAGTCCCAATGGCGTAATCAATTTCGGGTTCTGTGGCCGATAAGGCCCTCAATTTAATTCCCGAAGCGGATTATTCAAACAGATATTCCTACGATGAACAGATAAAACTTCAAAATCATATATATTCGCATAATGGCACACAAAATCATATCGAAACATAAAATCACACTAGCATTTGGGACCAATTAGCATAATACAGAATAGGGGTGTCACAGTCTTCCCCCCTTTAGGAAGTTTGGTCCTCCAAACTTAATTTACCTTCGTCGGGAAACAAATATGGATAGTGTAGTCGCATTTCCTCCTCTTTTTCCCATGTAGCATCCATCCCATAGTGTTCCTACCATTCTACTTTCACCATTGGGATGGATTTGTTTCTCAATTCTTTCACTTGTCGATCAACAATTCTTTCTGGCCATTCAGCGTATTCCATATTCTCATCAATAGCTACCCGATGATAATCAATCACATGTAACGGGTCTCGAAGGTAACCCCTCAACATCGACACATGAAACACGTTATGGATTTGCTCGAATCCCGGTGGCAAAGCAACTCTATAAGCAACTGGACCAAGCCTCTCCAAAATTTGAAACGGCCCAATGTAACGGGGCGACAACTTGCCCTTTTTCCCAAACCTGACTTGGCCTTTCATCGGAGAAACACGGATGAACACATGGTCACCGACCTCATACTCAAGAGGTCTTCTCCGAACGTCTGCATAATTCTTCTGTCGGTCTTGAGCTGTTTTGAGCCTTTGCCGAATAGTTTTGATCTTTTCAGAGGTGTCTTGCACAATTTCAAGCCCAAGCAAAGCTCTGTCTCCGACCTCTGTCCAACAAATAGGTGATCTACACCTCCTACCATACAAAGCCTCGTATGGTGCCATACCAATGCTGGAGTGGAAGCTGTTATTATAAGCAAATTCTGCAAGTGGCAAGTAATCTTCCCAACTCTCTCGAAAATCCAAAGCACACATGCGAAGCATATCTTCCAAAGTTTGTATCGTTCGTTCTGACTGCCCATCTGTCCGTGGATGGAATGCAGTACTGAACCTTAGTTCTGTTCCCATAGCTTCCTGCAAGCTCTTCCACAATCTAGACATAAATTTCGGATCTCTATCCGACACGATGGATACCGGAACTTCGTGTAAACGGACAATTTCATCAACATAAATAGTAACCAACCTGTAAGCAGTAAATGTAGTTTTGACAGGCAGAAAATGTGCAGACTTAGTCAGTCTATCAACTACAACCCAAACAGAATCCATACCTCGGGAAGTCCGAGGTAGGCCAACAACGAAATCCATAGTCGCATGTTCCCACTTCCATTCAGGAATAGGGAGAGGTTGAAGTAGACCGCCTGGTTTCTGATGTTTAGCCTTAACTTGCTGACACTGAAGGCACTTGGACACATATTCTGCAATCTCTTTCTTCATTTTAGGCCACCAATAGGTTTGTTTCAAATCCCGATACATTTTATTGTTGCCCGGATGCATAGCAAATACAGATCTGTGGGCTTCATCTAAGACCCTCTTCTTTAGTTCCGTGATATCTGGGACACATATTCGGTTTTGAAATTTCAACATTTGATTCTCGACACTGAACTCCGCTTTTGGGCTTACTTCAAATTCATCAATTACCTTTCTGAGGAACTCATCTTCTTTCTGTTTCTGCTTGATTTCATCAACAATTGCCGGTTCGGCTGTAATAGCGGCTATCAATCCGCCCTGTTCACATACCACCACTTCAATTTCAGACTTTTCAAAGTCTTGCAAAATCTCCTTTTGTTCAGTAAGCAAACAAGCCATATTCCCTGCTGATTTTCTGCTTAAGGCATCAGCCACTGTATTAGCTTTCCCGGGGTGATACTGAATTTCTAGGTCGTAATCTTTTATCAGTTCTAGCCATCTTCTCTGACGCATATTCAACTCTTTCTGTGTGAAGAAGTATTTCAGGCTCTTATGATCCGTGTAGACTTCACATTTTGCTCCATACAGATAATGCCGCCAAATCCTCAAGGCAAAAACAACTGCGGCTAGTTCTAGGTCGTGCGTTGGATAGTTCTTCTCGTGTGGCCTCAACTGTCGGGAGGCGTAAGCAATAACCTTTCCGTTCTGCATTAACACACAACCCAAACACTTATAAGATGCGTCACTGAAAATCACAAAATTTCCCGTACCTGAAGGTAGTGTCAAAATTGGTGCAGTGGTCAATCTTGTCTTCAATTCATGAAAGGCTGATTCTCTTTCAACTATTCATCAAATGGTTGTCCCTTACGTGCTAATTGGTCAAGAGGCACAGCTAAATTTCGAAAGTCCTTACAAACCTCTGTAGTACCCAGCCAAGCCCATGAAACTGCAACTTCTGTCACATTAGTTGTAGGTGTAGGCCAATTCACAATGCTTCTATCTTATGCGAGATCCACTGAAATTCCTTCCTTGTGATCACATGCCCTAAGAAAACAACCTCATCCAGCCAAACTCACATTTCTTTATTTAGCAAATAGTTTTCTTTCCCGAAGTATTTGTAAAACAGTCCTCAAATGATGTTCATGTTCAGTCTATCTTTAGAGTATATCAAAATATCATCGATGAAGACTACAACAAACTCATCAAGGTAGGTTTTAAAAATTCTATTCATTAGGTCCATAAACGCTGTCGGAGCATTAGTCACTCCAAATGGCATAACAAGAAACTCAAAATGGCCATACCTCGTTCTGAATGCGGTTTTCTCAACATCTTCTGCTTTAACTTTCAGCTGATGATACCCGGATCTCAAATCAATCTTAGAAAATACCTGTGATCCCTGCAACTGGTCAAATAAGTCATCAATACGGGGTAAGGGATATTTGTTCTTTATCGTTACCTTGTTCAATTCCTGGTAATCGATGCACAGGCGCAGAGTACCATCTTTCTTCTTTACAAACAACACTGGTGCACCCCAAGGCGAAGTGCTAAGCCGGATAAACCCTTTATCAAGAAGGTCTTACTACTGTTCCTTTAATTCTTTCATTTCGGCAGTAGCCATTCTGTAGGGAGTTTTAGAAATAGGCTGGGTGCCTGGCACAGTTTCAATAGTAAAATCTACCTCCCTGTCTACCAATTCCCCTGGTAACTCATTCGGAAACACGTCCGGAAATTCTCTAACAATAGAAATATTATTCAATTCAACATTCACGGATTGTTCAGTCAATACATAACACAAATAACCCTGGCACCCCTTCCTGATCAATTTACATGCTTTCATTGCAGATATCAAGTATGGTGGAGGCACTACCCCATTTCCCACAAACACAATCTCTTTCTGTTCTGGGGGTTTAAACACAACCCTCTTTGTCACACAATCTATAGTGGCACAATATTTGGTCAACCAATCCATGCCCAAAATTACATCGAAGTGTCTAAAGTTTAAGGGCAACAAATCTACATATAGGGTAGCATCCTCAATATGCATGTCACACAACCGATATATATAGTCACATAACACAGATTCCCCCGATGGAGCAGACACGCATAACAAATATGGCAACAATTCTAGGGGTCTTTTCAGTCTAGATGCAAATGCATATGTTACAAATGAGTGCGTTGATCCAGAATCAATTAGTACAAAGGCATCCTGATTACATATTGAAATAGTACCTGAAACAACGGCATTGGCATTCCGTGTATCGCCCGGAACAAGTGCAAAGACTCGCCCCTGCCTCACTGTATCTCCAGTAGAAGCAGATCTCAAAGTATTTCCCGGCTTTGGGATCGATGCAGTGGAGCTAGAAGCTATCTTCCCACTATTCTGATTACAGTCTCGGGCTATATGCCCTTGTTTCCCACACTTAAAACAGGCTCCCGATGCACGGTAACAGACTCCACGGTGCCTTTTGCTACAGATGTTGCACATGAGAGTTTTGGGATCGAAGAACTTGAAGTAGTTGAGGAGCCCGTGTTTTGCTTTTTCAGAAATTTCTTCTTCGAAAAGAAGCCTTGTCTTTTGTTGCCTTTCCACTCGGTTGTTGGCTTAGCTTGTCTAGCTATGTTAGCCTCTGATATGATGGCCCGATCAAGCACCTCGATGTAGGTCTCCAACTTCAGGACATTCACTCTCTCTAGGATGTCACTTCGGAGCCCACCTTCAAAATGCCTTGCCTTCTTATAATCAGTGTCAATTACGTGTGGTGCGAACCTGGCCAACTCAGTAAATTTGGCCTCATACTCAGCTACAGTCATGCTGTCTTGCTTGAGTTCCATGAACTCTACCACTTTCCTATCCCGGACACACTGCGGAAAGTACTTGCCATAGAATATTTCTAGGAACTTTACCCAGTCAACATCCTTATGATTCTCTCGCATTAACATCCACCATCTCCTCGCTTCGCCTTCTAGCATAAAGGTGGATAGAAGCACTTTCTGTGTATCCGAGCACGGAAACACCTCAAATAGTTTTTCAATCCCAAGAACCCAAGCCTCAGCTTTCAAAGGATCCAGTCCGCCATGGAACTGTGGTGGTTTCATTTTCTTGAATTCCTTGGTGAGGCGATTATCCGATCATCATTTTGATTATCTGGCACAGGTGGTGCCAGAGGTGGAGGTGGCGGGTGTGGTTGCTGCCACTGTTGTTGCCACTCCTGTTGCTGTCTCAAAGCTTCTGCCATTTCTTGGATCAGTCTTTCCATTCTGTCCAGTCTGGCAGTAGAGGATTCCTCTAACTCATCACCTCTGGTTCTCACCATCTGATTAAACTTGCATTATATTTCATACAAAAGATACACAAGTATGCATACACTAAGAAGCACATATTTCCAGATAATTTACAATGCAAGTAGTTCACAACTTACACATATAATTATTCATAACAAAACATTTAATCATATAATCAATGCTTCCAAACTCGTAGTTATCACATGAATGCATCCTAGATCTTATCTAGACACTTATTGCTCTTTTTGGACAAGTGTGTGAGTTATTAACTCGTGCTCTGATACGACTCTGTCATGACCCGAACCCGCCCCTATGGGTTAAGGACATAACCGGCCAGTAATCTTGAGATTACCTATGGCCTCAGACCAAAACAGACATAACTTGTTAGAGTACAGGGGCCAAACGGAAGCAAGAAATAAAAAAACTTTGTCCATAGAGCCGTGCTTATATGCACATCAACAGACCATATTCAGTTACGTTACTAACCCACATCAAAAGTACAGTTTCACAAAATTCATCACAGACAGGATCATCCAAAACGAGTCAACCTATGACAGACTATTTACAGGTATACATAAAGTCCTTGCCGGCAAGACAGAATATAATTACATAGCAAAAAGGCAAGGGTAGGTCTCAAGAGTGAGACGCAAGGCTGACTTCCTCAAAACTCGGATTTTTCCTAGCAGACTTCACTGGGGCTGGGTTTGGACTTCCCTTGGCTCACCTACAAACACATGAATGAGCGTGAGCGATAGCCCAATGAATAATATCAAATGCAGAAATTACATAACAATGTAGAACAACATGTTCCAAACGGCCTTTGGCCCAATTCACATTTCTACTTATATATATATATATATGTATGTATATATTTATACAAAATTCAGATCAAGTGACTGTAGTTCCAACATATTGGCCTTTAGCCCATTCAGGTTTCCATTCTTGTCCAAACGGCCTTCGGCCCATTCATTTATGTCAAAATGGCCTTTAGCCCATTCATTTACGTCAAAACGGCCTTCGGCCTACTCATTCACGACACAACGACCTTCGGTCCATTCATATAGGTCAAAACGGCCTTCAGTCCACTCATTTACATCAAAACGACCTTTGGTCCATTCATTCACATCAAAACGACCTTCGGTCCATTCATTTACATCAAAACGACCTTTGGTCCATTCATTTACATCAAAACGACCCTTGGTCCATTCATTTACATCAAAACGACCTTTGGTCCATTCATTTACATCAAAACGACCTTCGGTCCATTCATTCTTATCAAAACGACCTTCGGTCCATTCATTCTTATTAAAACGACCTTCGGTCCATTCATTCGTTCCTGTCAGACTTTTGTCCACAATCCCAATTAACAACTCATAAAGTTTATAAAGGAATAACAATTGGACATTGACAAGCTTTCAAATATTGATATTACTCACAGTGATCGGCTTGTGGATTTGTCCTGGAGCTTGACCCTACACGTTTCATGAACACAAAAGGGTCATTAACAGTTCAATCCGTTCTTTAATTCACATATTCCTCTTTAGGCTTTATTATTATCTCATTAACTCATTTACAATGCTTAACATATGCCTAAGAGTGCTCACGAGTGAAAGAGAACGGAAAATAGAACACAAAATGCAAAAACAGGATTTCAGAAAATAGGGTCCCCGCTCGAGCGTGTACTTCCCCGCTCGAGCGGACCCTTAGGTCTGCGAAAGTACTGGTTGCCTTCAATTCCAGCTCGAGCGTGAACTCGGCCGTTCAATCGGACTGCTTGTCTACATAGCTCCCCGCTCGAGCGGGAACCATGTCTGCAGAAAATGCTGGGAGCTCGATTTATCCGATCGAGTGTCACTTCACCCGCTCGAGCGGACATCGAAAATCTGGGTTTTCCAGATTGAGTTCTTGAGCTTCATCTCGACATTCAAAGGCTCTAAATGCATGATTTCGGTCCAAACTTCACATAATCATGTACTAACATGGTACAAACATAGAATTACAACATATTGAAGCTCAATTTCATAATTTATCTACATGCATGGCTCATTTTCCACCAACTCATTACCAATGTAACCATTTCATGCATTCAAAGCTTCTACTTCCATGGATTGTACATGCATGTGACATATAACCTTCATTCTCATCTCATATGATGAAAAGATGGTCAAATACATGGATTTCAACCAAAATTGCAACACGAGTCATGTAATTCAAGCTCAAATATGCAAATTCAAAACAATAGATACATGCATGCATATATAGTCTTCAAATTCATCAAACTAACTCCTTTCATGTTCTAGATCACAAATTAATCTTCAATTCACGAAATCACAACTCAAATTCATGAGTTAGGGGTTGGTTACTCACCTAGGAGCTTTAATCTTCCAAATTCTAGTCAATTCTTGAGTTAAATCTTCAAATCCCCAAGCTAGAGCCAAAAATTGCTCAAGTCTCTTCCTTTCTCTCTCTATAGCCGGCCTCTCTCTCACTCTCAATTGTCTAACTCAGATTTTGAGTTTTAAGAGAGCTAAAGGAGAGTGCAATGCAAATATACAACAAGCCCCACTAACAAATATTTTAATATAAAATAATGGGGTACTTAATTTATCAATTTAATCAGTTTAAATTGACCAGAATCGATTTTCAATTAAATTTCACCGTAGGCTCTAAAAATTATGCCAGTCCCAATGGCGTAATCAATTTCGGGTTCTGTGGCCGATAAGGCCCTCAATTTAATCCCCGAAGCGGATTATTCAAACAGATATTCCTACGATGAACAGATAAAACTTCAAAATCATATATATTCGCATAATGGCACACAAAATCATATCGAAACATATAATCACACTAGCATTTAGGACCAATTAGCATAATACAGAATAGGGGTGTCACAGGGTTTGTTGTGTTTGGAAGCTTTTCTCAAAGTCCTTGTTCTTTTTATTTTCATACCAAGTTTCTCATGTTTCGGAAGGTGCAGGGTTGAATCCGGGGTGTCCCGAGTCAAGCTGCGACGATTTTCTGGCTGGGAGGCTGAGTCACACGTACGGGGGCCTAGGCCGCATGTGCGGAGCGGGGGCAGCACGTGCAATGAAGAAAAGAGCTGCCATTGCACATTCTGCTTTATATGCAGGTGTCGAGGGAGGGGCGAATGAGAAGTGCCTCACGTGCGAGGGTGAGAGCCATACGTGCGGAAGGGGTTGCCGCATGTGCAGGAGATGCCAAGTCGAAAACGAATCTTCTTTTCTTCTCTTTGGGATGAGTGTATCTCACTTTCTATATATATCTCTCTCTAAAAACTCTTTTCTCTTCCTTCTCTTATAACATGCCCGGGGAGTACCTGTGCGCGTTAAACAGTTCAGACTCCCGAGATCTCTTTGATCTAGTCTCACGAGTGCAATGTGAAACATTGATGAGAGTCCAAATTTGGCAACTTTATAGAAAATTCATTTTATTACAAAATTATTGCCACAAATGGACTGCGTCATTAGATCTCAGAGTCGCCACGTAATATTTATTTTGGAAAAATTAGGAAATCCGTGACTCATGCCAAGGCCACTGTTCGTCGTAACCAAGGATGCTTGGCTCTGAACCTTAGGTATGAAGGGGAAAGGTCATTAATTGAGCACTCCCGCTCACCCGGTCAAAAGATCGGCCTTTATTAAACCATGATATGAATTTTATTTTCTTTATATGTTCATGTTCTGATTATTTAATAAATCCTAAAATTTACTATGTGAAGCATACAAGTATAGATTATGTCATTCATTTTGGAATAATTTGATATCATGTATTTTGAAAGAGTTTTGAAGATGTACAACCCAAATAAATTGAGTTTACAAACATGAAAAATCAACATCATTCCAAATTAAGCGACACAACCTCCATCCACTGACATTTATAGAGTTATATCAAGTAAGCAAGTAGCCACATGGTAGGATGCTCAAACATATTAAGAAACAACACACACAAGGGGGATGCTAAAGCATAAAAACTCACATATTTACCGACATCCCGCGAACAGCTACAAAACAAAGTTAGTAAAATATGCATGATCTTATATACAAAATCCTAATGCAATTTACTCATGAGATGCAACTAAAGATTCATCTTCTAAGATATGACATGTGAATCATCTCAAAAATATGAGGTAGCGCACATAATCATATAGGAATTGATTAAATCCACAAATGCAAACTTAGCCGAATCAAGATGCATGAAACATGGATGCAAAGCATGGATATAATGAAAAACAAAATATGATTCATATTCACAAATAAAGAAAGCAAGTAAAAGAACGGGATAGAAAGAGGCGGGGCGGGGAATTATTACAACACTTTAAATATTACAAGTCCAAATGAGAGAGAGAGAGAGAGAGAGAGAGAGGAAAGAAATTACAACAAAATAAAAAACCTCACAAAACACTCAAATTAACAGAAAAAATAGAAATTGAATAGGCCTTGGAGATCATCCACCGAAAATTTGTTTGCTACTCTATTTTGCCTGTGGAAAATCTTTTGGGAATTCTTGTTCTTCATGCAACAAGACCAAAACAAAGCAAACAAAACCTTTCCAACATAAATGATATAATATATTCAAAAATTATCTATTGAAAAATCTAACAAATATTCACAAGTTATCTCATTTTGTTTGTGGCCAAAATTAAAGCTTAATTCGACAATCTTTAAAAATCATTCAGAATTTCACATTTCTTACTTCACAGTTCTGTCTAAAATGTTCCTTTTAGCTAGGAATAACTTCGCCACACTTCTAGGGGCCTTACTAAAAATTCGCCAAGAAAGTCGGGCCACACCACAATTATTTGAAAATTTTGGGCCATAGTGCAATTTTTTAGAATTCGTGAAATATTCTGTTAACACCAAGGAATATTTTGTTTGCAGATGTCAGCAGTGCATCATGCTGACGTTATCATCCACAAATAATCAAAATGAAATAAAAAGACAAATATGTTACTATTGGGGTTTGAACCCCTGACTAAAGCCCCAACTCCCAACATCTTAACCACTAAGCCAAGCCAAACCTTGTGAAGTATTTTTCCGCAACTAATATTTAGACAGATGCTTCAGACAACTTTCACGTTTCATTTTGTTTTCTTTTCTTTTATTATAAATATAATGGTGGTTTCATCCACCACCGTACCAAATATATATATATATATATATTCCAATATAATATAATTAGTAGAGAAATTTTATCAATCAATCATTTTTAGCAACACAAGTATCACATATTTTCTAACTTTCATGATTCTTTTTATTTTATTTTCTTGTATGATAAATATAATGGTGGTTTCACCCACCACCGTACCAAATATATATATATATATATATTACAATATAATAATATATAATATAATTTAATTAGTAGATAAATTTTATCAATCAATCATTTTTAGCAACGCAAATATCACATATTTAAAACAAGAGAAATAGAAAGAAAATAAATGAGTAAATTTTAAAATTTCACCTTTGGAGGAAAGGGTGAATTTTCTGACTATCAAACTTTCTTCTTTACACCCTCACGGTTATGGTGTATGCTTTGGAATCTCAGCAAGAAATTTTAAATTTTAGCTTTAAAAGATGGTATGACAATGATGGTGGTATGTGAAAAAAAAATAAAAAAAATAAATGACGAAACAAACTCTCTCTCTCTCTCTTTTTTTTTTAAAACAATTCTCCCCTCCTCTCATTTTTTTTTTCTTCTCTGAGTTGCTCCCCCCACCCCCCTACCCCCTCTCTTTTCTTCTGAAGGCTTACACCATTTATAGCCATGTAAAGAGTCAAATATAAAAAAATAAACAAAACCTCCTACACCAAACATCAAAGAAATATATTTACATTATTATATTAATTATTAGATATACATGATTGAATCAAGTGCACCTTAGCCGCGCACTTCGTCCTTTCTTTATTTATATAATATATATATATATATATATGCATGATTGAATTAGGTGTGCCTGCGCCGCGCACTTCCTTTTTTTTTCGTTTTTTTCTTTCTTTATTTTTATAATATATATATATATATGTGTGTGTGTGTGTGCATGATTGAATTAGGTGCGCCTGCACCACGCACTTGCTTCTTCTTTTTTTTTTCTTTTTTTTAGTATTATTTTTTTAAATATAAAAATACGCACTTCGTCCTTTCTTTATTTATATAATAATAATATATATATGCATGATTGAATTAAGTGTGCCTGCACCACACACTTGCTTTTTTTTTCTTTGTTTTATTATTATTTTTTAAAATATAAAAATAATTTATATAAAAATACCAAAAATATGTACAAACACAGTTTAAAATAATTTGGCCAAAACAGTTGAAGGTTGAGATTAAAGCTTAAATCTAACTTTTCTGCTGAGATATTCGTAATATAGCATATTCCAATTTTCATCATTGGGTGTTCAAAAGAAAGCACCCAAGTCTTAGGGCCGGTCAAAATGAGATGTCTATTGTTGCCCCTCTTTGACAGAGTTCGAAGTCAGTTCATGACATGAGTGAATGTCAAAGCCCGAAGATGACCCTTTTGACAAGGTCATAAAACTTGGGCAAACAAATAAGATGCATATGCAATTGGTTGAACCAGAAGGTTGCCTACATATCCTTTTTGCAAGGAATCAAACCAGCGTAGTTCAGGGGTAGAATGTAAATGATATGCAATTGAAAATTGAACTCTCTTTTTTTGCCTTTTTTGAAAAAGTGCATGACTAATGCAATACAACAAGTAATATGAAGCATAACAAGGGATATAACCTGAATACATCCACGTAAGAGAACGAAATGTAACCGATGGTCCCAAAATGAGGAAGGAATTAACTGATGGATAGTCTTAACCAACAACTAAAGAAAAGGGAGGTATTAACCAATAATGGTTTGGACTACCAACCCGAGAAAGGGATAGTTTCGTCGTCCGGAAAAATAGCCAGTACAAACGAGTGGTTTTTACAACCCAAAAAGTGGGAGCCAGCATAAACTATGTCAAATGGTTATGTGAATAGATTGTAGCCAAGTGATGCAACATATAACAATGCAAATGATATGCTAATGCAAGTGAAAGTGAAAGTCGATTTTTTCTTTTTCTTCTTTTATTTTGGAAATGCACGATGTGTACAATGTAAGATGTAATGTATAGTGAGGCAAGCCTCATGCAAGTGATCTGAAATAAAAGAGGGTGCATTGCATACAAATGTGCATGCCACACAAACGAAAGAAGGGGGTGCATCGCATATAAATGTGCATACTGCACAAATGAAGAAAAAAAAAAAAGGTGCATCGTATACAAATGTGCATACCGCACAAATGAAAGCAAATGTTTTTAACCGAGTGAATCAATAGCCTAACGCGTCTCACGCGAAAGGAGAAAAGATGGTGTGAACACCAGGCGTACCTAATGTTTTTAACTGAGTAAATCAATAGCCTAACGCGTCTCGCGCGATAGGAGAAAAGATGGTGTGAACACCAGGCGTACCTAACGTTTTCAACCGAGTAAATCAACAACCTAATGGTCTCACGCGAAAAGAGAAAAGATGGTGTGAACACTAGGCGCACCAAATGGTCTTAACTGAGTAAATCAACAACCTAATGGTCTCGCGTGAAAAGAGAAGATGGTGTGAACACTAGGCGCACCTCCCACACCCCAAACGCGCCCCTAAAAGTTTGGGCATGACCGCTTCAGAAACGGACATAAAATTCGGTATACATATATACAGGACCTAAACAGAAGCATTAAATATTATAAGATAACATGGAATAAAAAGAAACTACATCCATTAAGCAACCACTATCATGCCAGGATCACAAACAGTGAATCAGATGATAAAAATTTACATATACATATACAACATCGCCCTTGAATAGGCGTATAATAAAAACATTAGAAACTTTTACATATTATAGACAATCAGAGTGTAAGCCAAACTCAGCAACTTCACGATAAACGGGTACACATACAGAGGTTGACAAAGGAAGACGAGCATCGAGGGTTATGGCTGACCTCCAGATTAATTACCTACAGAATTAGACAAAATATAGAGTGAGACAATCTCAGTGAGTAATAGTACTTAAACAAATTGATGCCCAACTAAAAAAAAATATATATAATACATATCAATGCGTGTGTAAATGCAAAGGTCATGTGGTTAATGTGATTCTGTACCAATTTTCAGAACGGCCTTGTCGGTTCACAACTTCACAGATTGGCCCTTGGCTTATTGGGTTCACACATTCACAAATTGGCCCTCGGCCTCGTAGATTCATAACTTCACAAAATGCCCCTTGGCCTCATAGAATCGTAACTTCATAAATTAAGCCCTTATCAGAATGGCATATAGCCCTTTTCATGTACGTATGAACTCAAGAGGTGGCTCGCACGGATTCTAGAGGTGGCTCGCATAGTAGCACTTAGTTTCGTGCAACACTTTGTTTCATACTAACAGATCATACAGAATGGCCATAGGCCCAGATGTCATAAATTGGCCATAGGCCTCACAGATGTTACAGACGGCTATAAGCCTCATAACTTTCACAGAACGGCCATAGGCCTCATAACTTTCACATCGGATTTAAGCCCAGTTCACATATGTATGGACTCAAGAGGTGGCTCGTACAGATTCTAGAGGTGACTCGCATTGCAGCACTTAGTTCCGTACAACACTTTGTTCCATACCAGAAAATATTAGGTCTTCAAGACCGAACAATTCATATCGTGTCACAAAACGAATAAACAGAACGGAAACCTCATGGTTTATTGCAAGTTAACATAATCATCTTACGTACATCAGAACATTAACATAAGACACATATATTATTAGTCTCAGAGTTATACAGAGGCACACAAATTCTTCCAATCATTCACACGAGTTAACATAACTAGTTTGCGTTTAACAGAGTGATAATGATAATTATTAACAAATGGAACAACTTCAGAGATGCATAAATACCGTAATTCCATAATGTACATACATTCCATTTGCTTATCATGAATCAATACTGCTAACTCACAGATAATAGAATGTTAGTATTAACTTTCAACAGTAAACAACGTATGACTCAATGATGTGTTTAGATTTCCTCATGGTTCATTGTCAGTCGACATATTTGTCTTGTAATTAGCAGAACGTTAATATTAATGATAATCCGAAGGTAAAGGTACCATTACATTAATAAGTCAGAACAATTCGCACTATAAGATGAGTCACATAACAATGTTATTGGTACTTTCTTTCTATTAACCAACTTCACAGTGTTAATGGTTCGTATGCAATTCTTATACGGAACCATAGGTACTTTACAAGGGGGTACATTAACGATCATCATTAGCCTTAACCGGAACACAGAGTAGGTTCAGAGTCGTACCAATGTACGCCAAAATCTTTCAATGTTCACACCGATTCCCAATCAGCATAAGGTTAACATAACTACTTGCAAGGAGCAGAATGTTAATAACAATAAGAATTATCAACGGTAAGTAAATGTTCAATAAAAGTACTACTACTCACAGTGCTGTAGCGGACTGCTTGTCCCTCCCGGGTTATGACCTACATACATGCACAACTTATACATTATTTCCTTTTCTTTCTTAATTCATTTCCTGCTTTATTTTACTTCGAACGAATTTACAGGCATCTTCAGAACATCAAACACAAATTTGAAAAATACCAGAGGGTTAAGCCCGTAAAATGGAGCAGATGAAAATTTTCAACATGGGCCGCACGTGCGGCTGTGAGCCCTGCACGTGCGGTAAGGCTTCCCGCACGTGCGACAATGATCCCCGCACGTGCAGCGATTCTGGCAGATTGCAGTTCGAAATTCCCGCAAAACTTCATTTTTTATGAGTATTCTTGAGGCTCAAAATAGATCTTTTAATTGTTAAAACATGGGTCAAAAATCATGTAAATAGAACTACAACATAGATCAAACTACATACAATTTGGATCTTTAATCTTAACTCACAAACACAACCCAACTTCATAATATTCCCATCTTCAAGAAATGAGATGTGATTCCTATTAGATAACTCAATGATACCCCAAATCGACCAAACTCAAGGAACATTATTCTAATTAATCATGTAACACATACTTGTTCCATAATATAAACCCTAACTTGCATAACATAAAGGAATTCCTACTCAATTATCAAAGAGAGGGGCCAATTGGAATGAATTATACATACCTTAAGTTATAATCTTTATAACCCCCTTTTTATTTTCTCAATCATCCTCCTTGATGAACTCCTTCACAAATCCTCCTCCTTTCTAATTCTCTCTCTCAGGAAATATGTATAAGGCTCTAAGTCCAAGAGCTAAAGTATGCACACACACATATATATAAAGTTGAATAAGACAAAATTTAATAAATTTGATCATCACAAATCAAATTTTCACAAAAATGCTTATTATGACTTATAAATTATGTTGATCTCAAATATAAGGTCAATTTCAGATTATTAAGCTCTTAAGGCTTTCAATTCTCGGTCCAAACATTTAATTGTGACAGGTATGTTTTCTTATTACACAGATATAAATCTCTAGGCATAAGGTTCACTTAATTAAACTTAATTCCACATGAAATTTCACAATAAACATATAATTGCTCCGAATAAGTGATTGAAAGTATACTAGTAACATGTGCGAGGGTCAGATTATTACACTCTCCCC
This sequence comes from Camellia sinensis, assembly GCF_004153795.1. NCBI lineage: Eukaryota > Viridiplantae > Streptophyta > Magnoliopsida > Ericales > Theaceae > Camellia > Camellia sinensis. The sequence continues at coordinate 266,622 of NW_021027114.1, forward strand.
CCCTTAATAAGTTTGGTCCCTCAAACTTGCTCTACCATGTAACAGATTAAAACACAAATTTCGGTCTCACACCCCTGTCTACTTCGGTTGTAGTTGCTCATTGGATTTCTCATTCATAGGTTAATTCGACGTTTATCATAATTAGCCCAAAAGTTCTCAACATAATATGCATCTCATAGCTTTATTCAACTAGTGGTTTTAACGTCTCAGGTGTGTAGAAATAAAACATCAGCTCCATATATTTGTTTCATAGGATTATCATAAAATCCGCAGCTAAGTTTATAATCACAATATTTTCCTGCCAATAAATTTCATAGCATTAATTCTCAGATACAGAAACATACCATCCTCAAATACGAAAACATAATAAATAGCTTCCTCCTAAGCACATAAGTCGTAAGTTCGCACAGCATACGTTAATTTTGATCATAAGAACATAAACATTTTCTACTATAGGCATAACCTGAATGACCCAACATTAATAGTGCATAAGCAATTTTCATTAGAAGGTACATGTTTAAACTCGTCCAGTTAAGTAATTTCCTGGATAAATCTTTAGTGCAATTTACTCGGGGATGAGTTGTCTACTCAGGTCAAACACAGTTCCAAAATAAAGAAATTAATTACATGGTTAGATTCAAATCTGGTTATGCATAATTGAATCAGACATCAAAACCTACCAAATAAGGTTCTGCCTAAGAAGCAAGGTACATTCCAATCCAGCAGTCACAAATAAGTTGCTTAGGTACGTAGCCACTAGCTTCATTATTAGTTTCTAGCATTTCTCTACTTCCACATACATATCAAGTCATGTCGTTATACTGTTCCAAAACCATATATACTAATTCTTGACAAGGTCCGAACAATGGGAAGAAGAATCCCAATCGATATCCTTAAGTCTTCATAGTTTCACCTCTAAATATAATAACACGAGGAGAACCATATTCCAAATCAAATAATTACGGTGATACCAAAGCAAATAACATACAACTTATAAATTTATGCAAACCTACCATCGTAGACACTTGGTCATGTTATCACAAGCCCAAATCTGAACAATAAATACAACTATAACAACCATTATTTTGAGCAAAGGGAACCACTCAAAAACAAAATCAGAAATCAAGTGCAAAATCATCACTATTACAAAAATAGTTAAAGATCACACTTTGACCAAAAAAATATCTCACTTTTATTGAAAATGTGATAAAAAAAATTTAGATTGATATTTTAATCACACTTAATTTGATTAAGTCTGATAATATTTATTTTTTATGTCACTTTTCAATTAAGTGTGATTATATATATATTTTTTTTAATCACACCTTCTCATTAAAGCGTGATTATATATATACTACTACTTTTTAATCACACTTTCTAAATAAGTGTGATTATATATATATTTTTTAATCACACATTCTAATTAAAGTGTGATTATTTATATATTTTTTAATCACACCTTCTAATTGAAGTGTGATTATATATACACTATTACTTTTTAATCACACATTCTAATTAAAGTGTGATTATCTATAATTTTTTAATCACACTTTCTAATTAAAGTGTGATTATATATACATTACTACTTTTTAATCACACTTTTTAAATAAGTGTGATTATATATATATATATATCTCACACTACCTGGTATAAAATATTCCAAATTGTTTTTTATATAAAATATACAATTCCTAATTTTCTTTTCTTTTTTTAAAAAAAAAGAAGCCCCAACACCAAAACACAAATTTAAACAAAAAAAAAAAAAATCAAAATACATTTGCCTCTTTGGCTACTTGTAATAAAAAGCTAGGGTTCATCACAAACGCACATACGAGAGAGAGAAAGAGAAGGAGAAGGAGATCGAGATGGAGCTGGAGATGGAGTGTGTTCAATACTGTTGGCGCTACCACTGCCGCCGCCACCGCCACCGCCTCCTCCCTCGCCGCCCTCTCTCTCTTCTCCTATGCTCTTCACTGGTCATCTACTGCGTATTCTCCACTCTCGTCATCGGTTCCAAGGTTCATCACAAACGCACATACGAGAGAGAGAAAGAGAAGGAGAAGGAGATCGAGATGGAGCTGGAGATGGAGTGTGTTCAATACTGTTGGCGCTACCACTGCCGCCGCCACCGCCACCGCCTCCTCCCTCGCCGCCCTCTCTCTCTTCTCCTATGCTCTTCACTGGTCGTCTACTGCGTATTCTCCACTCTCGTCATCGGTTCCAAAATCCTAACCCTACCTTCTATCTTCTCCAATCCCTCCACAAGCCATAATTTCGAATCCAGGCCCTAAACTCCCCTTAACTGTTTTAGAACCTTTGTCTACAAAGGGCTACTGTCGGACTCGTCAGAACGGCAATCTCGAACGGGTTGATTGCGATGAGAAAGATTAGGTGGCGATGTACATCAATGCGTCAGAAACGAAATCGGAAGATTGACAGTTCATCTTTGCCCTAATTTTTCTCTCCATTTCTATTCAATCGACCCCTCGATCTTCTCTAATCAAAACTCTGCACCAGATTTGTTGGTTCAGTCCAGCTCTAGGTTCAGCCTTGAGGTACACCTAACTCTCCTCTCATATTATTTCCTGTGTTAGATGGACCCATATTTGTTGCTCCAAGTTGGTTTAGATTCGCCTAAGCAATTGAATTTGAGGTTCTTAGATTTGAAATGTGGTGTTAGTAGAATTAGATGACAATTAACAAGCTGTATATATTTATGTACTATTTCTCAGTTGTTTTTTCAGTGAACTTCGATGAGATTCGTGGTAAAGTGAAGCAGAATTGATTGTTCTTACTGTGTTGCTCTCTTGAGATATAGAATCAGTAGCTTCAAAGGATGATTGTGTATTTACTTTTCTTATGGGTGTGTGTAGGGATGAAGATGAATTGTTGAATACTCAGTGTCCTCAACATTTAGAGCTGAGATGGCAGACAGAAGCTAGTTCTAGTGTATATGCTACCCCCTTGATTGCTGATATAAACAGGTGAAAAAAAAAAGAAGAAGCTTTCCTTTAAAGTATTTTATGCCGCCAATTTTGGTTTTAAATTCATGTGACATATTTCATTTTAATTAATCGTTTTTCTCTTCGCTTTGTTTTAAGAGTATTGCTCGAAATTTCCTTGAAAACACTCCAGGAAAGGAAGCCAAACTTTGATGTTACCCATTGGAATTAATATAAAGCAATTTTTTAAAATTAAACTTTAACCCAAGAAAAAAATAAACAGATTATTTTTTTCTGTAGCTTAATGACAAAACAAAATTGTGGGTTTGAAATGTAGAAAGAGCCTCTCCACACATCGTGCATTTGACCCCTTTCCCAAATCCTGCTTTTAACTGACAACACAGTTTTCCCAAGTTTCACAATCAAATACCATCCGAAATGAGTGTATTCAGCAGAGAAACCTTCAATGTCTAGAAACTTCAAAAATGAAATAAAATATCTAGTAACTGTTATTCTTTGATATCAAGGATTTGTACGGCACATGCTTTATTTTTTGCCTAATGATTTTAATATTTGTGGTGGACAACATGTTTTATGCTGTATTCATATTTTATATCTCAATGACGGAAAGCTCGATATAGTTGTTCCCTCATTTGTTCACTACCTGGAAGTCCTTGAAGGTTCTGATAGAGATAAAATGCCAGGTATAACTTGTTATTGGTTCTGTGTGAAAAGCCAGAGTTGGAATATGAATTTTCCTTCTTATTGCATTATGTTAAATTAGAAGCATTTAACACCCTATCTTCTAGTCTAGTGAGAACTTATAAGTTCAAGAGCATGATGAACTTCAGGTTTTCATGTTTTTAAAATCATTTATCACTAGGGTTTTAAATCGCAGTATTAGGACACATAATGGTAATGGTTCCAAACAATATGAATATTGTTCTATGAATCGACCTTGTTCTGGTCTTTGCATCTCTAGGTAGGAAGTCACATGCGAATGCAGAAGATGATTCCCATGAAAATTTAAAAGTTTGCATTATGATATATGTTTTGAGTTCTCAATGTTCTTTCACAAACTAAGCTTTAGTTGTTTTGCTTTCTTAAATTGTTTTGTAGGATATGAAGCTCCAAATCTGAGGTATGCTGAATTGTTACTAATATCTGTTGTTAGTAAAATATTGTAGTTGGTGTTGTCTTTAACTTGCATATTTACCCACAGATCATCAGATACTACCTAAGAAAGTTTTTGTTTTGAGATTTGGTGTTGGACCTGTTGGTGTTCATATTTTATTTTTTTAATCCTTTTGACTTCAAGACATCAATTCATTCAATCAACTTGTTCAAGCTCCACTTATAGCTTGGCATTTTCATGATCATGCACCTTTATTTGTTTATTTATTTATTATAAGTAATCTGTGCAAAATAGACAAGTCACGGAGTCTCTGAAATTGCATTCTAGTGTAATGTGATTTTGATGTAGGAAGTGTACATAACAATGTATCTGCATGCAATAAGGGTGCTTGCATGGCATTGCAAGCCTTTGTTCTGATCATGGAGAAAGAATGTAATTAGGTCCATATTTAGGTTAAAGACTATTTATACATTTTAACCAATCCCTGGTTATGTATAGTCCAACATTAACTAATATGCATACATAGAAGTTGTGTATATTCATTTTATTATAGATAAATTTTGTCTCTTATTTCTTGATTAAGAGCTAGTATATGGGGAAAAAAAATCTTTTGATTAAATTGTGACATTGGACTTAGAGGGCGAAATCAAAGGTCAAGGTTCTGGAAATAGTTTGCATGTATGGACTGAAACTGAGCAATTGAGTTGGAACTTAAATTGGTTACTAGTATAACTGGTTATGATGTCTCATCTATATTTTGAAACATTAGGGAACTGTTAAGGGATTAAAAGGAGATGAGGAATTTAGTTTGCTAACAGCTTTCTCAAATCTGGTGCTGGAATGCTGCAATTTTGGCCAATTGAAATAATAATATTGTAAAACCTGGGTAGCATTCTGAGGAACCATGGTGATTATCTATTTTAATTCTCAGTGGTGTGTTTGGTTGAAGAGAAAAAAGGGAAGATAATGAAGAGATTCAAAAAGTTTTTATTTTCTTTTGTTTGGTTGACTTAATTGGAGAGAAAATAGAAGAAAAATGAAGGAAAGTTTTTAAATATTTTATCTTCACTCTCCCCTCCCCCCTCTCTCTCTCTCTCTCTCTCTCTCTGATAAGTAAAAATCTTCATTACACAAGCAACTATGGAGGAAAATTTAAATTTAGATTAAAGTGCAACAAATAATGCTAAGAGTCAATAAACTACATTTTTTTCTTTTAGTTTTTGTCCCACTTTCTTCTCAACCAAACAAGGGGAAATGATTGGTTATTTTGTCCCCTCTTTCCTTCCCTTTTCCTCTCCTTTTATTTTCTCTTATTTTGTCACTAATTGCGTCATTATCTCTTGTAATTTAGTTGAAGTAACATTTTGCATTTTATCATTTTAAAGGAAACTTGCAGACAAAGTGGTAGCCGAGGGATTTCTAGTAGTGGTTCCTGATTTCTTCTATTGTGAACCTTTTGATCTTAATAACCCTAATATGGACCGGGAATCATGGAAAAAGGCTCATGGCGTGGTTAGTTTCTGGTTTCCCTACCCTTTATCTAAACGTTGGTCATCAAAATTGGCATGCTAGTTTCAAAGATTAAAGAAGTGATAGCGCACGCAGTTTTTCTCTATTTCAACATCACAAGGTTCCAAATTGTCATCATGTATAATTTTTAAAATTTTCAGGGCTGTCCAATTGAGATAGGACTAAAACCAAAATTTTTTGACATGATTAAAATAAAATTAAAAAAAAAGTTAAGTAAATAGAAAAAAATAAAACAATGAAGATCAACTTTAGGCGGATAGATTCATCACTAAAATGTTATGAGAAGCATATTGATGATCCTATTAAAAGACAAGAGGTTTGGAAAGAACGAATTTTTTCTGCAACAATTCAATTAGCTATGTTAATGTGAACTTTCTGCGTTCCAGGATAAAGGGTTTGAAGATGCCAAGCCTGTAATTTCTACTTTACGAAGCAAAGGAGTCACTTCAATAGGGGCTGCAGGTTTTTGCTAGGGTGGTAAGATATTTATATTGCTTTTTACATGAAATAAGCTGTGAAATTGGACATATTTGAACTGGACTTCTCTTCACCGACGAGTCATGGACTCGGCTGCTAAGATTATGGGTTATTTTTTGCGTTTGACTCGGGTGGTAGTTGTAAAACTAGGAAGGACCGATGAAATTCAGGCTGCAGTGGTTTTTGTTGAGAAGTGGTTTGGAAATACTCTTCAGATCTTGGGAGACGCTAGTGATCCTCAGCTGGTCACCTAAAAAAATACAAACACTCCGGTCGGGGGTGCCGGGATTAGCACTCCGACGGATAAGTTAGTTCAGACACTCAGGATAGCTTGTTTACTAAGTTTCTGTGAAGTGATTCTTACATTCCTTTCTATAACCGTTGTTCCTGTATTTATACATGTTCTTTTTTATCCTCGGGGCCAGGGCCTACTTTTCAATCATTGTCCTTTCTTTTATTCGGCCCTAAGGACTTATACTTATTCGGCAAATATATTATATTCGGCTCCCCGCTCTCATAGGATATAGCCGATTAATATCAGTCTTCCAATGGTACACACCATCTGATCTTTTCATATATTCGGCCCCCACAATTTCCCCCCGAACTCCCTATTGATGGAAGTTAATCGGCGTGTTTGGTCTTGAATTAGAAAGGTTAAAATAGGTCAGGCAGCTTCGCGTACCCCAATATAGATGTCAGGATGCGCACACCTTTTCGTTCATCATTGCGCTTTCCACCCTCAATCGTGCGTCTCGCATTTATTGTGATTTGAAATTTCAGTCCTTTCGAATGTACAGTTCGTCGATTATTCGAGACTCTTGGACCGCCAACGTATATCCCTTCTCTGACTCGCATTCTCTGCAACTCTTCTCTATCTACCCTCGTCTCCCTTGCTCCTCGTAAGTCTTCCTCTCTTTTCTTTGCAATCTTACTTTTTGTTTATTATTTTCATTTTGGTGAACCCTTTATTCCCCGTGAAAATGGCCAAACACATGAAAGACCTCCTTACTGAGGGTCGTGTCTCCGGATTCCGGCGATACTTTTCCATCCCCGACGATGTTCATCTATCTCTAGTGACAGACAACACTCTGGATATGGAGAGAGAGGATGAAAATTCAATCGTCTTTCCTCTCGTATCCACTGCAAAAGGCGGGGTCTACTTTCCCTTACATCCATTCCTTAGGGCCGTCCTCCGTTATTGGGGTCTGATTCCTTCTCAGCCCAACGTGAACTTTTTTCAAATCGTAATGGGGATCGTAGAGTCGAACCGGCGCCTCAGGATCGATCTTGGGATTCCGGCCATTCGGCACTGCTATGCTTTAGCCAAATCTTCCGGTCGGTTGGGCAGTACTTTCTTAGGGCCAAGGATACAGACCATCATTTGGTAACCATGCTCGCCAGTTCTGGCAAGTGTATGGATGACGTAATGGTCAATATCCGAGGGAACTGGGAATTTGGCAAAGGCGAGGATTGCCTAGACCCTATTCCCAGACGGAGGGGTGAACCGGGTTGCTGTGTGTCTCCTTGTGTTTTACTGAACTTTTCTTTTACTCGGCTTTCCCAATGTGTCTAACCCCTTGCCTTTGCAGGCAGTAATTTGAAGAAGATTCTGGTTTCTACCAACGACGCGGTCCTTGTCCAGGTTGCTACTACACTCAGATACTTCGGCCATCCAAACTTACAGAAGTAAGGGAGAGCGGCCCACATACTTCTTCGATACGAGCCTACTTACACTACTTTTTTGGCCGCCAACAATATTCCAATTCCATCCGGCGATCAACAGCTTGCGGCTCTTATCTTCCCCAGCTTCAAGAGTCTCAGACAAGTTGGTCTCGAAGCCTCTAACTCGGGGCAAGACGTGGAGCTGGTGGTAGAGGTAGTCGTCGAACCAGACAGAGAGTTCGCTGAGGAGGCCGAAGAGGTTGACGAGGCCCTAAACTCGGCATTTGAGGCAGCCAGATGTAGTCAGCCTACCTCACCATCCACTTCGGGTCGGGCAGAGTTTTCTTTTGGAGATATTTTTGGAGGTTTGGGAGGCTTACCCAGCAATTTTTTTGAAGGTATGGTTGGGGAAAGCCTCACGCAGATGGCTCGAAAGAAAAATGTCGAGCGTATGGCCGCCCGGAAAAAGGCTGAGGCCGCCCGTTCTGGACCTACCTTGGTCGAGTCTTCTGAACCCGTTATTGAAGAGCCGGCTAAGATTGTTGCGGCCGAAATGGCGAAAGAGGTTGAACAACCGGTCATTGATGAACAGTTGATTCCAAAAAGAGAGCGGGGCAAGAAGCGTAGCGCCAAGGGAGAGGCCGGTTCAGAAGATAGTCTTGCCGACAAAAGGCCTCGCTTAGAAGAATTGGACATGGTTGTTCCTTTCATTGTTCAGCCAAAGATTAGAGACACGCTGATTCCTTCTGACGTATCCATCATTTCCGACCCGGCAGTAGCCTTGACCCTGGCGGCGTCAGTCTCCCTACCAGTTGATAAGGCATCCTTTCATGCCGTGCCGGATTTGGTGGCCATAGGCCTATCTGCGCAGTCGGCCCTTTTGGTAGGTGAACTTTGACTTGTTTTGATTTTGGTTGCCTATGGCATCTAACGATCCCAACTCGTTTTGCAGACGGTCGACAGGATCGTCGACTTGGGCCGCCGCCTACACGATGGCCTTGAGAGGATTGACCGTTTGCAGTCAGAAGTGGTCAATCAAAAGAGCAGGGCCGAGTTTGAGATGATGAGGGCTGCTATGGAGACTACGCGAGCCGAAGCTGAAGTGGAAAGGGCTTGAGCTACCGATCAGCACCGTTCTGACGCCGAAGATAGGGCGAACGTGAGCAAAGAATCGCTTAGGCTAGCCCAGAAGCCTCAGATTCTGCCTTTTCCTTGGCCGCCTTCAAAGAATACGTAGATGAAGTCCCCAAGTTTGAGAATCAGGGGTTCAAACACGGGTGGCTCAAGGCCCTTGATGCCGCTGGGGTTACATTGGCCTTACCAATTCCTTATGAGCAGGTGGACGTTGAGCCACTTGAGTCTGACCCCGAGGATTGATCTGGGAGTCAGTCGAATTTTATGAAATACTTTCCCTTTTAATGTATGTTTTTGTTTTTAGGACTTTTGTTGGTTCCAAGTAGTTTTCATGTATAAATTGGCTATTGTCTGCGCTCAATTTATTAATGAAAATTATCTTCTTGTGTCACTACTAATGCACAGTTTGTGATGTTATGTTGGTGTAGAATGTTTGCCTTTCACTACTTTAGTTAGAATGACTACTCTGTTGACCTTTCTATGATTGAATATCATGATTAATCTGCCCTTGCCCCAGGCGGTGCATGATCATTCGGGCGCCGGAGGAGGCGAGCTTAGTTTTGTTGTCGATTCATGGGCCGACTGGGGCACTTAAGCTGAATGTATTGATAAATCTATCACGCCCTTGCCCCAGGTGGGGCATGATCATTCTGAAGTCGATTCATGAGCCGGTTGGGGCATCTAAGCTGAATGGATTGATTAATCTATCACGCATTTGCCCTAGGCGGGGCATGATCATTCTGAAGTCGATTCATGAGCCGGCTGGGGCACGTAAGCTGAAAGGATTGATAAATCTATCACGCCCTTGCCACAGGTGGGGCACGATCATTCTGAAGTCGATTCGTGAGCTGACTGGGGCATCTAAGCCGAATGGATTGATTAATCTATCACGCCTTTGCCCCAGGCAGGGCATGATCATTCTGCAGTCGATTCATGAGTCGGCTGGGGCACGTAAGCTGAAAGGATTGAGAAATCTATCACGCCCTTGCCCTAGGCGGGGCATGATCATTTTGAAGTCGATTCGTGAGCCGACTGGGGCACCTAAGCCGAAAAGATTGATAAATCTATCACGCCCTTGCCCCAGGCGGGGCATGATCATTCGGAAGTCGATTCGTAAGCCGACTGGGGCACCTAAGCCGAAAGGATTCATAAATCTATCACGCCCTTGCCCAGGCGGGGCATGATCATTCGGGCGCCGGAGGAGGCGAACTTAGTTTTATTGTCGATTTATGAGCCGGCTGGGGCACGTAAGCCGAAAGGATTGATAAATCTATCACGCCCTTGCCCCAGGTGGGGCATGATCATTCTGAAGTCGATTCATGAGCCAACTGGGGCACCAAAGCCGAAAGGATTGATAAATCTATCACGCCCTTGCCCCAAGCGGGGCATGATCATTCGGGCGCCGGCGGGTCTATCCAGTCGGCGCTGGGCGATTGAGGTTTTCACAATTAATGAAATTGCCTCGAGGGTGCTGCCTTTGTAAAGGATAAATGGTTAAGGGTACAACTTTTATGAATATAGTGAACAACTGACTCCAGCTTTTGAAAGGATCGTGTGAATGTCGAACAGACTTTTCTTTAATAGCAGAGAACAAGCGAAGACGCTAGTTGAGCTGGGTGGAGACATGCATCGAGGTGGTGACCTTTCGCGCACAGGGGGTAGGAGTTCCAGGGATCGAGAGAGGCGTCAGTCTCTTCGACGTCGAAGCAGGTCGCCCAGGCTGGACAAGCAGTCGCAGGGCAAATCTTCTCAACCTTGAGTCGAGAAGGGATCTGACTCGAATCCGTGCCCATTAAGCTTTGCGGTATTTGTGGGGAATAGACCCATGACAGAGGCGAACTCGATTGTTCGGGACCCAAATGTAGCGGTCGAGTTTGCTCGAAAAATTTTTCCTCCTGAGGTTCAGCAATCGATGGTAGGTCGTTAGGACTACGAAGTATTTCGCAAAGGCATTCACGGGGCGATGAAGGGGCTCTACACTGCCTATGAAATCGGCATGCGGTTGCGCGCTGCCCGCCGAGAGATGGAGAAGAAAGAGGAACGTATTCGAAGTTTGGAGGCTCGCGCAGAGGCGACTGAGCGCGAGTTAAGGAAGGCCAAGGCGGCCCAGGCACAACCCGCCGGACACGGAAACCCAATCGTGGAAGAAAGGGTTACCAGTCGGCTCATCAGTTCTACGCTTGCCGATCGTGAGACGGCGAGTATGTTCGCACTGGAGAACGCGAAGGGGAGGGCCTATGAGAAAGGTTTTCATGACGGCTGAAAAGTTGGAATCGAAAAGACCAAGGAAAAACTTGCCGAAGAAGTTTGCCGATTGAAAATCGTGGATTTAGGCACGGTTGGATCAAGGCATCTCAAGCTGCAGAAGCTCTTCGAGCGTCGGGCATTAATTCGGCATCGCCACTCTACCACAGTAAACATTTTCCGTTTTCTTCTTTTGAAGTCGAGAAGAGTGAGGATGAGGGTGATGCTGCATAAGTATACTTATTGTAAGGTTAAGACGCAGATCGTGTTCAAAACTATGTAATGTATTGCTTGTTTTATCGAATAAAATAAAAAAAAATAAACTATGCGTTTCGTTTTACTGTATATGTTTGAATGATTGTATAAACGCTGATCGGCCGGGTCAACCCGTATGTGATAGCCGTTTGTCCCTTAATGAGGCTATTGTAACTTGAGGAAGCCGAACGCCAGTGGGTAGAATGGCTGCGGCAAATTCAACTCGGCTCAGGGCCTAGATTTTCGGACAGGGCACGTGCTTCAAAAAGTCGTTTGGATAACTACACCGTGGCGAATGTCAACCGACGTTTTTCTCATAGAGTTTAGTGTGAGTGAAATCGCCTCGGGATTAGGGCCTCGAGATCACTGCGAGTAATGAAAATAAAAGGAGTGGGCGCTTCACGCAGATAAACAATCACTTATGTGTGGTGGGATAAGTGGGGATGTTGGTTAGTGAGACTGGAGTTTAGCCGATCTTGGAGTTTCCATGGAGCGCGGCAGAGGACCCATCCGTATGGGAAGTAGGGCGTCCAAAAGTTGGCATGAATCTTCAAGTCGTCGAAGCAGATCACCCCGAAAGGAGAGGCAACGACCGTTGGGTTTTATCCCTTCTTGTCCTGGATCTTTGCCTTGGCATTGCCAATGGTATCAGTGGAGGACTTGGGCACAATTGGCTCAAGGCATTGAAAACCGCGAAGGACTTCCGGGTGACGGGGGGTATTTCGGCGCTGCCGCTTTACCAATGCGTCTTCTCCCTTTTTAGCTTTTAAGTTTGGAAATGGGTATTGTAATGCTCAAATGTAAGTTGCGTTTATGTAACAATTGTGTGATTAAATAAAAATTGTAACGCTCAAATGCGGGTTGCGTTTATGTAGCAACTGTTTGATCGAATAAAAAGCTTTATTTCGAATATTTACGTCTTACTCAGAATTTTTTATATGCTTAGTTAAGCATCTTATTTGCGATGTTGGCTTATTTTGAATTTTTTATATGCTTAGTAAAGCACCTTATTTGCGATGTTGGCGAGTTTTGTTTTGTTCGTGCCAAAGGGTACTCTGAATCCGGAGGCTAAATCGGCACTTGTCATGCACCAAAGGGGAGTCCGAATCTGGAGACTTAGTCGGCCCTAAGGTGTCATGCACCAAAGTGGGCTCCGAATCCGGAGACTTGGTTTGGCCAATCGTGATATCCACGAAGGGCGCTCCGAATTAGGAGACTTAGTCGGCCCTAAGGTGTCATGCACCAAAGGGGGCTCCGAATCTGGAAACTTGGTTTGGCCAATCGTAATATCCACGAAGGGCGCTCCGAATCCGGAGACTTAGTCGGCCCTAAGGTGTCATGCACCAAAGGGGGCTCCGAATCCGGAGACTTGGTTTGCCCTAAGGTGTCATGCACCAAAGGGGGCTCCGAATCCGGAGACTTGGTTTGGCCAATCGTGATATCCACAAAGGGCGCTTCGAATCCGGAGACTTAGTCAGCCCTAAGGTGTCATGCACCATAAGGGGGTCCGAATCCGGAGCCTTAGTCTGCCCTACGGTGTCATGCACCAAAGGGGGCTCCGAATCTGCCCTACAGTGTCATGCACCAAAGGGGGCTCCGAATCTAGAGACTTGGTTTGGCCAATCATGATATCCACGAAGGGCGCTCCGAATCTGGAGACTTAGTCGGCCCTACGGTGTCACGCACCAAAGGGGGCTCCGAATTCGGAGACTTGGTTTGCCCGAAGGTGTCATGCACCAAAGGGGGCTCCGAATCCAGAGACCTGGTTTGGCCAATCGTGATATCCACGAAGGGCGCTTCGAATTCGGAGACTTAGTCGGCCCTAAGGTGTCATGCACCAAAGAGGGCTCCAAATCCGGAGACTTAGTCTGCCCTAAGGTGTCATGCACCAAAGGGGGCTCCGAATCCGGAGACTTGGTTTGGCCAATCGTGATATCCACGAAGGGTGCTCCGAATCTGGAGACTTAGTCGGCCTTAAGGTGTCATGCACCAAAGGGGGCTTTGAGAAATAAATGGAGCCACGAAGAAAAACGGTTTGCATTGCAGAAGTGATATATATATAACTATCAAAGCCCACAGATCGGGTCAGTGCTAGGGTTTTCATTAAATCTCTGCTTGTGCCGATTGGGGGGAGCCACGGATCTCTTCAATGCCATGGGTTGCCGGGAAGCACACAAGCTGATGATAAGTGCTTGGAACGGCCTTCATAGTATGTATCCAGGTTCGCCGCATGATGACATTATACGGCGAAGGGAGCTTTACTACCAGGAATTCTACTTCGACCGTTCTAGAGCCCACTTGAACGGGTAGTATGATCTTCCCAAACGGGTATTCGGGATTCATATTAGAGCCGGACAATGGGTGAGGCGCCAGAGACAGATCTGACTCGTTAAGGCCGAGTTTGATGAAAGTTTGGTAATACATAACCTCTGAAGTACTCCCCGGGTCAATGAGAACGCGTTCAATGGTGAACCGATTTATGCGTAATTTAATGACCAACGGATCAATGTGGGGAGCTGTTGTGCCACTAAGATCAGAGTCATTGTAAGTAATTGTCGGCACTTCTTTAGGCCATTCAGTCGGAATACGTCGCTTTTGGAGGATTGGATGCGATTGAATTGTGTGCACGGTTGGGGGTGCAGGCAGGCTGTAGATCATATGGATCACGCCAAGTGGAGGTGAGTCCTGCCTCAAGGCCAGTGCCGTGGTTGGCTTTCCCTTTCTCACGTTCTGTTGCAGTCGGCCTTCTTGCACCAGTTCTTCCAGGTGATCTTTTAATGCGTAATAACTCTCCGTTTCATGGTCGTGATCTTTGTGATATTCACACCGCCTATCCCTTCTTCGCATGTTGGGCGGTCCCACCATCTTTGATGGCCATTTGAAGAATGGAAGGTGTTGGACTTTGGTCATTATTGCAGCGATTGGTTCTAACAACTCTGTGTACTTCTTGTCGGCACGCCTCGAATGGCTGCTGTCAACTTGCAGTTGTTCATTTGTCCGGTGGGAGCATTGATCGCTTGATCGGCAGGTATCCCGGCTTTTGTCTCGTTTAGCGCGTTGTCGAGGCTCTGGGCTAGGAGGTGGGGCAGAACTTATTGGTTGAGCAATTTTAGGAGGGGCCATTTTATTGGACATTTGCCCGGCTTTTATTCTCAAGGCATCATCTTCCACTTTACAATACTCTTCAACTTTCTTTATCAACGCCTAGACTGTTTTGGGGGGTCTTCTAGTCAGGGAACTGCGAAGGGGACTATCAAGATGTAGTCCCATTTTGAAGGCGGTGATGGCCATGGAGTCGTTGCAAGCATCGCCGATGAGGGTGAAGCACTCCCAATAGCGCGCTGAATACGCTCTGAGCGTTTCTCCTGATTGAATCTGCATAGCCCAGAGAGAGTCGGCCTGTTTCGGCTGCACCTTGTTGGTGATGAACCTTGCCCTAAAGGATTTCTGTAATTGATGGAAGCTTTTGATCGAGGCCGGCTCCAACTTGTAATACCACCTGACAGCTAATGGCTCCAGGCTGCTGGGGAATATTCGGCACATGAGGGCTTCGTTGTCTGCATGTAATGTCATGGCCTGCTTGTAGTGACGGATATGATCAGTGGGGTCTGATTTTCCATCGTAGAGAGTGAATGACGGAGCTTTGAACTTCATGGGCAGGGTCGCCCTTGCAATCCGTCGGACGAAAGGATCGTGCTGGTCCTCTTCGTCTGAACTGCTCCTCCTGCGCTTGTTCCTTGAATGTAAACTTTTTTCGGAGGAGCAGGAAGTGTCGGATCGTCCCTTCTTGTTGAGCTCCGTGGTTAATGAGTTGGAGTAGCTATCGGTATCCTTTGGTCGGGCTCGAGGTCGTTGTCCACCGGCCCTCGGAGGTCGTTCGGGATCTTGGCGCATGGCTTCTCTCGATTTTACGACTTCGAGGGCCAAATCTTGACGGAGACGTTCATTTTTAGCGATCATGTTCTCCAACCTTTGTTCATTCTGCTTTGCTTGTTCGATGATCGCCTGCATTGTCTCTTGCGCTGAGGTCATTGGTGAGTCGAAGTTCAAGGTGCGTCTTGCAGCGATAGTTTCTTTTCCGAGCATATTTGTTGGAGTGAGGTCATCTCCCTGTGCGGTCTCGTCAATGGCTACCGGAGGATCTTCAGTCACACCTGCCATGGATGTATTTGAGTATTCCCACAGACGGTGCAAATTGTGGAGAAATGGTTTGGAAATACTCTTCAGATCCTGGGAGACGCTAGTGATCCTCAACTGGCCACCTGAAAAAATACAAACACTCCAGTCGGGGGTGCCGAGATTAGCACTCCGACGGATAAGTTAGTTCAGACACCCAGGATAGCTTATTTACTAAGTTTCTGTGAAGTGATTCTTACATACCTTTCTATAACCGTTGTTCCTGTATTTATACATGTTCTTTTTGATCCTCGAGGCCAAGGCCTACTTTTCAATCATTGTCCTTTCTTTTATTCGGCCCTAAGGACTTATACTTATTTAGCACATATATTATATTCGGCTCCCCGCTCTCGTAGGATATAGCCAACTAATATCAGTCTTCCAATGGTACACACCATCTGATCTTTCCATATATTTGGCCCCCACAGTTTTGTATCCCGGTCGCATCACAGAAGATGAAATCAAAGGTAAATTTCATAACAAGTATGTGTGTGTGTGTGTGTGTGTGTGTGACTGATAGCTTGTTCTTACGAAGGTTAAGTGCCCAATTTCAATATTCGGAGCCGAGGTTTTTGTGAGACATCGATGCATTCTGTGCTTGTAGGGTTTTTGTTAGGCATTTTATGAGACAATAAATTCTTGTATCTTTAAAGACTCCCTTTGGGGGGGGAGGGGATGTGATCGATGCAGATTAAATTAAACAATGAAAGAAGATTTATAAAGTGACTTATTCTTTAAATTAAACAAAGAAAAAAAGTTCCTATCCATTCGTGATAGAGGTATAGGTATGACAAAGGAGGATTTGATCAAGAACTTGGGAACAATAGCTAAATTTGGAACTTCAGGTATTTCATTTTATCAATAAGGCTGAGTGTTGTACTGGTACAATGTGAACTTCTTCCTTGGGGGGGAGTTAATAATTAATGGTCTGTAATTGAATTTATTCTAATATTTTACAGCTTTTGTGGAGAAAATGCAAACAAGTGGAGACCTTAATCTCATTGGGCAGTTTGGTGTTGGGTTCTACTCTGTTTATCTTGTCGCTGACTATGTTGAAGTCATTAGCAAATATTGGGAACAATAGCTAAATTTGGAACTTCAGGTATTTCATTTTATCAATAAGGCTGAGTGTTGTACTGGTACAATGTGAACTTCTTCCTTGGGGGGGAGTTAATAATTAATGGTCTGTAATTGAATTTATTCTAATATTTTACAGCTTTTGTGGAGAAAATGCAGACAAGTGGAGACCTTAATCTCATTGGGCAGTTTGGTGTTGGGTTCTACTCTGTTTATCTTGTCGCTGACTATGTTCAAGTCATTAGCAAATATAATGACGATAAATAGTATGCCTC
This sequence comes from Camellia sinensis, assembly GCF_004153795.1. Classification (NCBI taxonomy): domain Eukaryota; kingdom Viridiplantae; phylum Streptophyta; class Magnoliopsida; order Ericales; family Theaceae; genus Camellia; species Camellia sinensis. Next base: position 283,529 of record NW_021027114.1, read on the forward strand.
TGAATTCATATCCTTTTTCTAGTGAACTTGAGTAGCTGTTCTTACAGTCAAAAATTTAACAAATGTAACTGTGGATGTATCTAATTTGTTGACTTTCAGGTATGTTTGGGAATCACAGGCTGATGGGGCATTTGCAATTTCTAAGGATACATGGAATGAACCACTTGGCTGTGGATTTGCTATGTTTGGTTTATAATTTTGGATTTGTTGATTCTATATATATTTGGTTTTATGACTTTAAAATATTTAGCCACACATTGAAGATTTTTATTTTGGATTTATTGATTCTATGTATATGCCATATTTATATATGGTAAGACAAACATTTTATACTAGTAACAATTAAAGTTGTTATTCCTTTTCTATTGATGCAGGGGATGAAGAGTTAGTGTGATGAGAAAATGTCCAATTTTGTCTGTTGTAAGACAATAACAGTCTCTACAAAAATAATAAGTTCATTTATATGCTTCTAGCGGTTTCTGAATTAATTTGTGTTTTTATTTTTCAGGTCAAAAATTTCTTGGAGATATGCAAAATATGGTCAAAGAATTCAAGAATTTAGTTTTTTCAAGTTTTTTATTTGTTATTTTTTAATATATGTAATCACAGTTAAATTTGTTTTATTAATTCCTTTGTATATACTTTTGAACATTTAACTTTCATTTATGAAATATATGACATTATTCCATTCAATATATGGTTGTGATTCAAAATATAGTATATAGTGTGTATTACATTCTTCAAATGAGCGTATAAAAATAATATTGATAATTCTTCAAATATGTCAAATTCTTTTTTTTTATCATAGGTATTATTAGTTATTAATCACACTTAAAAGATGTGATCTAAATGTTATTAATCACACTTGATGTGATCTAAATGTTTTTAATCACACTTAAAAAATGTGATCTAAATGTTATTAATCACATTTAAAAGATGTGATTTAAATATTATTAATCACACTTAAAAGATGTGATCTAAATGTTTTTAATCACACTTAAAAGATATGATCTAAGTATTATTAATCATGCTTAAAAGATGTGATGAAATCATTTTTTAATGACACTAAAAAAGTGTGATTAAAAATGACCCATTTTAATCACAATCCCAAAGATCACATTTTAACAAAACTTAAAAGGTGTGATTAAAAAATATGATCACACAAAAAAAGTGTGATCTTTATCTGTATTTGTAGCAGTGCATGTTTAACTAATCAATCATAACCATAATGTGTAACATCTTAATAAGCATTTCTTCTTGTTACGGTACAAATTAATTTAGCCTCTTCCTAATCATTTCAGTATCCCACTATTCAAATGGTTCTTTCTTTTCCTATCGAAAACATCAATGCACACTTATAATTATAGTGGGTTAGCACACAACCATACAAAAATTAGAGACCAATCGTCTGACTCAGTCAATTAACATAACAGAGTATCTAGTTACTCCACATACATAGGTCCTACCAGCTTCATTCATGGGGCATAGAGTTCTTTAAGTCTACAGTATTCCCATCTATCTGGATTTCATACTATCTCGAAATTTAACAATTTAGCGACGAAATAATTTGACCACCTAATATGAAAGTTAGAAATCTTAGCCAGAGCAGTGCAATAAGATAGTAAATCAATTGGGAATAGAGAACTAAATTGGCAATTTGTAATATCCAACATTTACATATCTACACAGGAATATGTTACAGAAATGATTCTTTAATCTTAAATCACTTATACCCCTAGGCAGGGTTTTCATCCTTGCGGTAAATTGTCAGATCACCAATCATTTAATTTAATCTTAAGTGGTCAATAACTACCTATCTTTTTACGGATGTCATGTGAGCAGACATACAGATTACACATAAACAGAACAGATTACAGTTTTCAGATTACAGAGGTCAGAGTACAGAGTTCAGAGTACAAATTTCTTAACTATGAGCAGACACAGTTACAATTACATATTCCCATAATCAATCCCAATTTCACATAAATAATACTCATTAGACACTATTAATAATTCCCTATCAGAAGTCGTCAGTAATTTCCTTAGTTCACGAAATCATATTACTTACGTACTGTTTCAAGGTCAATAACCAATTCCTCAACATAGCTTATCTATTTAAACCATCAGCAACAAGCAAAATCACAATTAATTGATTCCTTTAACAATTTGAAGGGGGTCACTATATGCATGACTTCTTCTTACAGCCGATCATACTTAGCACAATTCCAATTATTACGTAAAACTCATCCTTATCACAATATTCAAACATAGTAATTTCTTAAAATCACGGATCTAAACATGGTTATGGCGAGGAAGACATAACTATATCATAAAAGTTAGAGCATCACATATATCGTTCCTTTGATCTTGAAATGTTCCATACTTAAAGTTTAAGTAATTCACTTAAACAAATACTAAAAGCCCGATCATATTATCATTATTTCCACAGATAACTAACAACCGGTAACACACATTTCATTTAGTCATTTACATATAAATTATCTTACCGACTAGCTCAAATCCTCACCGCACTTATGCTGCGCCACTTTGTTGAGTTAACCCCACCTACCTGTCTATGTTGTACAGTCTTCCTTTTCTTTTTATCACACCAAGCGGAGTTAGAATCCTTCGGACCTTCCATCTTTACGCTCACCATGTTCTGCATAGCACTCAATCACAATATACACCAAGACTATACAATAGACACGAATCATAATCATTAGCATTAACAGTTTACATTTAACGTTGCCATCAATCTTTCCATGTGCTTTCAGAATGTTATGCATGATGCCTAAGTCTTTTCTAGACATCTTAAGACTCAATGGATCCATGTGTGAGATAGCAACTCATGCTCTGATACCACTTGTCACACCGCAAACCCGCCCCCAAAAGTTTGGGCATGACCGCTTCAGAAACGGACATAAAATTCGGTATACATGCATACATGGCCTAAACGGAAGCATTAAATATTATAAGATAACATGGAATAAAAAAAAACTACATCCATTGAGCGACCACTATCATGCCAGGATCACAAACAGTGAATCGGATGATAAATATTTACATATACATATACAACCCCGCCCCTTGAATAGGCGTATAACAAAAACATTGGAAACTTCTACATATTATAGACAATCAGAGTGTAAGCCAAACTCAGCAACTTCACGATAAACGGGTACACACACAGAGGTTGATAAAGGAAGACGAGCATCGAGGGTTATGGCTGACCTACAGAATCAGACACAATACAGACTGAGACAATCTCATTGAGTAATAGTACTTAAACAAATTGATGCCTAGCTAAAAACAAAATATAATACATATCAATGCATGTGTAAATGCAGAGGTCATGTGGTTAATCTGACTCTGTACTAATTTTCAGAACGGCCTTGTCGGTTCATAACTTCACAGATTGGCCCTTGGCCTGTTGGGTTCACACATTCACAAATTGGCCCTCAACCTCGTAGATTCATAACTTCACAAAATGGCCCTTGGCCTCATAGAATCATAACTTCACAAATTGGCCCTTAAACATAACGGCATTAAGCCCTTATCAGAATGGCATATAGCCCTTTTCATGTACGTATGAACTCAAGAGGTGGCTCGCACGGATTCTAGAGGTGACTCGCATAGCAGCACTTAGTTCCGTGCAACACTTTGTTTCATACTAACCGATCATACAGAATGGCCATAGGCCCAGATGTCATAAATTGGCCATAGGCCTCACAGATGTTACATACGGCTATAAGCCTCATAACTTTCACAGAACAGCCATAGGCCTCATAACTTTCCCATCGGCTTTAAGCCCAGTTCACATATGTATCGACTCAAGAGGTGGCTTGTACGGATTCTAGAGGTGACTCGCATAGCAGCACTTTGTTCCGTAAAGCACTTTGTTCCATACTAGAAAATATTAGGTCATCAAGAATGAACAATTCATATCATGCCACAGAACGAATAAACAGAACGGAAACCTCATGGTTTATTGCAAGTTAACATAATCGTCTTACGTATATCAGAACATTAACATAAGACACATATATTATTAGTCTCAGAGTTATACTGAGGCACACAGATTCTTCCAATCATTCACATGAGTTAACATAGCTAGTTTGCGTTTGACAGAGTGATAATGATAATTATTAACAAATGGAACAACTTCAGAGATACATAAATATCATAATTCCATAATGTACATGCATTCCATTTGCTTGTCATGAATCAATACTGCTAACTTGCAGATAACAGAATGTTAGTATTAACTTTCAACAGTAAACAACGTATGACTCAATGATGCGTTTAGATTTCCTCGTGGTTCATTGTCAGTCGACATATTTGTCTTGCAATTAGCAGAACGTTAATAGTAATGATAATCCGAAGGTAAAGGTACCATTACATTAATAAGTCAGACCAATTCGCACTATAAGATGAGTCACATAACAATGTTATTGATACTTTCTTTCTATTAACCAACTTCACAGTGTTAATGGTTCGTATGCAATTCTTATACAGAACCATAGGTACTTTACAAGGTGGTACATTAACGATCATCATTAGCCTTAACCGGAATACAGAGTAGGTTCAGAGTCATACCAATGTACCCCAAAATTTTTCAATGTTCACACCGATTCCCAATCAACATAAGGTTAACATAACTACTTGCAAGGAGCAGAATGTTAATAACAATAAGAATTATCAACGGTAAGTAAATGTTCGATAAAAGTACTACTACTCATAGTGCTGTAGCGGACTGCTTGTCCCTCCCGGGTTATGACCTACACACATGCACAACTTATACATTATTTCCTTTTCTTTCTTAATTCATTTCCTGCTTTATTTTACTTCGAATGAATTTACAGGCATCTTCAGAACATCAAACACAAATTTCAAAAATACAGGAGGGTTAAGCACGTAAAACGGAGTAGACGAAAATTTTCAACATGGGCCGCACGTGTGGCTGTGAGCCCCGCACGTGCAGCAAGGCTTCCCGGTGCGGCAATGATCCCCGCACGTGCGGCAATTCAGGCAGATTACAGTTCGAAATTCCAGCAAAACTCCATTTTTTATGAGTATTCTTGAGGCTCAAAATAGATCTTTTAATTGTTAAAACATGGGTCAAAATCTTGTAAATAGAACTACAACATAGATCAAACTACATACAAGTTGGATTTTTAATCTTAACTCACAAACACAACTCAACTTCATAATATTCCCATCTTCAAGAAATGAGATGTGATTCCTATTAGATAACTCAATGATACCCCAAATCAACCAAACTCAAGGAACATTATTCTAATTAATCATGTAACACATACTTGTTCCATAATATAAACCCTAACTTGCATAACATAAAGGAATTTCTACTCAATTATCAAAGAGAGGGGCCAATTGGAATGAATTATGCATACCTTAAGTTAGAATCTTTATAACCCCTTTTTATTTTCTCAATCATCCTCCTTGATGAACTCCTTCACAAATCCTCCACCTCTCTAATTCTCTCTTTCTTCGAAAATATGTATAAGGCTCTAAGTCCAAGAGCTAAAGTGTGCACACACACATATATAAAGTTGAATAAGACAAAATTTAATCAATTTAATCATCCCAAATCGAATTTTCACAAAAATGCTTATTAGGACTTATAAATTATGCTGATCTCAAATATAAGGTCAATTTCAGAATATTAAGCTCTTAAGGCTTTCAATTCTTGGTCCAAACATTTAATTGTGACAGGTATGTTTTCTTATTACACAGATATAAATCTCTAGGAATAAGGTTCACTTAATTAAACTTAATTCCACATGAAATTTCACAATAAACATATAATTGCTCAGAATAAGTGATTGAAAGTATACTAGTAACCTGTGCGAGGGTCAGGTTATTAGAGCAGCAAATGTTTTAACCAAGTGAATCAACAACCTAACGCGTCTCATGCGAAAGGAGGAAATGGTGAACAAATCCAAACGTGTCTCACACGAGAGGAGAAAGGTGAACTTGAGATCTAAACGTGTCTCACGCGAGAGGAGAAACCGTGAACAAATCCAAACACGTTTGACGCGAAAAGAGAAATAGTGAACAAATCCAAACACGTCTCACGCAAGAGGAGAAAAGGTGGTATAACCAACAGACGTACCTAATCAAATTTCCTACGGGAGGGAAAAGATTTTAACCGGGTAAACGTCACATCCTAACACATTTCATGTGAAAGGAGCAAAGGTGGTGTAACCAACAGGCGTACTTAACCGTATCTCTTATGGAGAGGGTGAAGGTTTTAACCAGGTAAACATCAAATCCTAACACGTTTCATGTGAAATGAACAAAAGTGGTGTAACCAACAGCCATACCTAATCGTATTTCATATGGAAAGAGGGAATGTTTTAACCAAGTAAACATCAAATCCTAACACATTTCACATGAAAGGTAAAAATGTGGTGTAACCAACAGACATTCCTAACTGTATCTCATGCGGGAGAGGGAGGGTTTTAACTAGGTAAACATCTAATCCTAACACGTTTCACGTGAAAGAAGCAAAGGTTGTGTAACCGACAGGCGTACCTAACCGTATCTCATACAGAGAGGAGGAAGGTAACATCAAATCCTAGCACGTTTCATGTGAAAGGAACAAAGGCGGTGAAACCAACAGCGTACCTAACCATATCTCATACGGAAATGGGGAAGGCTTTGATCAGGTAAACATCAAATCCTAACATGTTTCATGGGAAAAGAACAAACGTGGTGTAACCAACAGACATACCTAATCGTATCTCATACGAAAAGGGGGAAGGTTTTAACCAGGTAAACGTCCAATCCAAACACGTTTCACGTGAAAGGAGCAAAGGTGGTGTAACCAACAGGCATACCTAACCGTATTGCATACGGAGAGGGGGAAGGTTTTTACCAGGTAAACATCAAATCCTAACACGCTTCACGTGAAAGGAACAAAGGTGGTATAACCAACAGGTGTACCTAACCGTATCCATACGGAAAATGGGAAGGTTTTAACTAGGTAAACATCAAATCCTAACACGTTTCACGGGAAAGGAACAAAGGTGTTATAACCAACAGGAATACCTAACCGTATCTCATACGGAAAGGAAGAAGGTTTTAACCAGGTAAAAATCAAATCCTAACACGTTTCATGTGAAATGAACAAAGGTGGCGCAACCAACAGGCATACCTAACCGTATTTCATATGGAAAGAGGGAAGGTTTTAACTAGGTAAACATCAAATCCTAACCCATTTCACATGAAAGGTAAAAAGGTGGTGTAACCAATAGGCATTCGTAACCGTATCTTATATAGGAGGGGGAAGGTTTTAACCAGGTAAGCATCTAATCCTAACACGTTTCACATGAAAGAAGCAAAGGTTGTGTAACCAACATGCGTACTTAATTGTATCTCATACAGAGAGGAGGAAGGTAACATCAAATCCTAGCACATTTCATGTGAAAGGAACAAAGGTGGTGAAACCAACAGCATACCTAACCATATCTCATACGAAAATGGGGAAGGCTTTGATCGGGTAAACATCAAATCCTAACATGTTTCACGTGAAAAGAACAAAGGTGGTGTAACCAACAGACATATCTAATCGTATCTTATACGAAAAAGGGGAAGGTTTTAACCAGGTAAACGTTCAATCCTAACATGTTTCACGTGAAAGGAGCAAAGGTGGTGTAACCAACAGGCGTACCTAACCGTATCGCATACGGAGAGGGGGAAGGTTTTAACTAGGCAAACATCAAATCCTAACACGTTTCATGTGAAAGGAACAAAGGTGGTATAACGAACGGGCGTACCTAACCGTATCTCATACGGAAAGGGAGAAGGTTTTAACCAGGTAAACATCAAATCCTAACATGTTTCACGAGAAAGGAACAAAGGTGGTGTAACCAACAGGTATACCTAACCGTATCTCATACGGAAAGGAGGAAGGTTTTAACCAGGTAAACATCAAATCCTAACATGTTTCACATACAAGGAACAAAGGCGGTGTAACCAACAGACATAGCTAACCGTATCTCATATGGAAAGGGGGAAGGTTTTAACCAGGTAAACATCAAATCCTAACACGTTTCTTGTGAAAGGAACAAAGGTGGGATGTGATGATATCCAAAATACATATTACATATGTATACGTATACACACAGGTAAACTCTATACATATATAGATACACACATATACAAATACAAACAAAATATATAAATATTTACATGTACAGAAACATAAACGTATATAATATATGTACACATACATACACACGTACACCTACATATACATATACATATCTCTCTCGCCTCCTCTGTTTTTGTCTCTCTCTCTTTCTTCATCTTCTTCGAGCATCGTGTTTGGCATGCGATTTCAACAATCTCGGCGCCTGACCGACAAGCTGCCCCGATTCTTCAACGCCTTATCCCAATGTTTCTCCTCTTTGTCTTCTTCTACTTCTTCGCTCTCTTCTTAGGTTGAGGCCTGCGAGAGAGGTAGAGCAAAAGCCTGCAAACTTTCTCTGCCATCACTCTACAATTTCTTTCTTTTGCATTACTCTCCTCTGACATGGCCTCTTCACACGGTTCTCTCACTCTTTTTCCAGACTTGAACAAGTCCACGATAGAGATGACCGATTCTGACTCCCCTGAACCTCAACCGTGGACTCCTCCTCCTTCCCCTATTTTCAGCTTTCCAGCGATGTCAGTTGAGAAAATAATGGCGGCCCAGTCTGACATCGAAGCAAACTCGTATACACTGAGGTCATGTGTGGAGACCATGACTGCAGTCTCCAATTTGTCCCGTCGATTGCAGAACAGGATGTTTGATGTACATTAGTTAACTGCATAACTCTCCCTACTCCAACGTATGTACAAGGACTCTCGAGTAAAAATTGGTGCACTGAAAAAGAAGAACAAAGAACTAAAATGACAGGCCACCTCTGCGGCCCGATTCAGAGTTCCTTCGCATAACCAATTTCATGGTCGGCAAGGAATAATCTCCTTCGGAAGCTCTGCCAAGGCCGAGACAGAGTCTTCAAGAGCTTCAAAGGAATAAAGATGAAGCGAGGCAGTTGATGGCAAAGTCGGGCAACAAAGCTGAGTGCAAATGAAGCCAGTTGTAATCTTCGTCGCCGAACTGCTGCCAGAAAACTAAGGAAAAAAAAGTTACCTCTTCTGTGTTTTTGTTTTTTTATTTTTTGTTTTTTTGTTTTTTTGTTTTCTTGTTTTCTTTGTTGTGGAGAAGTGGTCTGGAAATACTCTTTGGATCCAATGGGACGCTTGAGATCCTCAGCTAGTAACCTGAAAAGGAATGAACACTCCGGTCGGGGGTGCCGGAATTAGCACTTCGACAGATAAGTCAGTGTATACTCTGTCGATTGCTTGTACCTTAAGTTAAGCATACAAGTTCTCACATACCTCTCTTTGGTTGATGCTCTTCTTTCATATCTTCTTTTGGGCCTCAGGGTTGGGCCCACCTTTAATCCACCGTGTAATCATTTACTTGGCTCCTTTTGTTGCAAACCACTCTTCACTTGGCTCCTCGCTTAACTGGTTATATGGCCGATTAGGGTACTTCTGAATTTATATAAGACGGGGCCGAATACAATGTATATATCTCGATTCTCTAATTTCACTTATTCGGCCTCTTTGCATCCCCTAATACTCGGCCCCCACAATTGCCCCCCAAACACACCACTAATCAATAGTTAGCTGGCGTGTTTGGTTTCGAATTTAAAAGGTTAGAGCTAAAATTCAGCGGCTAACCTCATTCCAACTCGAATGTCAGAACGCACACGCTTTTCGATCATCATTACAACTTCCCACCCCTTCGTACGCTTCTTTCATTTATTGTGATTTAAAATTTTGTTGTCCTTTTGAATGCATATACATTTTTTGAATACTTGAAGCTCTTGGTGTGCCTTCCGATTCACCTTTGTAACCTCCTTTTATTCCTCATTGTCTTCTCCGCCTCTTGTAAGTTCTCTTCCTCTCTATTTTGAATCAATTTTCCTAGTTTGTTTTTAGTTTAGCATATTCCATAGACTGACGAAAATGGAAAAGCATTTGAAAGACCTCCTTTCTGCGGATCGAGCCTCTAGCTTTCGACGCCATTTTTCCATCCCTGATGACGTCCATTTGTCACTTGTGACAAATGGCACCTTTGATATGGAGAGGGCTGATGAAAGCACAATCGTCTTCCTTCTCTTATCAATTGCAGAGGGCGGAGTCTGTTTCCTCCTTCACCCATTTCTTAGGGCTGTTCTTTGCCATTAGGGTCTAATCCCTTCCCAACCTAATGTAAATTTTTTTCGAATCATAATGGGGATTATAGAGTTAAACCGTTGCCTTAGGATTAATCTCAGGTTCCTGCTATTCGGCATTGTTATGCCTTGGCCAAATCTTTTAGCTGACATGGGTGCTATTTCCTTAGGGCCAAGGACATCGACCATCAATTAGTGACTATGCTTTCCGGCTCTGGCAAGCGAGTTGATGATGTAATGGTCGTTGTCCAAGGTAACTGGGAATTCGGCGAAGGCGAAGGCGAAGGCAAAGACCACCTAGATCCTATTCCTAGACGAAGAGGCGAACTAGGTGGCCATATAGCTCCTTGCGTTTCTTTCTTATATTTATTCGACTTTATTTTTGTGGTCTCATGGTTTTGCTTGTGCAGGAAACGATTTAAAGAAAGTTTTAGTTTCAACCGACGACGCCGTTCTTGTGGAAATTAAAGTCGCGCTCCAATACTTTGGCCGTCCAATCCTTCAGAAACAAGGGAGGGCGGCCAACATTCTTCTTTGATATGAGCCGACGTATACGGCATTTTCGGCAGCAGAAAACATCCTAGTTCCGAGGGCCGAAGAGTTTCTTACAGTCCTCATCTTAACCAACTTCAAAAACTTGAGGCAAGTTGGTTTGGAGGGATCTGATTCGGAGCAGGTGGAGGTAGCCGAGGAGGTCACCGAGGAGTCAAACCAGTCTAAAGCCGAAGTAGACGAGGCTTTGAAGTTGGCCTTTGAGGAAGCCGACCTCAATTCGGCCGACCCTCCATCCACCTCAGGTCGAGGGGACGTTTCCTTCGAAGACATCTTTATAGATTTAGGAGACCTTCCCGGCACGTATCCTGAGGACATGGCTGGGTTGTCACTAACGCAACTTGCCAAGAAGAAAAACGCCGAAAGAATGGTTGTCTGGCGGAGAGCCGAGGCCATCTGATCGGAAATTCAACCCGCTGCCGATGCTGAGCCCTTCTTGCCTGTCATCGAGGAAGAGACGACTCAAACCGAAATGGCCAAGACGAAGCGGGTAGAGCAGGGGGATCAGGAGGCTCAACAAAGGGGGCAGAAATGCCCCGCCGAGAAAGAAGCCGAGTCAGCTGAAGAGCAAGTTGATAAACGGCCGCGCATTGAGGAATCAGATTTGTTTGTTCCGTTCACTGTTCAACCGAAGATAAGGAACATGTCAATCTCCTATGATGCGTTTGCTTTAAAAGACCCGGCTGTGGCCTTGAGCATGGCCTTTTCAATCTCCTTGTCGCTTGACAGAGCCGCATTTCGGGCCGAGCCAGATCTACTATCGATTACACTAGCCGCTAAGTCGGTCTTACTGGTACATGCTTTATATGCAGTCTTCCACCTAAATACATATATTTTTATTGTTATTTAGCTCTACTTCCTTATTTTGTAGACGGTGTGTAGGATAGCCGAAATAGATCGAATAGGCCGCCGTTAACAAGACGCTATAGAGCAGATCGGCTTGCTGAAAATTGAAGCTGAAAACGAAAAGAGCAAGGCTGTGGAAGCCTCTCAAAGAGCCGATTCTAAAGCGGCAAAAGCGGCAGAGGAACGTACGAGGGCCGACTTTGAGGCCGAGAGCGCGAGGAATTCTGACCAGTTAAGGCTGGCTGCAGAAGACAGGGCAAAAGCGAATGAGGACGCGCTCCAATTAGCCAAGGAGGTGATTGCCAAGTTGGAAGCCGACTTGGAAGAATCGAAGATGGTGAAGGAAAAAGCCAACTCTGAGGTTTCCAAAGCGTTCCAGGCTGGACAGGAAGCCGCCTTGGAGAGCTATGCGGAGGAAGCGCCCAAATTTGAGAATCGGGGCTTCAAACATGGCTGGCTCAAAGCCCTTGTTGCCGCAAATGTGACATTGGCTCAGCCGATTCCATTCAAACAAGTGGACGTTGAGCCGCTGGAGTCTGACTCTGAGGATTGACTAAGGTGACATTTCAATTTTTGCTAGGCATCTTCAATGCAAGGTTGTAACTTTTTGTTTAGTAGATTTCTGTTAGTTTAAGTTAATTTTCATGTGTAAAATGGCTACTACCTGTACTCAATTTATTAATGAAAATTCCTTTTGTTTGGAAATTTCCTTTGCTATTGATGAATAGTGTTGCTTTTTACTACTGTGCTTGTTAGCTATCGATCCAATAGCATGTAGGATTATGAGGGGAGAGAATTAAATATCCGCGAACACCTGCCGATTAGATAATTGTGTCTTGGCAATTTAGTAACTCATCCACCTTTCAATTCATCCGAACCAGTGAATCGGCTTAGGGCCTAGTCGTCTGGCTGATTAAATTAATAAATCTTCCCTTGCCCAAGCCAACGAACTCAGTGCTAGGCTTAGATATTCGGCCGATTAGATTAATAAATCTGCCCTTGCCCCAACTAATGTATGAACTCGAACACCGAATACTATTAGTTCATGGACTGGCTATGGCACGAGAATATAGGCGCCGAGCTTAGATATTCGACCGATTAGATTAATAAATCTACCCTTGCCCTAGCCAATGAACTCGGCACCGGGCTTAGATATTCGGCCAATTAGATTAATAAATCTGCCCTTGCCCCAGCCAATGTATAAACTGGAACGCCGAATACTATTAGTTCATGGAGTGGCTGTGGCATGAGAAGATCGGCGCTGGGCTTAGATATTCGGCCGATTAAATTAATAAATCTACCCATACACCAGCCAATGAACTGGAACGCCGAATACTATTAGTTCATGGAGTGGCTGTGGCACGAGAAGATCGGCGCCGGGCTTAGAATTCAACCGATTAGATTAATAAATTTGCCATTGCCCCAGCCAATGTTTGAACTGGAACGCCGAATACTATTAGTTCATGGAGTGGTTGTGGCACGAGTAGATTGGTGCCGAGCTTTTGAGGTTTACCATTAACGAGATCACCTTGGGGGGGCTGCACCTGTTAGGAATAAATGGGGTGAGTGCTTCACGCGCGTAAGTCCCATTAATGTGCTCAGACTCAATTTAAATCAGTCTATTGAGGAAGGTTAGATTAGTTCGAATGTCAAATAGACTATTCTTCAACAGCAGAGGAGAAGGGAGGACAATTGTTGAGCTTGATGCAGAGATGAATCGAAGTGGCGAGCCCATGCACATGGGAAGTAAGACATCGAGGGAGCGGGAAAAACGTCGGTCCCTATGTCGTCGAAGTAGATCACCCAGAAGGGAGAAACAGCAACGGGGCAGCTCCCCTCGACCGCGTCCGAGAGGTGAATCCGAAGCGACACCACGACCGTTGAGTTTTGCTATTTTTATGGTGAATAAATCAATGACGGAAGCAGATTCAATTGTTCACGACCCAGGTGTGGCAGTCGAGTTCGCTCGACAGATTTTTCCACCAGAAGTCCAACAGTCGATGGTCGGTCGACAGAACTTCGAAGTGTTTCGGGAGGGTATCCATGGAGCAGTGAAAGGAATGTATACCGCCTATGAAATCGGCATGCGTCTAAGTGTCCCGCGGTAGGAGATAGAGTAGAAGAATGAACGAATTCGAAACTTGGAGGCTCGCACGGAGAAGGCTGAGCGTGAGCTAAAAAAGGCCAAAACTGCCGAGCCGGGTGCGGCCAGCCAATCTAACCCTGTCGTTGAGAAAAGGGTGACCCAACGGATGATAAGTCATCCGATTGCCGATTGTGATACAACAAGCATGTTTGCAGTAGAGACTGCAAGGACCAGTGACTATGAAAAAGGCTTCCACGACGACCGAAAAGTCAGGATAGACAAGACCAAGGAGAAACTTGCCGAGGAGGTATGCCGATGCGAGAATCGAGGATTCATGCACGGGTGGGTTAAGGCTTTCCAAGCCACAGAGTCTCTCCGAGAAGCAGGCATTGATTCGGCGTCGCCGTTATATTAACGTCATCACCTTCCCTTTGAGGCTTTTCAAATCGAGAAGAGCGACGACGAGCGGGATGCCGAATAAACTTGAAAATACTGTATTGCTCTAAAGTGAATTAGAAACGAATTATGTAACACTGATTAGTTTAATAAGACACGTTATTTTTAATGTTTGCTTGTTATTTCGATTTATGTGCATTCGTTCTGTTATGATCATTTTCCATCTTCCGCCAGCTATGTTTGTGCTTTTTAATCTTAATATTCACGCAAAACGCACCGAATTCGAGGCTTTTATCCACGAAGAGCACTCCGAATCCGGAGGCTTATTCGGCCCAAAAGTGTCATTCACTAACGGGGCTCCGAATTCGAAAGCTTTTTATCTTGGCCAATCGTGACATTCACAAAGGGTGCTCCGAATCCGGAGGATTATTTGGCCCAACCGAATCCGGAGGCTTATTCAGCCCAAACATTTCATTCACGGATGGGGCTCTGAATTCGGAGGCTTTTAACTTGGCCAATGGTGATATCCACGAAGGGCGCTTCGAATCCGGATGCTGATTCGGCCCAAATGTGTCATTCACAGATGGGGCTCTGAATTCAAAGGCTTTTAATCTTGACCAATCATGATATCCATGAAGGGCGCTCCGAATCCAGAGGCTTATTCGGCCCAAATTTGTCATTCAAGGATGGGGCTCCGAATTCGAAGCCTTTTAACTTGGCCAATCGTGATATCCACGAAGGGCGCTCTGAATCCGGAGGTTTATTCGGCCCAAACGTGTCATTCACATATGGGGATCCGAATTCGGAGGCTTTTTATCTTGGCCAATCGTGATATCCACGAAGGGCGCTCCGAATCTGGAGGCTTATTCGGCCCAAATGTGTCATTCACGGATGGGGCTCCGAATTCGGAGGCTTTTAACTTGGCCAATCGTGATATCCACGAAGGGCGCTTCGAATCTGAAGGCTTATTCGGCCTAAATGTGTCATTCACAAATGGGGCTCCAAATTCAGAGGCTTTTAATCTTGGCCAATCATGATATCCACGAATGGCACTCCGAATTCGGAGGCTTATTCGGCCCAAACGTGTCATTCACGGATGGGGCTCCGAATTCGTAGGCTTTTAACTTGGCCAATCATGATATCCACGAAGGGCGCTCCGAATCCAGAGGCTTATTCGTCCCAAACGTGTCATTCACATATGGGGCTCCGAATTCGGAGGCTTTTAACTTGGGCAATCGTGATATCCACGGAAGGCGCTCCGAATCCGGAGGCTTATTCTGTCCAAACGTGTCATTCACAAATGGGGCTCCGAATTCGGAGGCTTTTTACTTTGAACTACAATTCCATATAGTGAGATAAGAAGTCTTACATTATGAAAGTGAAAGTTATACATGGCGAATACACAAAACAAGTCATGCCCTACATGTTGGGTTAATGATAAAATTTACGCAAATGCATGAAATTCCAAGGATGTTGCAGACTCCTCCCAGACATGTCTTTGAGCCGATATGCCCCTGTACCCGCGATTGAATCGATCTGATAATGGCCGTCCCAGTTAGGACTCAGTTTTCCGTCACCCGGATTCTTGGCAGCCGGAAGTACTTTCTTCAGGACCAATTCTCCTGGTGCATAGCGGTGTAGCTGGACACATTGATTATATAACTTAGCAAGCTGTTGTTGGTACCGTGCCATGGACGCAAGGGCACGGTCTCGTCGTTCTTTAATCAGAATCAAATCCAAGGCCAACATCATGTCATTTCAGCCCATATCAAAAACTTTTGATTTCAAGGTTGGGAGGCCGATCTCCAAGGAGATGATTGCCTGGGTTCCAAAGCATAGAGCAAATGGTATTTCCCTAGTGGATCACCTCGGCGTAGTGCGATGCGTCCACAACACACTCGGCAATTCTTCGACCCATCTACCTTTAGCTTTCTCCAGCCTCTTCTTGATGCCGTCCAAGATGGATTTGTTAGAAGCTTCGGCTTGACCATTGCTTTGTGGGTAAGCCGACATGGAGAAATAAGGCCGGAGACCATACTTGTTGCACAACTCCTGGTAGATGCCACAATCAAACTAGGCACCGTTGTCTGAAATAAGTGCTCTTGGAATGGCCGAATCGTGTTATGATATTTCTCCCTACAAAGCGCTTAACATCAATATCTCAAATGTGCGTTAGTGCCTCTGCTTCGACCCATTTTGTGAAGTAATCTATCGCGACAATCAAAAATTGCTTGTTGCCCAGGGCACGAGGTAATCGTCTAACGATGTCAAGTCCCCATTGGGCGAACGACCAAGGACTGGTGATAGAGCTCAACTCTTCAGCAGGCAAATGGGTTAAAGGGGAAAACTTCTGCCACCATTCACATTTCTTGACATAATTCTCGGCATCAGCTTTCATTGTCGGCCAATAATACCCTTGTGTCACAGCTCGATGAGCCAAAGAGCGCCTTTCGGAATAGGCACCACAACTACCTTCATGTATTTCAGTCAGGAGTTCTTCGACCTTAGCCGGATGAACGCATTCTAGATATGGACCAGAAAGGGATTTTTCGTAGAGCTTTCTTTGTGGATCCAAGTAATATCGCAGGGCGTTGTTTCGTAGTTTGTGAGCTTCTTTCTTTTCTGTCGGGAGCTGTTCAAAAGATAGGAATGCAGTGATAGGGACCATCCAACTTGGACCTGATTCTATGACATTAATTTGAATTGACTCTGAGGGGGCAATGCTCGGCTCAGGGATAAATCCCACTTCAATTGTCCGTTTGCTTTCTGAGTTGATAGCGGAAGCTAGGCAGGCCAGGGCATCTGCATGTGTGTTCTGATCCCGGGTTATTTGATTTAGTTCATGATGGTCCAATTTTGCCAGCAAAGAATTCGCCGCTTTCATGTAAACTGCCATTCGGTCATTTTTGGCCGCGTATTCCCCTTTCAATTGGTTAATGACTAGCTCTGAATCGTAGAAGACAAGAAGATGTCGAGCACCAAGGATATGTGCATTCCGTAGATCGGTTAACAATGCTTCGTATTCGGCCTCATTGTTCGATGCATCGAAGCCCAATTTGACAGCCTGCTCTATTATTACCCCGTCGAGAGCCATGATCACTACGCTCGCCCCATTTCCACATTGATTGGACTATCCATCACAGTACAACTGCCGAATATCCCCAACATAAATTCTCCAGCTCGACTTAGGTTGAATTTGATCAAACTTGAAGTCGGCAAGACCTCCAGTGAATTTGGCCACAAAGTCGGCAAGCACTTGCTCCTTGATTGAGGTTCTAAGAAGAAACTGAATTTCATATTGGCCGAGTTCAAGAGCCCACTTTGAAACGCGCCCTGATGCTTCTGCACTACAAAGTACTGACCAAAGGGGGTAGTCCGTTAGTACCCCGATAGTATGCCCCTTAAAGTAATGCATCAGTTTTCTTGCTGCTATGACGAGGGCTTGGCTAATTTTTTCCAATGGAAGGTAACGTGTTTCAGCGTCAACCGTTGCCTTGCTCACATAATACACTGGTCCCTGCTCCCCAGGCTCTTCCTTTAACAGTACGGCGCTGACGACCCAATCAGAAGCTGCCAGATATAAAATGAGCTGGTCACCTGCCGAAGGTGTTGTCAATAGTGGAACCGATCGGAGGTAAGTCTTCAAACCGTTGAAAGCAGCTTCGCACTCAAAGGTCCATTCAAAAGCTTTACCCTGCCGCAGGGTGTGAAAGAATTATCGGTAGCGATCTGTTGAACGACTGATGAACCTGTTAAGTGCGGCGGCCATCTCCATCAACTTTTGAACCTCCTTGACCGATCGAGGGGAGCCGAGTTGAAGGATTGTTGTGATTTGCCTCGGGTTGGCTTTGATTCCTCAGTGGTTGACAATGTAGCCAAGGAATTTGCCGGATCCGATCCCGAATGCACATTTGGAAGTGTTCAGCTTCATTTTGTACTTGCGTAAAATGCCGAATGTCTCTTCCAGATTGGCTAGATGAGTTTGCTCTTCTTTGGACTTGACCACCATATCGTCAATGTATACTTCCATAGTACGACCGAGTTGCTCATTGAACATGGCTGTGACTAGTCTTTGGCAAGTTGCCCCTGCATTCTTCAGCCCAAAAGGCATAACCTTATAGCAATAGGTTCCTCTTGGGGTGAGGAATGTAGTTTTGTCTTGGTCCTCCAGATGCATGGCAATTTGATGGTAGCCTCTGTAGGCATCGAAGGAAGCTCATACGTTGATGATGTGCCATGGCGTCTACGAGTTGGTCTATTCTGGGAAGGGGAAAACAATCCTTGGGGCAAGCTTTGTTTAAGTCCATGAAATCCACGCAGACATGCCAAGTCCCATTTTTCTTCTTTACAACCACAGTATTCGAGAGCCATGTAGGATAGGTCACTTCCCTGATTGCTCCGGCATTAAGTAGCCAGTCAACTTCTTCAACAACGGCGGTAGTGTGTTCTGCGGCCGACCGTCGGCTTTTTTGTATAATCGACTTACATTTGCGGTCAACATTTAAACAGTGCTGCGAAATAGATGGATCTACCCCCGGCATCTCCTACAGTGACCATGCAAATACATCAAGGTTGCCGAGTAAGAAGGTAATTAGCTGCTGCCTATCAACTTGATTCAGGGAGGCGCCAACCAAGAAGAACCTGTTAGGATTCTCGTCAATTTCAACACGATCCAGGGCGTCCGTGGCCTTTTCACTTGGGAGCCATCCAACATCGTCGAGGCTCTCTCGATCCGACGCCTCAATAGAATTCACTTCCAGCTCTCTCGGTGTCTTCGCGGCAAAAAGATAACATGCTTGTGCCGATTTCTGGAAACCTCGGATTTGTTCAATGCTGCGTTCGGTCGGGAAATGGAGCAATTAATGATAGGTGCTTGGCACGGCCTGCATAGTATGCAACCAAGTTCGTCTCATGATGAGGTTATATGGCGAAGGCAGCTTGACAACCAAGAATTCCACATCCACTGTTCGGGACCCCGCTCGAACTGACAGTGTGATTTTGCCCAACGAGTATTCTGGATTGGCATTGAAGCTGAACAATGGACAAGGAGCCGGAGACAGGTCCGACTCAGTGAACCCGAGTCTGATGAAGGTCTTGTAGTACATAACTTCCGAAGTACTCTCCTGGTCAATCAGAACGCGCTCAACGGTGAATCGGTTTATGCGTAGTTCGATGACCAATGGGTCAGTGTAGGGGAGCGTTACACCAATCAAATCAGAATCGTTGAAGGTAATACTCGGAGCTTCATGGCCCTGTTTAGCTGGTGTGATTTGCTTTTGGGGGTCAGGATGCGACTGAATTGTATGTACCACGGATGTCGTCGGCAGGCTGTATATCATATAGATTATGCCGAGTGGAGGTGAACCCTTCCGTAAAGCTACTATTTTGGTTGAGTTGTCTCTTCGGACATATTGCTTAAGCCGACCATCTTGTACCAATTCCTTCAGGTGATCCTTCAACGCATAACAACTTTCGGTATCATGGTTATGATCCTTGTGATATTCGCACCACCTATCCCATCTCCTCGTGTCGGGACGTCCCACCATTTTGGATGGCCATTTGAAGAATGGAAGGTGTTGAACTTTAGACATAACCGTGTTGATCGGCTCTGACAACTCCATATATTTCTTGTTCGCGCGCCTTGTGCGCCTATTATCCACTTGAAGTTGTTCACTACCTTGGTGGGAACATTGGTCATTTGATTGGCGCGAATCCCGTCTTTTGTCTCATTTAGCCAGATTTCGTGGTTCAGGGCTCTGTGATGGTACAGAATTTATCGGCTGGACGATTTCTGAATGGGTTGTCTTGTAGGCCTTGTGCCCGGCTTTAACCCACAGGGTGTCATCTTCCACTTTCTTCATCAACGACCACACTGTTTTGGGTGGCCTTCTGGTCAAGGAACTGAGGAGGGCACTGTCCGGATACAACCCCATTTTAAAGGTGGTGATGGCCATGGAGTCGTTGCAAGCGTCATCCACAACATTAAAGCATTCCCAATAGCGCCGAATACACTCGTAAGGTTTCCCCTGGTTGGATTTACATTGCCCAGAGAGAGTCGACTTGCTTCGGCTGGACTTCATTGGTGATGAATCTCGCCCTGAAGGATTTCTGTAACTGATGGAAACTCTTAATCGTTGCCAGTTCCAACTTATAATACCATCTGACGGCCAATGGTCCCAAATTGCTCGAAAATATTTAGCACATGAGAGCCTCGTCGTCTGCATGCAGCGTCATGGCTTGCTTATAATAACGGATGTGGTCAATGGGATCCGATTTTCCATCGTATAAGGTGAACGATGGAGCCTTCAACTTTTTGGGTAGTACTGCCCTTGCGATCTTTCGCACAAAGGGGTCATGTTGGTCCTCTTCGTCTGAATCATTTCTTCTTCTCCTATTTCGTGCATGCGGACTTCCTTCAGAAGAGCTGGAGACTTCAACTCGCCCCTTCTTTTTGGGGTCTAGGGATGAGGAGTCAGAATCACTGTCACTATCTTGTCTCTGAGCTCGAGGTTGTTGACCATCCTTTCTCAGAGGCTGTGCTAGATCTTGAAACGCAGCCTGTTGGGATTTTGTCACCTCCAAGGCCAAATCCTATCGAAGACGCTCGTTTTCAGCTATCATGTTCTCCAACCTCTGTTTGTTTTGCTTCGCCTGATTCATAATTGCTTGCATTGTTTCATCTGCTGACTCGAAGTTCAAGGCTCTTCATGCGGTAATGTTTTCTGGTTCCAGCATGGTGCTTGGAGTTGTATCAACTTGTGGCGTAAGGTTGTCAGTTACTGCTGGAGGATCTTCTGTCACGCCCGCCATGGATGTGCTGGAGTATTCCCACAGATGGCGTCAATTGTGGAGAAGTAGTTTGGAAATACTCTTTGGACCAATGGGACGCTCGAGATCCTCAGCTAGTAACCTGAAAAGGAATGAACACTCCGGTCAGGGGTGTTGGAATTAGCACTCTGATGGATAAGTCAGTGTATACTCTCTCGATTGCTTGTACCTTAAGTTAAGCATACTAGTTCTCACATACCTCTCTTTGGTTGATGCTCTTCTATTTATATCTTCTTTTGGACCTCAGGGTCGGGCCCACCTTTAATCCACTGTGTAATCATTTACTCTGCTCCTTTTGTTACAAACCACTCTTCACTCGGCTCCTCACTTAACTGGTTATATGGCTGATTAGGGTACTTCTGAATTTATATAAGATGGGGCTGAATACAATGTATATATCTCGATTCTCTAAGTTCACTTATTCGGCCTCTTTGCATCCCCTAATACTCGGCCCCCACATTTGTAATCGGGGATTTCATCCCCTAACTTCAATAAAATGAGTTTTGTTCTTGCACATGAATGGCGTGACTGGAACATCACTTTGAGCTTGAAAACATTTTGTTTGATTGAATTTGAGAATGATTGAATTTTGAACTCTGAATTGGACACCGATTCCATACTGACCAGAATCAAAGAATGACTTAACGAAAGAAAAACGAAGCAAAATTATCCAAATACACTTATATACACTGACTGATATGAAAAGAACTAAAAAACGTGACTCTGAAACACAACCATTGAGCCTATGCGATTCTGCAATTTTGTCATCATGGGTTGAAATTGAAATTGGTGGGCCGAACAAAAAGTTGGCTGACGAACTGATGAATTCGCCAAAGAGTTGTCGTGTCGGTCAAAAAGTTGACTGACGAATTGATAAACTGGCCAAATCGTGCCAGTGGAAAGATGAAGTAACACGCTTGGAATCGAACCCCACTGGATGAATAGTAACTTTCGGTAGTGAATAGTTGACTCAAGCAGGGAGACGATAGAATCTCTAACTCGACTATGCCCCTAGTTCATTCCCTTGACTTTTTTCTCTTGATTTTTTGTAGAACTGTTTTGATCAACATGAGAGTTAGATTAGCATACTTATTCCATTTTCTATTTTGAAATCATGTAAGTCAAGCTGCGAGCACTGAAAATTTTCCTTTTTTTAAGCTCAAAGAATGGTTTGGTTTTGCAAAAATGGAATAATTTTCGAGAAAAATTAGTTAGCTTCAATCAAAATAATCAAAACCTATTTTTGCAAATGGCCACTACTCGACCAACATGGAATCAACCATTGGGGTGCATAGTCCCAAGCCAGATAATCCTAAATTAGTTCTATTGTAGCAATGGTGACAACCGGGCTGAGCTGAGCCGATTCGAACCGAACGAAACCGAGCAGAACAGGACCAAACCGAACTAAACTGAACTGAATCGAACAAAGCCAAATTGAATCGAACCGAACTAAACCGAGTTGAACGGTGACAAGCCAAGCAAACGTGGATAGGGCAGCCAAGTCGACTAAAGATACATTAGACAATATGGACGGGATAAGTGAGTTAAAAATGGCTATGTCTATCAGTAATAAAATCCATTCTCTCATATTTCGGGATTGGACTTCTTTTCCGGTCTTCATTATCTTTAGAAACGGTCCAATTTGAATCTTTGTCACATTTGACCTTATTGCCCCTAATCCAAGGGTTGTTTCCAATCTGAATTACATCCAACCTTATTGCCCCTAATTCAAGGGCTACCTCCATTCCGGCTATGAAAGACTTATACTTTGGTTGACTACTGAACATTCTGAATCAAGGTTTGAAAGCTAAGGAGGCCGGACCTCAAGTCGAGAGGGATCCTATGTTGTACAATCTCAAGATCAATCGAGGTATGTCTTCATAGGACAACGCAAAAACTTTTTTTGAAATCTTTTCACAAAGTGGCTAATCGCTCGTGCTCTTATGAAGACAATATAGAACCAATCTAGACCAAGCCAAGATCCTTTCCAATACCTACATTAATAGAAATGATCTCATTCATTAAGGGCTTAGCACAACTCTCTTCCTCTCAGTCGATCAAAATTTGCAAATCCTGAAGAATTTCTTCCTCTTCGTTTTTATCAGAGTTTTGGAAAAAAGTTTTGTAATTTTTGGTCAATGCAATGAATTAAAGGCACAGAGAAGTAGGCTGAATCTATGGCACTTTTATTGAAAAGAAACTGCAACTCAGCGATGACAACAGATTCAAACGAAAATGACAAAGAAGACCTTGACAGGATAGAAATGTCTAGGTTAGCACTCTGGAAATCAATAGACTCTGACACACTAGAATGATCCGAGCCTGATCCCCACTCTACAAACTTAGTGTAATCAAACTTAGACTCAATTCAGAACTTAAAATAAAACCATTCTCAAATTGCTAGTCAAAGTGTGGGCCATCAACAACATTCAAACTAAACTCCGTGCAATCAACAGGTGGCCACTCCCCAATCACAAGAATGGTCGGATATCCCACAAGTTCTATTTATTTACACTGGTAGACTTTGTGGGATACTGAACTTTTCTAAAGTAATGGTGCTATGACAACTTAGCAAAAATATAACGTCCAATTAGAACTACGGTAGCGCTTTGGCCCAATTTGCACAATTGACCACTGGATACATTACCAAAAAACTAAACTCAACCTCACAAACTAAAATGCCTGAACCACTCATTCAAATTTGAGAACCCCTATATAGATCCAATACATTATACATAACACATAGTAGGAAAGAGAACAAACACCCCTATAGGGGGTAGAGGTAACCTGTCCTAGCTTTTGAAATGATCTAGGGTTCACTATTCAAACAAGCGACATCATACATCATAGAAATGGGAGAGCGTCCTGTCCTAATTTTGGAAGGTACTACAGCTCATTATATACACAAGATTGGCTCTACTCTAGGGGTTGAAGTCAAGGTGACATTACCAAAGAGACCTTTGGGTCATAACCAATAAAGATCTTAGGAAATCAAAAGAGTCAATATAGCCTCTCTACAAAGTCTGAGAACCTTCAGATCACAAAAGATTATAACACAAGGCCTCCAAAGTAACGTAGAGATAGGTGTAGTGTCACAAAAAGTGTGCTTGTTAACTTTAAGTGCACCAATGCATACAATGCAATAAACATATAATTCAAAATAAAAGTCATATCATGGAATTCAAGTCAAGTTTCATAAAATCCCCAGCAGAGTCGCCAGAAACTCTAACATGCCCAGGGAGTACCCGCACGCGTTAAACAATTCGGACTACCGAGATCTCTTTGATCTAGTCTCACGTGTGCAATGTGAAACAAAGATGAGAGTCCAGATTTGGCAACTTTATAGAAAATTCATTTTATTACAAAATTATTGCCACAAATGGACTGCGTCATCAGATCTCAGAGTCGCCACCTAATATTTATTTTTGGAAAATTAGGAAACCCGTGACTCATGCCAAGGCCACTGTTCGTCGTTACTAAGGATGCTTGGCTCGAAACCTTATGTATGAAGGGGGAAGGTTATTAATTGAGCACCCCCGCTCACCCGATCAAAAGATCGACCTTTTCTAAACCATGATATGAATTTTATTTTCTTTATATGTTCATGTTCTGATTATTTAATAAATCCTAAAATTTACTATGTGAAGCATACAAGTATAGACTATGCCATTCATTTTGGAACAATTTGATGTCATGTATTTTGAAAGAGTTTTGAAGATGTACAACCCAAATAAATTAAGTTTACAAACATGAAAGATCAACATCATTCCAAATTAAGCGACACAACCTCCATTCACTGGCATGCATACAGTTATATCAAGTAAGAAAGTAGCTACATGGCAGGATTCTTAAACATAATAAGAAAAGACACACATAAGGGGGATACTAAAGCATAAAAACTCACATATTTACCAATGTCCCGCGAATAGCTACAAAACAAAGTTAGTAAAAATATGCATAATCTTATATACAAAATCCTAATGCAAGTTACTCATAAGATGCAACTAAAGATTTGGCTTCTAAGATATGATACGTGAATCATCTCAAAAACATGAGGTAGTGCACATAATCACATAGGAATTGATTAAATCCACAAATGCAAACTTAGCCGAATCAAGATGTGTAAAACATGGATGCAAAGCATGGATATAATGAAAAATAAAAAATGATGCATATTCACAAATAAATAAAGTAAGTAAAAGAACAGGATAGAAAGAAACAGGGCGGGGAATTATTACATCATTTTAAATATTACAAATCCGAATGAGAGAGAGAGGAAAAAAAATTACAACAAAATAAAAAACCTCACAAAACACTCAAATTAACAGCAAAAATAGAAACTGAATAGGACTTAGAGATCATCCACCAAAAATTTGTTTGCTGGTCTATTTCGCCTGTGGAAAATCTTTTGGGAATTCCTGTTCTTCATGCAACAAGACCAAAGCAAAGCAAACAAAACCTTTCCAAGAGAAATGATATAATATATACAAAAATTATCTATTGAAAAATCTAACAAATAGTCACAAATTATCTCCTTTTGTTAGTGGCTAAAATTAAAGCTTAATCCGACAATCTTCACAGTTGTGTCCGAAATGTGAATAACTACGCCACATTTCCAGGGGCCTTATTAAAAATTCTCCCAAAAAGTCGGGCCAAAACACAATTATTTGAAAATTTTGGGCCATAGTACAATTTTTTAGAATTCAGGAAATATCCCGTTAACACCAAGAAATATTCCATTTGCTGATATCAACGGTACGTCATGCTGACGCTATCATCCACAAATAATCAAAATGAAATAAAAAGACAATTATCTTGCTGTAAGGGTTTGAACCCCTAACCAAAGGCCCAACACCCAACATCTTAACCACTGAGCCAAGCCAAACCTTGTGAAGTATTTTTCCGCAGATAATATTTAGACAGATGCTTCAGACAACTTTCATGTTTCATTTTATTTTCTTTTCTTTTATTATAAATATAATGGTGGTTTCATCCACCACCGTACCAAATATATATATATATATATATTACAATATAATAATATATAATATAATTTTTAGCAACCCAAGTATCACATATTTTCTTGTATGATAAATATAATGGTGGTTTCACCGACCACCGTATCAATATATATATATATATATATATTACAATATAATAATATATAATATAATTTTTAGCAACCCAAGTATCACATATTTTCTTGTATGATAAATATAATGGTGGTTTCACCCACCACCATACAAAAAAATATATGTATATATTGTACGAGGAGCTAATTTAAGCCCACTAAATTATTTAGGCCCAATAGCCCAAGATTAGTTATATATATTACAATATAATAATATATAATATAATTTTTAGCAACCCAAGTATCACATATTTTCTTGTATGATAAATATAATGGTGGTTTCACCCACCACCATACAAAAAAATATATGTATATATATTACAATATAATAATATATAATATAATTTAATTAGTAGAGAAATCTTATCAATCAACCATTTTTAGCAATACAAGTATCACATATTTAAAATAAGAGAAATAGAAAGAAAATAAATGTGTAAATTGTAAAATTTCACCTTTGGAGGAAAAGGTGAATTTTCTGATTATCAAAGTTTCTTCCTTACACCCTCACGGTTATGGTGCATGCTTTGGAATCTCAACAAGAAATTTTAAATTTTAGCTTTAAAAGATGGTATGACAATGAAGGTGGTATGTGAAAAATAAAAATGACGAAGCGAACTCTCTCAGTTTTTTTTAACAATTCTCTCCTCCTCTCTCATTTTTTTTTCTTCCCTGAGCCTCTCCCCCCTCCCCGCCTCCCTCTCCCTTTTCTTCAGAAGGCTTACACCATATATAGCCATGTAAAAAGCAAAATATAAAAAAATAAACAAAACCTCCTACACCCAACATCAAAGAAATATATTTATATTATTATATTAATTATTAGAGATGCACGATTGAATCAAGTGCACCTCAGCCGTGCACTTCGTCCTTTCTTTATTTAAATAACATATATATATGCATGACTGAGAATTAGGTGTGCCCACACCACGCACTTCGTCCTTTCTTTATTTATATAATATATATATATATATATATATATGCATGATTGAATTAGGTGTGCCTGTGCCATGAACTTGTTTTTTTTTTCTTTTTTTTTTATTATTAGTTTTTTAAATATAAAAATACCAAAAATATGTACAAACACAATTTAAAATAATTTGGCCAAAATAGTTGAAGGTTGGGATTAAAACTTAAATCTGAATTTTCTGTTGAGGTATTCATAATATAACATATTCCAATTTTCATCATCGGGTGTTCAAAAGAAAGCGACAAAGTCTTAGGACCGGTCAAAATGGGGCATCTACATCTCTCTACTTTTCTCTACACCAAATTAGATCAAAACCTTGATTTCTTTAAATCCATTAGAGTTTTGTCCATAGCCCCTTCATCAAAGTTGGAGAACTTTTCGAGGACTACATTGTGTGCGGTGGAGATCGAGTTTCGACGCCATCGATTTTGAGGCCTTCTCCTCTTTTCCCTCCAAGAACTTGACGTATGGGTTTTTCTTAGAGTTATATATACATTTTTACAAGTTCATGTCGTTTTTGAAAATTTCTTTGGTGGCTTTGAAAGCATGGTTTTTGGCTCAAGAATGTTAGTGGTTTTGAAAGTGGGTTCATCCCTTGTCCCTTTTTAAATGATTATCTTGAGAGTTTTCGAAACTACAGTAATTAAAGAAAGATCTTTTTGGTGAGGTTCTTTTAAAAGATGAGGGAGTGTCTAGTTTTGGTGAAAAACCTAGGAAATTGGGGGGTTTGGAGGATGTTGAGAATTTATGGATTTATCTATTTATTTATTTGTGCTAAATGAATGAATGATTGGAAATTCTTATTGTTATATATAAAATGGCAATTGTCTTGGAACACGAGAAATAATGGAATTTGGGACATATTGTTAAAATTGTAGATATAGTCATGAAATGACTAATTTGTTGAGAACACATGAAGTGTGGAATTATTGTTACTATTGATGAATTTAAATAGATATATGGTTAACTTGTGAAATTACATTGGAAAGTGAAATGGAAATTGTGACCACCATGATAGAATTATGTGAAAGAATTGAAAATGGGAGAGTATTGTATGGCATTGATAATTGTTGCATTGGCATTTGGTTGTTACGAATTTTGAATTGAGATTTGGAAAATTGTACATTGAGAATGAAATGTTGTGAGATGAGATTTACTAAAATGTTTTGGGGTAAATATGTTGGTAAGTCCGAATAGGAGGTGCAAATGACGTTGATTAAGTTGGCCTGAGTGTCCAGGGTGAAAGACCGAAAACATGCGCAGAGGAGGTACCACGTGCCTTCCGGTTAGCTACCGGTAAAGTGGAGTTTTGACAGTGCTAGTTATGCCTACTTGTAGACACCAACTTAGGGATTACCTGAGTTGTATTTATCGCCCCCTTGAACTTGATGTAAACTTTTTGAATGGTTAAATTTTCAAGTTTTCAATGAGCATGATGGGTTTCAAAAAGATGATAACGTGACTTTCATTAAAAAGCATGGCATGGCATGTGCATTTCAGATTTTGGGATTTGTATAAAATGTATATACTTTGTTAAGAATTTCCTACTAGGCTTTATGCTCACCCTATGGGATTTTGGTGCAAGAAAAGATGTGGTGATTAAGCCAAATTAAGTGCGCGGATATACGTGTTGAGAGCACGAGACTCTATTTTTGTTGTGATTGTAATTTTTGCAAACCAAGGGCTATACTTGTATGTGTTCGGGCAACCATTTTGTGTAATCGGGCTTAAGCCTTGGGCTTTGTAGCCCCTTGAGGGCGTTTATTTATTTTCACTAGATGTTTTACATGCTATAGATTCATGTACCAAAGTAATTGAATGTATACCCACATGTGAACTATTTTGTAAACCGTATGATCATGTACTCGAATGTTAGAGAATTACTTCTATTATCATAAAGGGGCGATGGCGGATGTATTTTGGTTGTGTGTTTTTTTTTTCAGGGCGTTACAATCCATTTGTTCGTTTTTATAGTTCAAGGGGGGCAAAGTGATACTTTCAAATAGTTTAAAGAATTTATTTATATATTTTTATAATTTGGGGAGTCAAAATAATACATTCTCAATAGTTTAAAGGTTTTTTTTTTTTTTTTTTGTAAATAACCATTTAATTTATTATTCATTTATTATAATTAGGTTAGTTTCCATATCATTATCATGGATACTTCGTTTTAGGGGTGAGCGCGGGTCAGTTGCGGCTACGGAATTTTCAATCCACCATCCGTCCACCAGATTGGCAGATTGGAGAAAATCAATCCGCATTCGTCCACCAATTTGCCAGATGTGGATTGAGCGGATTGACGGATTGGCGGATGGATACGAATCAGCTTGGCAGTTTAAAATTTTATAAATTTTCAATATAATTCAACTTGTGCACTTCAAAAAAAAAAAAAAAAGAAAGTATTACAGTCAATGACTTAAAAAAAGTATTACAATCATTGCATGCCTCGTTCAAAGAAAGAAAGTTTGAAATTTTACAATATTACAATCACTACATGTCTCATTTACATATTACAATCACAACATGTCTCATCCACATAAAGTATTATAATATGCGGTTCTTAAAATATAAAAACAATTCAAACCATCAAAACCATGAACAGAGCAGTAGTAGAGATTGTATATCTCTGTATTGTTATATCTATATATGTTTTTGAAAACAAAAACCAACCGGCATATATCCTCTTTTTTATTTATTATTTTTAGAGTTAGATTTAAATACCAAAAAATATAGATAAATAATACATTTATTTTTTTCAATTCAAAAAATATATTCAAGTTAAAACTCTTTTTTAACAGAATATATTCAACAGAATATTTAAACTCTTTTTCAATTGAAAACACAAACAGAATATCTAAACAAATTGAAAACACAAAGTCTTATAAATTACTAGGGGTGCTCGCAGTTTGGCGGTTCGGTTACGGCCAAAGGAACCTCAAATCCGTCATCCATCCAGACTAGGCGGATTAGAAAAAATCACCCTACAACTGTCCGCTCGTCATCACGCATCCGTTCAAAATGTGACAGACTAGTTCAGTTCGATCAATTTGAGCAAATCAATATATCCGCTGCTCACCCCTATTTCGTTTTATGGCCACCATTCTCAACCAAGGGATATGAGGGGACACAAACCTTATTAGACCATGGATGGGCTTACCTTGGGGTTTGAAATAAGGGTAAGGCTGGTCTCTAGTTCAGTTTTGGAGTAGATCATATTATTCGGTTTCCGTGAGCTTACCACAGAGTTCACATTGATTATCTGAACTGTTTGATATGTACAACTCATCAAGTACTTCATCCCTATAAAAAATCACGTTGATCGGATATCGATTGTTACTTGATCATATCGTATTTCTGTTAATATTTTTTTTTAAATCATGCTAAATATTGACAGAAATGTGGTATGATCAAGTTGATATCGATATCCAATCCACGTGATTTTTTTACAGAGATGAAATACTCGACGAGTCCTACACATTGAACGGTTCAGATTATCGATGAGGGCTCCATAATGAACCTACGAAATTTAACAATATGGTCTAATTTGATTATGGACCGGACACAAGTGAAATAAACTCTTCAAACGGGTTCTACCTATATCAATATATTTGAAAAATGTTTCCCCAAGCAATTCAAGCTTTTGAATCTTCAAAATTTGACAAAGTCAATCTTCTTAATTTCACGTCCACCATCACAATCACTAAGGTGTGACTTATTTTATTCAATTACAGATTTTAATTTTAGAAAAATTATTTTTAATTGTTTAATTAAATTTATTTTAAGCATTTTTTTTTTATTTTAGTAATTCATTTGAACTTAAAAAAATTAATTTTGAGAAGTTGTTCATCCACTGCTTCTAATTATCAGTTTCTGTTGTGGATATATTAATTTACAATTATACCCTTAAAATTTTTTATTTTTTATTTTTTAAAAAATAGAAAAAATAATCCAAATGGACTATGGATTATTATTATTATTATTATTATTATTATTATTATTATTATTTATGGAAAATGTATACTAGTAGTGAATAATAAAAACAATAAAAGTTAATTCGAAAAGCTATCTCACAGCTTATTTAACAAACACTACTCAACAATTTAAATTTATATTCCAGCAGTTGCACCAAACAGATTAACAACTTCTAATTAAAGTTATAATCTATAATTTATTAAGTTATAATTTATAATCTATTTTAATAGTTGCACCAAACACCCCTGATATTCGTTGGCCTTAGGGTACAGTAATGTAGTGCCCCATTGTAGACACCCCATTTTTGACCGTCCTCAAGACTTGGACGTCACCATCGGAACACTTGGTGATTACCCTTGTTCGTGTTCGTCTTGAGTTCCCGGAGGTCTCGGTTGCGCGCATTGCCTCAGGATTTCACGACTCAACCATGTTGTGTCTGCTTTTGCACCAGACACTTGTGTTTTGCCTTGGAGGGGCAGGGAATGCCTTGTGAGGCATCCCCACATATCACCGGCCATGGCTTGAGGCCACCGGCCAGTGATTTTATGCCATCGGCAATGTATATTGCCGGTCGGCCATTTATTTTGCCAAAATGGCAATTTTGAATTGCCAATCACTGTTCATCTACTTTTAGTAAATATTTTGTGCCAGCTACTCTGCTCCCCTCCATACACGTGTATGGAGGGATTTTCCTCTTGGATGGCTTGTTTTGGAAGTCTTACAAGAGGGAGTTGCCTATAAGAAGAGGGCTCCTCTCTTGGCATTAGGGTTAGAAAAAATTGTTAGAGAAGCTCTGGTTCTAGGTTTAGGGTTTTGTATCTATCCTATATCTATACCTCTCCTTCTCTTGTATTGTGTGTGTTTAAGCCTTAGTTTTGTACACAAACACCTACTATTACACCTTCCCTTGGCTATTGAGGTTCTAGGGGATTGTTTTCAGAGTTTTGAAGCTGGTTTGGACCTAAGGAGACAGCTGGTCCACCATTTGTGAAGAGGGTCTACAAGGGTAATCACTTTTCCCTTTTATCCCCCATTTTTTACACTACTTTTACCTATCTTGCAACTATTTTTTTGCGTTGCATATAATATGTAAAAGTTCTGTTTTTAAGGCCTCTAAATAGTTTGGTAAGAGTGTTTTAACCTTTGGGATTGTTTGAACCCTCTTAAGCCTTGTAAGGCTCCATTTTGTGCCATTTTGGGTGAGCTCCGAGACCTTGGTGTTTGGGCCTCCTCACCACTGAAGTCTTGAGGGATTTCAGAGGTGAGGATGGTGCCTTGAGGTCCCAAGAAGGAGAGGGCCACCCCCTCTCCTTGTTGTACTTGAAAAGGGCCATTTTTGCCTCTTGAGGGAGCACCTAGCTTAGGCTCTTGTTGACCATGCCTTAGCTATTATTTACGCTTATTTTGCCATGAAATAGCATTGTTTTAAGTTGGTCTTGGTACACCATGCTTGCTTAGCATACATGCCTTGTAATGCCATTTTGTTGCCTTAACATGCCTTAGGTTGTAAACCATTGTTCTAGCAGGTTTTAGGCCTGGCTTTGTGAAGCTTTCATGTTTATTTCGCCATGATTAAGGTCTGTCCTTAGTTGTTTGGGTCGACTTTGGCATGCATTGTATAGCCCCTTTGCATTTTGGCTTGTTGGCCTTAAGGGTGTGAGTGTATAGAATGCATTACTTGCTTTGATTTAGTGGGTTGGGACCATTTTCCATGTCATTTCAGTCCACATAATATGCTTGTATGCTTGCATTTCATGGCCCCTTTGATGTGTCAAAGGCTTGTGTTGCATGCTCCATGTTTTGGTCATTGTGCATGCTTTTGAATTCAAGTCATTTAGGTGCCATCTAAGTAATCTTTTGGGCTTTGTTTTAGGTGCTAAAACTCTGTTTTGGGTCATTGGATTCATGCCATGTTTGGTCTTGTTAAGTGTGGTTCAATACCCCTTTAGCTTCCTTTGAATCTTGGACTTTGCTTGCATACCTTGATTGCATTGTTTGGGTTGGTTTGGCACCATGTTCGTGCATGATTTTCAAGGCTTAATTTGCATGCTATATGTCCATGTTTGCATCCTCTTGAGTGTGCTTGAGAATTGCTCTTTAATGCTTGAAGTGTTGGAGATCATGTGCATGCATGTTTGTGTGCCTATTAGTCCTTCATTTTTGAGCACCTTGGCCACTGTTTTAGGTCTAGTAAGGGCTGCCTAAACCGTGTTTAAGTCCATCCTTTGCTTGTTTGCATGCTTACCTTGTATATTTGCTTGCATACTTGTATAAATACATTGTATGCCCATGTTGCATGCTAGGTCACATGCCTAGGTTGCACTCCATCTAGCATGCATGCCTTGTTCCTTGATTTAGTGATGGGAGTTGGGCCTTTGTTTGTTGGTTTGCATTGCATTTGAAATCAACATGCATAACTTGGTCTCTTGAGTCATCACGCATTGAAATGCGTGATTGATGGTACGAGAACCAAGGACCATGTCCCTTTGAGTCATAAACATGATAAGGGATATGGTTGGTGCATACATTGCTTGAATTGCATTGCCATGCAAAGCTCTGTCCTCTACTGCTGTCAAACAGATTCTACAGGAACTTTTTGCCGATCGACTTCACATAGTGCCGACCGACAATCCATCCGTGGCCGATATCTTCATCAACAGCCGATGATCACATCTTACCGCCGGTGGCCATTCTCCTCAGCCGGTGGTGTCTCCCAATGTCCAGGGAAGCAATCCTGAGACTTTGGAAGTTTTTAGAGGGGCAGAGCAGGGAAAACAGAGGCAGCTTGCGCATGGCAGTGGACTTCCGAGCAAGACCCGAGCACGCGTGCATTGAGCCCTCTTCCCGAGGCCCTTTTTCTTGCTTTCTTAAATTAATTAATTTGTTTAATTAATTTAGTTGGTCTGTAATAATTAATTAGCTAGGATAGTTAATTCATTATTCGAATTGTATTATTCTTTGGATCCCTCCGAGCGAGGACGAATTTGTAATAAGTTGGGTGACTGT
The DNA here is from genome assembly GCF_004153795.1 of Camellia sinensis. NCBI lineage: Eukaryota > Viridiplantae > Streptophyta > Magnoliopsida > Ericales > Theaceae > Camellia > Camellia sinensis. Next base: position 317,569 of record NW_021027114.1, read on the forward strand.
GTGCATGTCTTTCAACCCCCACTTCTTTCTCCCTTTTACTTACCTGCTTTGATGGTTAGTAATAGGTCATGTTTAATTTAGCATACCTTATGCTATGCATGCGTGCATCATTCATCAGTATTGCATGCACCGGGCTCGGCGCATCATGCTAACTGCATTAGTATTTCAAATCTAACTTGAATACATGCTACTTGTGCATTTTTACATGTCATTCATAGAATACCCGAGCCTACTCTAGTGACATTCCGTATGCGTTGCATTAGACATTTAAACGTGGACTTGGATCATGCATTGATTGCTAACGAGTTCTTTGTTTTTGCATGGAGTACAATGTAAGTATTTATGCTTTAGCATCCTTGCATGCATGTGAGCGTTGCCATGATAGCATGATTACCATGAGGCTAGCTGCTTATGCGATATAACTGCTTGAATGCCTGTGGGTGAAGGTTGGATTGCCTGAGTTGGAATAGCTCATTGAAATCCGTGTTTTAGCCTACTTGAGAGTAGCAAATTCCAAAACATTTTTTTAAACAAACGGATATGCAATGCTTATTTCCAAATTAGGCAATCTAGTCTATACTTCTTTGCTTTGCGCATAACATAGTAATTCTAGGCTAATATAAGAACACATAACGTTTTCAAAAACGGATATCATGGTTAGTAGAGGCCGATCTTCGGATCGGGCGAGAGGGGGTGCTCATAGCTGACCTTCCCCAATCGTACCCAGGTTCCCGAGCCGAGGCAACTTTGGTGATGACGGACACGTGGCCTTTGGCACCGAGTCAGGGTTTCCTAAATTCCCTCAAAAATAAAATATTTAGGTGGTGACTCTGCTGGCGATTTTAGAGAGCTTCACTCGAACTCGTGATATCCTGTTTTGATTTCACTTATGTGTTTCTTTGCATTGCATGTGCATTGGTGCGCCTTGGACACCATGTTGGCCATCTGCCATTCCTGAATGGTTTGTCGGAGGCTTGTCTCATCAAGGCATGACCATAAGGCTGACCGGTTATGGGCTCTAACAGTATGGGAACACAAACCCCAGTTTTACCGGGGCACCCTTTTCGACCATTCGACCTAGTGCATATCGAAGCCCATAGTGACTATTCCAAAATAGGACAGGTTGCTTACCCGATATTTGGTTGTTTGAAACCGCTGCGTGCGTAGTGAAACCCTAGCTCCTGACAAAATAGGACAGGGAAATCCTACCCCTCCATAGGGGTGTTTTGGCTCTCTTTACTTGCTATGTGCTTTTAGAGTGCATATCTGCAGGGAATACACATATCAGTTTGCAAGTTTGAGTATCAGGCCCGAGGGCACCAGCATCAGTGTCAGTTTATGAGAATCAGTTATCTGCGGGTATCAAGTTCAATTTTGAGGACAGTGATTCTGGGGAACAGTGACCAGTAGTAGAGTGCGGTTGTTCGGCTACACCTGTGATTGATTTGTTTGGGCTGAAATGCTGTTTGTTTTTCTTTTCAATTCAGAGTGTGCAGAGAATTGATACAGAATAGCTAGTGCTCCCCCTTGCTGAGGCAGGACTTATGATGACGCAGAATTCAGAAGAGATTGTGGTTATGACAGCTACGCTAGATCGAGGGATCACCCTGCGAGATGAAACCAATGTTGATGTATTGCATCCGCCTAGGTCACCTGTCGCGCACCCGGTCTGGACCCCCCAGTTGTATCAGGCTTGCGAGCCCACTACATTCGAGCTGATGGGAATGATTGGTGAGCTCCAGAGATCCGTGGCCGATCTGGCCTATGGAATGTCGGCTTAGCCACCAGCGGCACCGTATGCTGTGAATTTCATACCACATGAGCCCCCGTTACAGGGGCGGATTGTGATAGAGCTCAGCCAACCAGAGGTTGCCTCCAGCTACAGCAACGACGTGTCAGCAACAACTGGGCTTCGCTCTGATGCAGTAACCCAAACCCCCGATCAGGCTGAGGCTAGAGGCAAGAGCAAAATGAAGGCAGATACCGATCCCATTGAACAACTGCTGCGGGCAGTCGAGGCTTTGAAAGCCGGGGGGATGAACAAGCAACATATATCCGCAGTTGTGGCAAAAACTGTGGAGGATGCTTTCCCCACTCCACCTGAGGGTAGTTCAAGTCAGTCAGAAAATCGGGATAGGCCCTGTCATGCCAGAACAGTTCCTCCTATTCCCAACCCTGCACCTGGGAAAGATCAGAAAACCAAGGCAGTGCCTGCCGACCCTTTTGCTAGTGCGTCTAGTAAGAATCTGGGAAAGATCAGAAAACCAAGGCAGTGCCTGCCGACCCTTTTGCTAGTGCGCCTAGTAAGAATGCTCAGACTTCAAAGTACCTGCCCCGAGGGCGCAGGATCTTTCATGCTCTCTACATGCCTCTGTCTAAGGCACTTCAGATTCTTGCCGAAAGGGGCACCTCAAACCCCTTGAACCTCGGCCTCTCTTGAAGAATCTCCCTCTCACACATGATGCTGCTTTGTACTGCGCGTACCACTAACAGACCGGTCACGCCACCGATAACTGTTTTTGCCTTCACCATGAAGTGCAGGATCTAATCGATAATGAGGTCATTCTTCCACCTACCTCAATGAAGTCTGTTACCACCGAGCTGTTGGACTTTGAGGATACTGCGACTATGTGATCAGGGGTTGGACCACCTGCCGGCGGCGCTCAATGTATTTCAGATGTGGCGTCTGGCATGCACTTTTTGAGCATTTGTAAATGCAGTTTTGTAGCTTCTGGCTTGGGTTTTGAGTCAGTTCTCTGTTTTGTTTTTGAGTCTGCCTCTTTGTTTTGAGTCAGTCTTTTTATTTTTGAGTCAATCCCGTTGTATAGGATGTCGAGTGATTCCGGGGTTGTTGCCTCGAACACCGTTTTTGTATTTAACCTTTTTACCCTTTTTTTGAGTCTGTCTCTACTATGGAGCCAGTTACATCGGAGAAACCTGAATGAAATAGCTGCGGCAATCATGTTTCCGTGCTTATTGTTTGTTTCGGGCTAGTTATGCCAGAGGATTTGAATGGAACGGCCCTGCATTCTACCTGCTCCCCTGTGCCTTGAGAATTATTGCATCGACCTAAGTTCTTCAAAACTTTTTTCGAAACATTGTGATAAAAACGAAGAGGAAGGAATTCCTCCGGTTTTGCGAAAATTTGATCAATTGAGAGAAAGAGAGGCATGCTAAGCCCTTAATGAATGAAATCATGCTTGTCAGCATGAGTATTAGGAAGGACCCTGGCTTGATCCAGACCGGCTCCACACCATCTTCAGCGCGAGCGATTTGTCGCTTTCTTAAAAACTTTCAAAAACAGATGTTTTGCGCGTCCCTGTGAAGACCTGTGTGGAATCGCTATTGAGAATTTGCAGCCTAGGATCGCTCTCAGCCTCAAGATTCGACCTGTTTGTTTTGAACCTCGAACTCATTCAGAACATTCAACGGTCAACTGTCAGAGGAGGCCCGTGTGGCCAGTTTTGAAGCAGCCCTCGAACAAGAGGCACCAAAGTCGAATCAAAAAGATTAGATCTCACCAGAAGAAGCTCGTGGAGCAACCATGATGGATTCTTCTATTCTCCTAGATACAGAGAGGCTTCAACTTCAAAAACCATTTGGCATGGACTTGTTACACTTTTACCCTTTGAGAGGCTCGCTGGGCCAAAAACCCAGAAGGGCGACCCAGACAAAAGTTAGAGCAAGAGAAAAATACAAAAAAATGCAAAAAAAAAAGCTCACTAGGCCGAAACCCTAAAAAGGCGACCTAGGTAAAAGTTAGAGCATGAAAAATGAGAAATCAAAAAAATATAGCTCGCAAGGTTGAAAACCCTGAAGAGGCGACTTTGGCAAAAGTTAGAGCGCAAAAAGAGAGTGTCAATACCCGAGTGAACCACAGCTATGAACTACGATGGCCTGATTCCCATTTTTGGGATACGTAGGAAACTTCATCCTGAAGTCCAGCCCTCAACGCTTTCATAGCGCCTCAGTCCATGTAATGGTTTTGATCATTCTCGCCCTCCCCGAATCCGATAGTTCGGTTGTGACAACCGGATACATAGGCAACTTCGTCCTGAAGTCCAGCCCTCAACACCTTCAAAGTGACTGTGTCCATATATTGGTTTTGACCATCTTTGTCTTTTCTGTATCCGAGAAAGTTCGGTCGTGATCATCACTAGTAAGGACTGTTTACAATATGCTGCGGCATCATCCAGACAAGGGGCAAATTTCCGTTGCCATGAGTCGCCGTTCAAACCAGGGGCAACTTTTTGTTGCCATGCAACGTCCTTCAAACAAGGGGCAATTTTCCATTGCCTCCGATCCAAGGTTGTGCATCTCAAGAATGAGTTCTGCGCTCGTTGGGTGGCGGCCGCTTGCCAAAAATAATTTTTGAGAATTTTTACTAAGGTTGACTAGTTTTCTCGAAAATTGTTTTATTTTTCAAAACTTGGACCATTTTCTGGGACCCAAAAAGGAAAATTTTCAGTCCTCATAGTCTAACTTGCATGGTTTTCAAATCAAAAATCGAAAAAGTACGTTAATCCGACTCTCATCTTGATCAAAACTATTTTAGTAGAAAACCAAAACAAAAAATGGTCATAATGATGAACTAGGGGCACAGTTGAGTCAGGCATTCTGTCTTCCCCCCGTCGTCAACATACTTGCCAGGAGAGCACTCTACCCACCAGAAGAAATAGCTGTGAGCTAACAGCGCTGGGCATGAACCCGCAACTTCCTATTCATTCATCAATCACCTTGGGATGGGACAAAAAATGAGAGAATAAAGAATAAAGAGGTGTAAGTTGAGAGAAAAGTAAGAAAAAGGGTTTTGAGAGGAAAAAACCGAGCCTGAGGGCCGAGTGATGTGAGAATCACAAATCAGAAAGGGTGAGAAACATACCCGGAGGAACTGGCTACTCAAGATTTGAGGTCTTTTGTTGAACATGTCCGCGTGTCGTGTCTTTCGTTTTGTTCACCTCAACTTTTGTTTTGGGTCTTTTCCGAGCGTGTCTTGAGAGAAAAAAAAAACCGAGCCTGAGGGCCGAGTGATGTGAGAATCACAAATTAGAAAGGGTGAGAAACATACCCGGAGGAACTGGCTCCTCGAGATTTGAGGTCTTTTGTTGAACATGTCCGCGTGTCATGTCTTTCGTTTTGTTCACCTCAACTTTTGTTTTGGGTCTTTTCCGAGAGTGTCTCGTTGTGTTTAGGTCGTGTACCCTTTTGTTTGAGTCCTTCCCACTGTGTTCAGTTGTAGGCTCGATACCCCGGTTGAAAATCCTTTTTTATTTCGAAAATCGTTTATGCTCAGAGTGTTGTGCCATTGTCTACATCTGTGCGAAGCAAAAGAAGAAGAAAAAAATTCGGGGCATCTGAGCGTGCTTCAACTTCAACTGGTTCCATCTTTGTGTTCCGTCTTGTCAGATTAGGCCGTTTGTTCAGGATTTGCTGTGTGCAGAATGAACCGAGTGTGGTGTAAGGGGCTGTATGCAGACTAATCCCCAACAGAGTATGGGCTGTGCGTTCAGTTTGAGCAGTGTGTTGCTTGGGCTGTTTTGCTATGAGGTCGTTTGGTTATCTGATCATCACAGTAAAAATGCTCGATTTTTCAGACAACAGGTCAATTTCGTTCACAATGTGGTGTGATACCTTGCGATGCGATGCATAGAAAATTTACAAATGCAACATCTTTTGAACAAAATGGTCGTTTCATTTCCATCACGTGTTTTGCAAAATATGTTATTTTGAGAAAGAAGGCAGTGCAATGTGCTTAAACTACCAGTAAAAAGGAAAGTAAAACATAGAATGGCAGGGTAGCAAGGTGTCGGAATTGATACCAGTAAAACTCCCCTTGCGGTCAACGCACCTTCCGCGCCTTTGTTCGGGTCAACTACATGGTAGACCGCATGTTTTGTTTGCGTAGACCGCATGTTTTGTTTGCGTAGACCGCATGTTTTGTTTGCGTAGACCGCATGTTTTGTTTGCGTAGACCGCATGTTTTGTTTGCGTAGACCGCATGTTTTGTTTGCGTAGACCGCATGTTTTGTTTGCGTAGACCGCATGTTTTGTTTGCGTAGACCGCATGTTTTGTTTGCGTAGACCGCATGTTTTGTTTGCGTAGACCGCATGTTTTGTTTGCGTAGACCGCATGTTTTGTTTGCGTAGACCGCATGTTTTGTTTGCGTAGACCGCATGTTTTGTTTGCGTAGACCGCATGTTTTGTTTGCGTAAATCAATTTCATTACTTGCGTAGACCGCATGTTCTGCTTGCGTAGACCGCATTCTTATGTTCAATTTCATTGCTTGCGTAGACCGCATGCTTATGATCAATTTCGTTGCCTGCATAGACCGCGTGCTCCACTTACATGTCTGTGCCTTCACAGCATTGTTATGCTTCCCACTTGCTTCGTGTTGTCACGCATTTTCAAGTACAATTAACATGTATGTTGTTAATCACATTGTACCTGTTAAGTTTGTTTTCTTTGCAAGCACAATATTGTATGTACGGTTCATTTAAGGCTGGTGCAACCCGACGAACCGAACAGGGATGGTATACTCCGAGTGAGACATATCGAGAATTTTTACGGTCTAGGAGACCCTAAATCCTCTGAAGGTGCAAGTCCTTCGGTGTTTGTCGTGCCTAAACGACTTTTGAGAAGTTGCATTATACATGTATTTCAAGCGACTCGCATCGTCGCATATTCAAGTTCACGTGCATCTTAAAAGCCGCGTGTTGTCATGCACTTCGAAATCATGCATCATCATGCATTTGCATTTCAAAAACAAAAACAAAACAAAAAAATATAATTGCATTGTCATGCATCATCGTAAATAGTTGCATTGTCATGCACCATCGTAAATAGTTGCATTGTCATGCATCATTGTAATATAGTGTATATTGCATTGTAGCTTGCATGCATTCACTGCATCACTTCCATCTATGGCTCGCGCCTTTCCATGATTGAGCTTGGTCCGGTATGCGCCCATACTTCTCGTGTCGAAGCATAGTTCAGTAGACCGTTCTATGTTAGACACGGCTTGTACGTGTACATGCCCTTCCTAGGCAAGATTTGGTTTGGCCCGCAGGCCATATCCATCGTATCTTTTTCATCCCAGTGCACATTGCATTGTAATTTGCATGCATTCATTGAATCACTTCCATCTATGGCTCGCGCCTTTCCATGATTGAGCTTGGTCCGGTATGTGCCCATACTTTTCACGTCGAAACATAGTTCAGTAGACCGTTCTATGTTAGACACGGCTTGTATGTGTACATGCTTTTCCTAGGAAAGATTTGGTTTGGCCCGCAGGCCATATCCATTGTATCTATTTCCATTGCATATTTGTAGATATTGCATTGTAATTTGCATGTATTCATTGCATCACCTTCCATTTATGGCATGCGCCTTTCCATGTTGAGCTTGGTCTGGTATGTGCCCATACTTTTCACGTCGAAACATAGTTCAGTAGACCGTTCTAAGTTAGACACGGCTTGTATGCGTACATGCTTTGCCTAGGCAAGATTTAGTTTGGCCTGCGTGCCATATCTATTGCCATTTCCGCAGCATTTTCATTATATATTACATTGTAGTGTAATTGTTGCATCCAGCATTAGGATCGTAGTCCTTTCCCTAGCAGGTCGTTTCCCCACCTTTGTCATCCCCCCCAATACTTGTTCTTGTGTCCGTCTACATTACTCATAGTTCTGTTGACCGTTCTATGGTAGACGGACTTGTTACCTCCATCAATCTATTTGACATTTGTTTGGCTTTGAACCACCCATGATTGGATCATGATTCAATTGCATTGCATATCATTTGCATTGTTTCAATTGCATTGCATTTTCATTCGCATTGTTTATAAATAGTTTTGTATATATTGCATATCATTTTGTATTCATTTTGCATGCTATGCATGTTGCTAACGATATTGTACCTGTTAAGCTTGCTTTCTTTTCAGGCATGATATTGTATGTACGGTTCATTTGAGGCTGGTGCAACCAGACGAACCGCACAGGTATTGTATCCTCCGAGTGAGACATATCGAGAATTGCATAATTCTCTTACATCCTTTCTGCATTTATAATGTAGTTGCATTGGTGTATGCTAGCTTAAAACTGTCGTATGTGTGCTTCATTACAGCTTTCTTCGCATGATCATAAGTTATGTTCGGCTTTGTGCATTGTCTTGCATTTTGCCCCTGCCTTCGGGCGCATATCTTGTTTGTCTTGCTTGTTTGTCTAAGTCTTCGGCCTTGTCAAAAATGGGTCGTCTCTGGGCTTTGACATTCACTCTCGTCATTGTTATGACTTTCGAGTTCTGTCAAAGAGGGGCAACTATAGACACCCCATTTTTGACCATCCTCAGGACTTGGACGTCACCATCGGAACACTTGGTGATTACCCTTGTTCGTGTTCGTCTTGAGTTCCCGGAGGTCTCGGTTGCGCGCCTTGCCTCAGGATTTCTCGACTCAACCGTGTTGTGTCTAGTTTTGCACTAGACACTTGTGTTTTTCCTTGGAGGGGCAGGGAATGCCTTGTAAGGCATCCCCACACATCACCGGCTATGGCTTGAGGCCACCGGCCAGTGATTTTATGCCATCGGCAATGTATATTGCCGGTCGGCACTCTTTGTTGCCGGTCGGCCATTTATTTTGCCAAAATGGCAATTTTGAATGGCCGATCACTGTTCATCAACTTTTACTGTGCATCTGCTTTTGCAGATATTTTTGTGCAGCTGGCATACACTTTCACCTCCTCCATACACGTGTATGGAGGGATTTCCCTCTTGGATGGCTTGTTTTGGAAGCCTTACAAGAGGGAGTTGCCTATAAGAAGAGGGCTCCTCTCTTGGCATTAGGGTTAGAAAAAATTGTTGGAGAAGCTCTGGTTCTAGGTTTAGGGTTTTGTATCTATCCTATATCTATACCTCTCATTATCTTGTATTGTGTGTGTTTAAGCCTTAGTTTTGTGCACAAACACCTACTATTACACCTTCCCTTGGCTATTGAGGTTCTAGGGGATTGTTTTCAGAGTTTTGAAGCTGGTTTGGACCTAAGGAGACAGCTGGTCCACCATTTGTGAAGAGGGTCTACAAGGGTAATCACTTTTCCCTTTTATCCCCCATTTTTGCACACTACTTTTACCTATCTTGCAACTGTTTTTTGGCTTTGCATATAATACGTAAAAGTTCTGTTTTTAAGGCCTCTAAATAGTTTGTTAAGAGTGTTTTAAGCTTTGGCGTTGTTTGACCCCTCTTAAGCCTTGTAAGGCTCCATTTTGTGCCATTTTGGGTGAGCTCCGAGACCTTGGTGTTTGGGCCTCCTCACCACTGAAATCTTGAGGGATTTCAGAGGTGAGGATGGTGCCTTGAGGTCCCAAGAAGGAGAGGGCCACCCCCTCTCCTTGTTGTCCTTGAAACGGGCCATTTTTGCCTCTTGAGGGAGCACCTAGCTTAGGCTCTTGTTGACCATGCCTTAGCTGTTATTTATGCTTCTTTTTCCATGAAATAACATTGTTTTAAGTTGGTCTTGGTACACCATGCTTGCTTAGCATACATGCCTTGTAATGCCATTTTGTTGCCTTAACATGCCTTAGGTTGTAAACCATTGTTCTAGCATGTTTTAGGCTTGGCTTTGTGAAGCTTTCATGTTTATTTCACCATGATTAAGGTCTTTCCTTAGTTGTTTGGGTCGACTTTGGCATGCATTGTATAGCCCCTTTGCATTTTGGCTTGTTGGCCTTAAGGGTGTGAGTGTATGGAATGCATTACTTGTTTTGATTTAGTGGGTTGGGACCATTTTCCATGTCATTTCAGTCCACTCAATATGCTTGTATGCTTGCATTTCATGGCCCCTTTGATGTGTCAAAGGCTTGTGTTGCATGCTCCATGTTTTGGTCATTGTGTATGCTTTTGAATTCAAGTCGTTTAGATGCCATCTAAGTAATCTTTTGAGCTTTGTTTTAGGTGCTAAAACTCTATTTTGGGTCATTGGATTCGTGCCATGTTTCGTCTTGTTAAGTGTGGTTCAATACCCCTTTAGCTTCCTTTGAATCTTGGACTTTGCTTGCATACCTTGATTGCATTGTTTGGGTTGGTTTGGCACCATGTTCTTGCATGATTTTCAAGGCTTAATTTGCATGCCATATGTCCATGTTTGCATCCTCTTGAGTGTGCTTGAGAATTGCTCTTTAATGCTTGAAGTGTTGGAGATCATTTGCATGCATGTTTGTGTGCCTATTAGTCCTTCATTTTTGAGCACCTTGGCCACTGTTTTAGGTCTAGTAAGGGCTGCCTAAACCGTGCTTAAGTCCATCATTTGCTTGTTTGCATGCTTACCTTGTATATTTGCTTGCATACTTGTATAAATGCATTGTATGCCCATGTTGCATGCTAGTTCACATGCCTAGGTTGCACTCCATCTAGCATGCATGCCTTGTTCCTTGATTTAGTGATGGGAGTTGGGCCGTTGTTTGTTGGTTTGCATTGCATTTGAAATCAACATGCATAACTTGGTCTCTTGGGTCATCACGAATTGAAATGCGCGATTGATAGTCCGAGAACCAAGGACCATGTCCCTTTGAGTCATAAACATGATAAGGGATATGGTTGGTGCATACATTGCTTGAATCGCATTGCAATGCAAAGCTCTGTCCTCTGCTACTGTCAAACAGATTCTGCAGGAACTTTTTGCCGATCGACTGCACATAGTGCCGACCGACAATCTATCCGTGGCCGATAGCTTCATCAACAGCCGATGATCACATCTCACTGCCGGTGGCCATTCTCCTCAGCCGGTGGTGCCTCCCAATGTCCAGGGAAGCAATTATGAGACCTTCGCAGTTTTCAGAGGGGCAAAGTAGGGAAAATAGAGGCAGCCTACGCATGGTAGTGGACTTCCGAGCAAGACCCGAGAACGCGTGCATTGAGCCCTCTTCTCGAGGCCCTTTTTCTTGCTTTCTTAAATTAATTAATTTGTTTAATTAATTTAGTTGGTCTGTAATAATCAATTAGCTAGGATAGTTAATTCATTATCCGAATTGTATTATTCTTTTGGTCCCTCCAAGCGAGGGTGAATTTGTAATAAGTGTGGGTGAGTGTGTGCATGTCTTCCAACCCCCACTTCTTTCTCCCTTTTACTTACCTGCTGCTTTTGATGGTTAGTATTAGGACATGTTTACTTTAGCATACCTTATGCTATGTATGCGTGCATCATTCATCAGTATTGCATGCACCGGGCACGGCGCATCATACTAATTGCATTAGTATTTCAAATCTAACTTGAATACATGCTACTTGTGCATTTTCACATGTCATTCATAGAATACTCGAGCCTACTCTAGTGACATTCCGTATGCATTGCATTAGACATTTAAACATGGACTTGGATCATGCATTGATTGCTAACGAGTTCTTTGTTTTGGCACGGACTACGATGTAAGTATTTATGCTTTAGCATCCTTGCATGCGTGTGAGTGTTGCCATGATAGTATGATTACCATGAGGCTAGCTGCTTATGCGATATGACTGCTTGAATGCCTGTGGGTGAAGGTTGGATTGTCTGAGTTGGAATAGCTAATTGAAATCCGTGTTTTAGCCTACTTGAGAGTAGCAAATTCCAAAACATTTTTTTTCAAAACAAATGGATATGCAATGCTTATTTCCAAATTAGGCGATCTAGTCTATACTTTTGTGCTGTGAGCATAACATAGTAATTCTAGGCTAATAATCGGGATAAGAACACATAACGTTTTCAAAAACGGATATCACGGTTAGTAGAGGCCGATCTTCGGATCGGGCGAGAGGGGGTGCTCATAGCTGACCTTCCCCAATCGTACCTAGGTTCCCGAGCCGAGGCAACTTTGGTGATGACGGACACGTGGCCTTTGGCACCGAGTCAGGGTTTCCTAAATTCCACCAAAAATAAAATATTTAGGTGGCGACTCTGTATCTGGCAAAGCAGTCCATGTTTGGCACTTCTTTTCAAAAATCTGTTTCTCAAAACGATTTGCCGGATTTGGACTCTTTGGTTCAGATTAAGAACCGTGACACAAATTGAGTCCAAACTGTAGCGAGGCCCACGGGCACGTCTACACCCATGAGTGTTCTGATTGGTGAAGACAGTGAGATTTATGAATTTATGTTGAGTGATTAGAGAACATGAGAGAGTGAAGGTTTATGATTGACCTAGAATATGATCACATGGTGCTCCAAGACTAACCAAAAAACTTTCATCACTAACCAACCACCAAGAAAGTATGTGACTATAAATTAAATACGTGGATATATTAAAATTTAAAAATAAATATAATATAAGTACAATCCAATATGTTAATAAAAAAAATATGTTTCTAATTTAAGAGATTTTTCAAAAAACTTATTTCTAATACTTATATACCAATAAATCTAAGTTAATTTTTAATAATACATTTAGTAACTATCCAAAGGACCAAAAACCTCAACTTCATTTAGCATAAAAAATGGAAACTAAATCTATATTTTAGAAGAAAATCACTCTAGTTTAAATGCTTACCACATTTGAATTAGAATCTATATATTAGGAGAAAATCATGAAAGTTAAATATCCTATTTAAAATTATGAAAGCTAATAAATATTCTACTTTCACACTTTTTTATAATGTGAAAATTTAAAAGTAAATATAATATAAATACAAAAATAAATCTAATATAAGTACAAAATTAAATCCCAACCTTAGATTTAGCATAAAATAAATATAATATAAGTGCAATCCAATATGTTAATAAAAAAAAATATGTTTATAATTTGAGAGATTTTTTCAAAAATTTTATTTCTAATGCTTATATACCAATAAATCTAAGTTAATGTGTAATAATCCATTTAGTCATGCTGCTATCCAAAAGATCAAAAAGCTCAACTTTAGATATAGCATAAAAAATGAAAACTAATCTTTGTTTTATAAGAAAATTACTCTACTTTAAATATTTGCCCCATTTGAATTAGAATCTATATATGAGGGAAAAAAATCATGGAAGTTAATAAATTTCCTATTTAAAATTATGAAAACTAATAAATATTCTACTTTTACAAATTTTTATAATATGAAAATTTTAAAATGATGCACTAAAAAATTTAAGTAAAAACCAAAATACAATGTGAATGTTCACAGTAAACAACAAATATACGAGTAACTTTCGGAAAAAAAAAAAAAAAAAACATACCAAAGTGCAATGTGAATGTTCACAGTTTACAATTAACATACAATTATCCCTAAAAAGATCTAAACTGATACCAATGTAAACATTCACATTGCAATGTGAAAACATAAAACAAAATTGAAAAAAGTGAAAATCGACTATTTCGATTGTTCAATAATAACAAAAATGATTATTCAACCAACAAGTACAACAAACATGGTAACAAAAACAACAAACATACAACTAATTTAAAAAAAAAAAAATTATATTAAACTACAATGTGAATTTTCACAGTTTACAATTAATATGCAGCTAGTCTTAAAATCAAAACTAAATTCATACATTGTTAACATTTGTACTGCAACATGAAAACATAAAACAAAATTGAAAAAACTAAAAATCGACTATTTCAGTTGTTTAATGGCAATAAAAATGATTGTTCAACCAAAAACATAGTAACAAACAATATACAATAAATCATGAAACAATATATAAAAATTATCAAATAGTTCATATAATTGACATACTTTTTAAAAAAAATCTGTATATAATTAATTCCGACATACCAACGAATAATGGGCACCATTCTCAACCAAGTGATATGAGAGGACACAAATCTTAGAATAATACTTGGGACTCCCAAAATTTATCACCCTCACAATCTCCAATTAATTTATGACCACTCATTATTTATTTTTTTTCTCTCTCTCTCACCCAATGTGGTTGATCCAATAGGTCAGTAGATGGGTGCCTTAGCCTGCGAGATGGCCAGAGCATTGCGGGAATCCATGGATACTCTCAGAGTTGAGAATCAAGTCCAGGCCCATGTTGCTGAGACGAGGCCATCTTTTCAGAAGAGAGAGTTTTTTCGGTCAAATTCGGGTGAGATTTTGGGTGATCCTAAGGAGCCACTGAAAGTGGATGAGTAGCTAGAGCAGATAGTGAAGACGTTTGAAATGCTTGGCATCGAGGACGACGGATTGAGAGTGACCTTGGTATCCTTCCAGCTGAAGGGAGATGCGGGTCAATGGTGGAAATATGCGCGTGGGCTTGTTGGAGTGACTCGAGACGCTTTTGTCAATGCCTTCCAGGACAAGTTCTTACCTCTCACAGTTAGGGAGAAGTTGAGGGAGTAGTTCTCAAAGCTCAGGCAGCTCAACATGCTTGTCACCGAGTTTGAGGCAGCCTTTACTAGCCTCTCTAGGTTTGCACCAGAGTTAGTGGCAATAGAGGAGCACCGTTGTGTAGAGTTCGAGAAAAGGTTAAAGACCAGGCTTCTTTTCAAGGTAGCCGGCTCTATGATTAGAGTTTATGGGCGACTTGTAGAGTTAGTGGCTCATCTTGAGACCGTGATGTAAATGGAGGAGGAGAGGATGAGGGGCTTTAGGAGGAGTCAGGATGATCATGGAGATAGTAAGAGGCAAAGGGGTTCTACTCCATAGCAGTCCTAGGGAGCATAGTCGAGGTCCACTTTTGGAGTACCAAGTTCGGGTTCTAGTAGAATTGGTCAAGGAGATTTCACTTGCTTTAAGTGTGGTCAGTTGGGCCATAAGTCTCCAGCTTGCCCCCAAAGGAGAGGAGGGCAACGACCTATTTCATCTGCAACTCATTCTCAAGGCAAGAGTCAGTGGCGAGAGCTGTCGCTCACTTGTTATCAGTGTGGGCAAGCAGGGCACTTGAAGAGATTTTTCCCTCAGTTGGGTGGCACACATGGTGTGTCTGGTTCGAGGCAAACACAGAGCCACCAGCCTGCACAGTTAAGCACAGGTCTCGGGGCCAATCAGAGAGCCTCTTCGGCTCAGTCAGTGCATCAGACTTATGCTCCGAGGGGTGAGCAGGTGGAGTAGAGACCTTCAGGGCGTGTGTATGTTGTTGCCACACTAGATTTAGTGCCAGCACCTTCAGTTATGAAAGGTACTTTCTTGTTATGCAATTGTATTGTCAATGTGTTGATTGATACGAGTGCATCCCACTCTTTTATTTTGTTTGCATTTGCATCGGCATAAGGGTTAGAATTGGCTCGGTTAGCATCTCCACTCAATGTAGAGTCACCTATTGGTGATGAGATTGTTTTGGAACAGGGGTATCGGGGTTGTGACATAGAGGTTACTGGTCACCGACTTCCTTTTGCATTTGTTTTGATTGACATATCGAGTTTTAATGCTATACTGGGTATGGACTGGTTGTCATTGTATCGAGCTATCATAGATTGTTATAGTCAGAGGGTTACTGTATGTACCTTGAGCAGTGATTGTTTTTATTTCATAGGGGACAAAGTCGGAATAGAGTTTTATCACTGGTGTATGATCTGCGTGGTCGGTGTGAGCTTAGTTGCCTTCTTGCAAATGTCCTAGGTAGTGAGTGTGACGATGTCTGAGTTGTTTTTCCAAAGGTAGTTTGTGAATACCAAGATGTCGTTCCTGAGGATCTCACTAGTTTACTACCTCATCGTAAGATCAAGTTCTCTATTTAGTTTGCGCTTGGCATGACACTGATTTCTATGGCACTCTATAGATTTGCACCTGTCGAGTTGAGTGAGTTGAAGATTCAACTCTAGGAATTATTAGATAAGGGTTTTATTCATTAGTAATTTGCCTTGGGGAGCACCGGCTCTCTTTGCCAAGAAGAAAGATGGTGCATTACGACTTTGCATTGATTACCGGAAGTTGACCCGGGTAACCATTAAGAACAAGTACCCAATACCATGCATAGATGATTTATTTGACCAGTTGAAAGGGTCTTGTTGCTTTCTAAGATAGACTTGAGATCGGGTTACCACTAGTTGAGGGTAAAAGAGGATGATATCTAGAAGACGGCATTTCGTGTGCGGTATGGCCATTATGAGTTTCCAGTGATGCCTTTTGGGCTAACCAATGCAACAACCATTTTTATGGACTTGATCAACCAAATCTTCCGTGGGTTCATAGACCGATTTATGGTCATCTTTATGGATGACATCTTGATCTACTCACCCTCCAAGGAGGAACATGAAGAACACCTGTGGTACTCGAGTTGCTTAGAACCCAGAAACTATATGCTAAGTTTGAAAAATGTGAATTCTGGTTGAGTGACGTAAATTTTTTAGGTCATGTGGTATCCGGGGAAGGAGTGACTGTTGATTCATCCAAGATAGAAGCCGTACAAGATTGGGAACAACCCAAGAATGCCTTTGAGATCCGTAGTGTCTTTGGGTTGGCCGAGTATTACTGCCGATTTGTGAAAGATTTCTCTAGATTAGCTTTACCATTGACTAGACTGGCAAGGAAAGGAATTAAGTTTGTGTGGAGTGAGACCTGTGAGAAGTCATTTCAAGAGCTTAAGGTTAGGCTTACTACTGGTCCAGTATTGATTATTTTGGAGAGGGGTTTACGCTATTCGGCATATTGTGATGCTTCACAGGAAGGTTTGGTTTGTGTATTAATGCGAGAGAGGAAACTAGTAGCTTATGGCTCACGGCAGTTGAAAAGACATGAGAGGAATTACCCTACTCGTGACCTAGAGTTAACAGTAGTGATTTTTGCCTTGAAAATTTGGAGGCATTATCTGTATGGTGAGAAGTTTGAAGTATTTTCTGATCACAAGAGTTTGAAATATCTGTTTATGCAGAAAGACTTGAATCTAAGGCAGAGGAGGTTGATGGAGTTTATAGAATATTATGACTTTGAGTTACATTGTCATCCGGAGAAGGCCAATGTTGTGGCTGATGCCTTAAGTAGGAAACCGATTGGAAGTGTGGCTAGTATTGCCATTTTGGAATAGGAGATGTTGGGTGCTACTGGTGAGTTTTACTTGCATCTTGGCGAGTCCATTGAGTCTGTAGCCTTATTTTCAGAAGTTACACAACCTACACTTGTGAGCCGAGTGATAAAAGTGCAGAGGGGTGATCTTGCAGTAGAAATCCTCTGGGAGAAGATCTCTAGTGAGAAGGTAGAGAAAGCCTTGAACATATATTCTAACTTGAGTATTAGATACCTTGATCGTCTTTTCGTGCTGGAGTCTTGTCGAGAGGAAGTACTCCGAGAGTTTCACCACTCATGCCTTGCGGTGCACCCAGGAGGCACAAAGATGTATCATGACCTTAGTCACTAATTTGGGTGGAAGGGTGTGAAGAAGGATGTGGCCGTGTTTGTATCGAGTTGCCTTACTTGTCAACAAGTGAAGGCCAAGCATCAGAGGCCAACGGGTTTGTTGTAACCTTTGCCTATAGCCGAGTAGAAGTGGGAGCATGTCACAATGGATTTTGTTATGGGTCTTCTAAGGACTCAATGGCGTAATGACGCCATTTGGGTGGTAGTTGGTTGATTAACCAAGTCAGTGCACTTTGTACTTCTACATGAGTGACTCGGTAGATTATCTAGCTGACCTTCACGTTATAGACATAGTGAGGTTGCACGCGGTCCTTGTAACGATTGTTTTGGATAGAGATCTACATTTTACAGCTCATTTATGGCAGAGCCTATAGAATGCCTTGGGCACGAGATTGAGTTTTAGCACCACATATCATCCTCAGACTGATGGGTAGTCAGAGCGCACCATTCAGATTCTAGAGGATATGCGCTGGGATTGTGTTCTTGACTTTAAGGGATCGTGGGAGAGACACTTGCCCTTAGTGGAGTTTGCCTATAACAATAGCTTCTAGTCGAGTATTGGCATGGCATGGTTTGAGGCCTTGTATGGCCGACTGTGTAAATCTCCTATGTGTTAGGCCGAGATGGGTGATGCACCTATGTTAGGTCTCGAGTTAGTCCAGGAAACGATGGAGAAAGTTGCACTTATCTATAATAAGTTGGTCACTGCTCAGAGTCGTCAAAAGAGCTATGCCGACCGTTATCCTTTGAGGTAGGAGATTACGTCTTCTTGAAGATATCACCTAGATGGAGTTTGATAAGGTTTGGAAAGAGTGGGAAGTTATCTCCAAGATTTATTGGTCCTTTTGAGATCCTAGAGCGAATTGGAGAAGTAGCTTATTGCTTTGCCTTACTACCACAGTTTTATAGGGTTCATGACGTGTTTCATATCTGTATGCTCCGAAAGTATGAGCCGGATCCATCACATGTATTAGATTGGACCGAGTTAGAGGTAGATGAGGATGCCTCGTATGAAGAGAGACTGGTGAGAGTCTTGGATACTTGAGACCAAGTCTTGCGAGGCAAGACAATTCCTTTGGTGAAAGTGTTATGGAAACATCCCAGGGTTTGAGAAAGCAACTTGGGAATGTGAGTTACAAGTCCGTGAGATGTATCCGGACCTATTTGTTGGTACTTGAGCATGTTTTGAGAGTTTTGTTATGTTAATGTAATGTAAAGATTGTATTTGTTTTCGAAATGTGAATTGTGTATTCAATATTGACAACTTGTTTATCATTCTGATATGAATGAATGATCGATGGATGGGTCATGGTAATGAAATTAGTTGGTTATCATTGTTGTAATTGGTTCAAACTTGGTTTTAATTGTTTGGTTTTAATGATTCTAGAGAAGAATATAGCGATTCTGGTTTGGACCCGAATCATTTGATGTTTTGGATCTGGGTTTTCATTGCATTATATAGTCATTTTTGTCTTATTTCCCTTATACCTCTTTGAGTTTGGCTTTTCGCTTTTGTTGGTTGCATTTGGAACAGGTTGGTACCTTGTTTTTCAAAAACCTTGTTGCCTAGAATTTTTCTTTTACACTCGAGCATCACTTTTTGCGCTCGAGTAGTCTTTGTAATCTCTCAGTACTTTTGCAGGTCTGTAAAACTACTGGGAATTGGTATTCTTCACTCGAGTGAGGCTTCTTACACTCGAGCGGTCTTGGCTCGAGCGGCCCTTATTGCGCTCGAGTGTTGGCCTTCTGTCTGTAAAACTACTGGTGGTTTGTATTTCTTGGTTGAGCGAAAACTTCTTGTGCTCGAGTGGTCACATTTTTGTGTCTTACGCTCGAGCGTCACTTCTTGCACTCGAGTGTTCTGCGCGTATATCAGTCCGTAAAAGTCAATTTTTACATCACTTTTTCATTTCTCTCTCTCTCTCTAAACTTTCTAAAAACCCTAGATCTACACACTCTCCCTCTCTCTCTCTTTCTCTAAAACTTACATTCTCTCTTCTAAAACACCTAGATCTACTGATTTTTCTACCCTATTCACTTTGAGAAGAAGGTAGAGCTCACTTGGAGCTTCATTTTCATCTGAACAAAGTTGGGTTTCGACGTTGTTGAAGTTTCTTCACTCTCTCTCTCTCTCCCTCTCTCTCTCTCTCTCTATCTCTCATCTTCTAAGCTTGAGGTAGGGATTCTTCATTCTTGTATGAGTTTTACCTTAGTTATTTGCTATTTCAAAAGATCATAGTGGTTTGGGGGTTTTTGGTAAAACCTAGGTTTGAAATGAAAATGAAAATGAAAAAGAGGGGTTTTCAAATGGTTTATTGGAAAAGTTGTGGATATGAAATTGGAGTTGATATATGTTGAAATAAGGTATTTTCAACATTGAAATTGATTTTCAAAAATAAAGGGATTTTTCCTTAAAATGTGAATGTTTGAGATTGTAAAAAGAAAATGGATTTGATGTTGAGAATTATGAAATTGAAATATTGTTGACGATGATGGCAGAGTTGGATATGTATTATCACTCACATCCTGAGATTTGGAAAAGTGTATCTTTAATGAAATTTATTTATTTGTTTAGACATATATGTTTTGGACTATCGGTGGAGAGTAGGTATGAGTGTTGTAAAAATTACATGAGAATTAGGTAAATTAAAACTAATTTCTCATCCATGTGCATTGAACACTGTTGTTCATTTAATACATTGAAAATGTATATGATTTTGAGGAAAAAATGGCAAATGTGGGAAAGAGGTGTGTATCACCAAATCAAGTTAGCCTGTGTATCTAGGGTTAAAATCCCCAAAAAACGTGCATATACGTGGGTGCTGGTTCCCGCAGACAAAATATCCATAAAATGGCAGCAACAGTGCTTATATAGGCTACGTTTACGTGGGTGTCGTTTGACGGTTTCCTACGGATGAAATATCCGTGAAAGATTGTATTGGTTTGAGATTTCCCCCTGTTTCCTATTGTAAAGGGCATTGTTTTGAGAATTGTGATATAAACCTGACATAGCATATCTTTTGAAAAAGGATATAAATGTTTGGTACTGGCATTGCATATGCATAAAACCTTATGCCTTTGTTAAAATTTATACATTGTGTTATAGTGTTTCTACTGGGCTTTAGCACACCCTATGTGGGTAAAACCATTTTTAGGTGCTGGTGATATGCCTCTACCAAGGACTTAGCTTGGGAGGATTGTGGAGCTGAAGGCTCCTTGTTGTTATTTTGTATTTAATTTTGTACGAGCCTAGGGCTTTATGTGTATTGTGCTTAAGACTTACTTTTGATGTATCCAAGCATTGACTTGGAAAGATGTAAGCCTTTAGGGCATATGATTATCTATTTGGCTTTCATTTCTTTTCACTATCTTGTAACATATGCTGTAGATTCAGGATGTATTGTTTATGAATATATATCTCATGTGTCACATTTTGAATATCAAACTCTAATTAAGGGAAGCTTATCAATTCATTTGTGTCGCTATTTATTGGTTATTATGAGATGGGTATATTGTGTTTATTTCGGGGTGTTATAAAAATCTTCAGATAGGGGTATTAGTAGTTGACCATGGAAAGTGATTGTATCAGTTTTGTTCGGCGATGCCACGAGTGTGAAATTCATGCTAACCATATGAACATTTCGTCATCAAATCTCCACAACATGACCTCGCCATGGCCTTTTTCATTCTGGGGAATTGATGTTATCAAAGCAGTTATGCGAAAAGGGTTGAAAGAGCATAAGTTTATCTTGGTAACAATTGAGTACTTTACCAAGTGGTGGAAGCACAGTCCTATTTGGTATTAATGGCGTCATATATGGCCAAATTTATCAATAACAACATCATCTATAGGTATGGGGTGCCAAGTGAGATCATTTCAGACAACAGTTCACACTTCAAAGGAGGGGTGATTGATTTACTTGAGAAGTCTAATGTGGCCTTTCACAAGTCATCAACAGACAGGCCGCAAACTAATGGAGTTGAAGCAGCAAACAAAAACATAAAGAACATCTTACGCAAGATGGTGGAAACGAATAAAGATTGACCAGATAAACTTCTTTTTGCACTTTAGGGGTATAGAACATCAATCCAAACATCTACTGGGGCAAGTCCCTACTCTTTGATATATAGGATGGAGGACGTGCCGTCGATTGAGATAGAGATACCCTTGTTGCGAATTACTGCTAGTTGTTAGATAACAAAGGCTGATTGACAATAAAACAAATTTCAAGAACTGATGTTGTTTGATGAGAGGAGGTTGAAAGTGTTGTACCATGTGCAAGGGTACCTATACAGGATTGCCTAGGCGTTCAACAAGAAAGTTAAGTCTAGAAATCTGGGAGAAGGAGATCTGCTGCTGAAAGACAACCAAGCTCCAATTCATGATCCTAAGGGCAAGTTTCAAACCCAATTGGACTTATGATTACATCGTCAAATCAGTTTGGTCAGAGAGAGCGGTTATTCTAATGGATTTGGATGGACTAGAATTTTCACAACTGATCAATATGGACAAATTCAAGAAATATTATCCATGAAAGGCTCGCTAAGCCAAAAACCCAAAAACAGCGACCCAAGCAAAAGTTAGAGCATAGAAAAAATAAATAAAATAAAATAGAGCTCGCAAGGTCAAAAACCCGAAAAGACGGTTTTTGCAAGGAGAGAGTAAACACCAAACGAACCCTAGCCATGAACTATGTAAGGCCTAATTCCTATCTTAGGATATGTAAGAAGCTTCATTATGAAGTTTGGCCCCAACCATTTTGAATTTGTTTGTTTTGTCTATGTTTGATTGGTGCATTTTTCGCTCAAGTTCAGTTCTCTAACCTTCTACTCAGTGACGAGTTTAGTTACAAAGCAGATTTAAGTGGTAATGCAGTGGTAGAAAAAGGTGCAGTAAATCCAGTTTTGTGTGTTGATTTGAGGTTGTGCATCTCAAGCGTTGATTCCATGTGTGCTGGTTAATGACCGCATGCAAAAATGTGTTTTGATGGTTTTAATAAAATGGACTAATTTTCTCAAATATTTTTGCAAAATAGACCATTCATTGGATCCAAGAGGACGCTTTTTAATATCTACAATCTTTGATTACATGATTTCAAAACAAAAGTGGAACGAACATGCTAGTTTAACTCCTATGTTAATCAAAAAAAATTATATCAGAAAACTAAAAAAGGTCAAAGCACTGAACTAGGGGCATAGTTCAGTCAAGTCCTCTATCTCTTCCCTACGGTATCAGAAAAATCTGCTACCAAAGATGCACCCACATGTGCTTCATCCTCAAGCCAAAGCAAGCACTTCCGAAAAGGGTATGGTTGAAGCTATCAATGAGAGCTAGGATCCCCCTCATCCTCCAAGCAGTTGCATACTGAGAAACATATCTAGCCCGGAATGGAAATGAAATTGGATAATTGATCCCGCCAGTAGGACAATTCTGGTCATGCTAGAATTGTCGTCTAAATCTGAAAGGGAAATAGCAGACACAGTGTGTCAGGCCAATCAGTTGCACACCCGGTTGGCGGGACATGTTGTATGTCGTTGGAGGCAAGTCAAGCCAAGGGCAGTTCACAGCAACGTTAGTAGCAGATCTGCTAAACATCCAATCACACCATAAACCATTCAAAGGGAAGCTCACTATCTTGGGGCAGAAAAAGTCATTCCTAGCCGAGTACTTAGAACAAGAGGCCACTATTTTCAGTTTATCCATTAACCATACCTGGGGAGGGATGAAAAATAAGAGAGAATAAAGAATAGAGAGATGTGCATTGAGTGGAAGAATTGAGAAGGGGTTTTGAGACAAAAATTAAGTGTTGAGGGCCAAAGTGATGTGAGAATTTTAAAGTGAGAAAGGGTGGAAACAGTACATGAATAAGTTGCAGGCTCCCTACAAATTGGGAGGTCTTCTATCGACGGAATGCATCCAAAGCCATCAAAGTCTCGGCCAACACTAGGCCGACACAACTTTGTCCCTCTCGGAGGTTTTGGGTCACCTTAACGAGCCTGATGCTAGCTCTATCGCCACTAGGGGAAAACAAGTAGTGCGAAAGGAGGCATATGCAAAAGGCATGTTGACGACGCCCGCGCCAAATGGGCTCACTCCGATCTCCAATGGTAGAAAGTCAACGAATCAAGCAAAATACATCCAACACCTCACTACAAGCTAAGGACTTAGCCTCACTCAGAGTCAGACCACACATCTATGCCAGGGTCTATGCATGGCTAAAAGTAGGTTGGGGCATAATTTCTTTATCTCAAGAAAGTCCCATCAACGCCTGAAATTCCTCAATGGTTGGGTACAACTCTTGCACACTAAAGAGGAATACGTGGGTAATTAGATCCCAACAACGAATAGCTACCTAAAGAAAGGGAAAATGGAGTGGAGTACGACTCAAGGTGGAAAGGGCATTCAAGCCGAATCCCATGAAGTTTACTTTATCGGCGCCATCCAAAGTGGTTATCCATTCCTTGAGCCTGCCAATAGTTGGAGTCTCTATTTTTAGAGCAAAAATAGAAGTTTTTCCACTTCTTGTCGTGAAAGTAGTGGACGACCACCTTTAAAAGGAGATAAAGATGCTTGGGTGCCTGACAGCTGTTTCCAGTTGTCCAGCTGGAGCATCCAACTAGCCGGACACTTTACTTTCGACCAAACAAATTTTGGTCAGGCCGGCTCCAAATAGCATAAAAGAGTGTAGCTCAGCGGCTTTGACTTGTAATTTAGTTTCAGGCATTGTTTTGACTCTTATCCATTCTAACAAATGTAAATAGGTATGTTTAGGTTGCTTTTATTGTGTTTTGCTTTTATTGAGTTGTATTTATGTTTTGGTCAATTGTAGGCTCAATTCCTACATTCAAAACTCATTTAAATACAACCATTCTTAGTTTCAATTTTAAAATAAAAAGTTTTATATGCCGAAGTACAGTGCCATTCATGCCAAGATGTGCAGGGGACAAAAAAAAAAAAGGCGTTTTTTTTCATTACTATAGGCCAAATGCCTGATCGAAAGTGTTACAAAAGAGAGTTTTCCAAAAAAAAAAAAAAAAAAAGCCTAGCGAAAGCTATACATGGTTTTCTAACCCTATCTAGCTCCCGATCATCTTCTTCAAAGGGAACCAGACATCATCCTTATCACCATCAACATCATCATCACCATCATCCCCAACACCGCTCTTATTGTCACTGGCATTGTCATCACTGCCACTAGTATCATCGTCATCCCTACTGTTATCTTCATTACCACTTCCACTGTCCTCCTTATCATCATTGTCATCGTCGTCGTCTGCACTACTACCCTCTAATGCTCAATATCTATGCTCGCATCTCCCTTGCCATCACTGTCCTCGGAGGCCTCCTCTGTAGCAACATCCTCCTCGATGAGATTGGTGGGTGTCCTCGCAAAAGAGGAAGAGCTCTCTACCATTTGAGGCACTCTCCTCCTACCTGTGCTGCTAGCACCTCTATCTCACCCTCCATCAACACATTTCCCTTGTGCTGGAGGTTGTCCCTCTCCTCTCCCTACAGCAGAAGGAGGCATCACTAGAGCTGTACCAAATTAAAACAAGGGTTGGCAAAAAACAGAGAGCAGATAGTGTATAGATGAAAGTAGTCTATCAGATTAAATCATAACAAAGGTACATGTAGACACCCCATTTTTGACCGTGCTCAACACTTGGACATCATCGTTTGAACACTCGATGATCATCCACGCTCGTGTTCGTTTTGAGTTCTCGGAGGTCCCGGCCGCGCGCCTTGCCTTACGATCTCTCAACTTGTCTATTTTGTGCTTGGTTGTGGACCAAGGACTTGTGTTTTTGCTTTTGAAGGAAGAGGGTGGCTTGTTGGCCATCCCCTTAACCTATCGGCCAAGGCATGAAGCCATCGGCCTTGTTTTCTTGCCAATCGACACTCTTTTTTTTTCCAATTGGCACTTATGTTGGTCGATCGGCCATATTTTCTGGCCGAACCCTGTTCATCTGCTTTATGCAGATATTTTGTGCCAGTTGGCACAGTTGGCATGCACAATTCACCCCCTCCATACACGTGTATGGTGGGATTTGCACCTTCTTCTATGCTTCTCTAAGAAGCTTTGAAATTGGAATTCTATAAGAAGGGAGCTCCCCCTCCCTTCTCAAGGGTTTCAAATATCTAAGATAGAAGATATATATCTATCTATCTCTATAGCTCCCTCTCTCTATATATGTGTGTGTGTATTTGTGCTCAAAAGTGTGATTTTGTTTTATTTTTGCACTAGAACACCTAGCAATACACCATCCTTTAGTTGCTGAGATCCTAGAGAGTTAGTTTCAAAGTTCTTGGAGTGGGTTAAGTTTGTAAAAGGTGCTGGAGCCTTGTTCTTGAAGGTGTTCTTCAAGGGTGAGCATTCTTGCTTTAGATACCCCATTTTGGCTTAAGCTTTTATCCCTTCTTGCTTATTGTTTTAAGCTTAACTATAAACTACAATAAGTTCTATTTTTGCATGCTTTAGATCTTTGATGAAGGTTATTTTTGTGTTTGGGGTTGTTTACCCCTCTTAGGCCTTGTTTGGCCTTGTTCATGTGCTTTGTTTTTAAGCTTTGAGATCACCTTGTTTTGGCCTTCTCACCACTGGATTTCAGTGGTGGGGATGGTGTTTTAAGGTCTCAAAAAGGAGAGGTCCCCTCTCCTTGTTGTCTTGTATGCTAGTATAAATGGCTTATATTGGTAGCATGTTTGCTTAGCATGTTTTAACTCCATTTCAGCAAGTATTTGCTGTTATTTTGTCATGCTTTACCTCTGTTTTGAGTTGGTTTAGTTGGCTTTTACATGCTCCATGTACTTGTCTTGCAATCCTCTCATTTGCCTTAACATGTCATTCTAGCATGATTTTGGCTCAACTCCAAGAAGCTTTTATCCTTGTTTTAACATGCTAAAGCTCTATTTTGAGTTTTTTTTTTTTCCATATATGCCATGCTTTGTATAGCCATAAGGCATCTTAGCTTGTTAGCTTTGAGTGTCCAAGTCACTAGCATGCTTTACTTGGACCATTTCAATGATTTGGCATCATTTGTTATGTTATTTCAGTCCATGTTTCATGCTTGAACACTTGCATTTATCACTCCTTTAATGTTTTAAACAGTTGATGTTTTATGCCTCTTGAATGGATCATTGTGTTTGCTTCCATGCTTAGGTCATTTGGATGCCATCTAAATGGGTTTTTGGTCTTGTTTTACCATGCCATAACTCTATTTTTTTCATTGCTTAAGTCATACCATGTTTGGTTTTGATAGGTGTAGTGTAACACCTCTTTTGTAGCCTTGCATGTCTCATGCTTTTGGCCCTTTATTCTAGCTTATTTTGGCTTTGGTCCTTGCATGTTTTAGGCTCATTTTGACATGATCTAGGGCTGTTTTGGATTATACTTGCCATTTGCTTCATGTTTTGCATAGCCATGGTTTAAGTCCCTTGGCTAGTTCCAAGCTTTTGGCTTTCTTGCATGTTATGCTTGCTTTGTTTGGTTGGTTTGGCACCCTTCCTAACATCATTTTAGAGCTTGTAGTATTTTCATACTTGCATCCTTTGTCCCTTTTTAAGTGTTTTTGAATGTTGCTCTCCTATGCTTAGGTGATAGGCCAATTGGCATGCATGTTTGTATGTACCTTTGTCTTCATTTCCATAGCATTTCGGCCACTGATTTGGGAGCTGTCCACTTTAGTTTAAGTCCATCCTTTTGCATGTTGTTGCATGTTTACCTCGCATGTTGTCGCATGCTTGCTGCATACTTGGTACATTATATGTTGTTGCATATTAGTTCCCTTGCATGTTGTGCCGTGCTAGTCCTATTACATTATGCTTACATGCTTGTTGCATGCTCATCCATCTTGCATACTTGTTAGATTACATGTTGTTGCATGTTTGTTATTGGTATTGTTGTTGCATGCTTATTACATTGTATTTATGCATGTTTGCATATTTAGGTTGTATGCCTATCGCATGTTAGTTGCATTGCATAATTTTGTTGCATGCTTGAGTTGCTTGCATGCTTGCTTGCATGCTTAGATTGCATAGCATTGTGTGTGAATCCCTTGCCTCCTGATCAAGCATGATAGAGGTTGGGGCCCCTTATGTGTTTTTGTGCATTTCATTTGACATTAAATTGCACACTTGGCTCCTTTGGCCATCATGCATTGAAATGCGTGATTGGTGGCCCGAGGGTCGAGAACTATACTCCCTTGAACTCATGACATGATAGGAGGGTGGTGGTGCAAACATTGTCTTGTAAGTGTATTGCCATGCTCTGTTTGTCCTCTGCTGCAGCAACAAGAGCTTTTCACAGGAAGAGATGGTCGACCGACCATATTCAGTGCCGATCGGCTAACTATTCCTAGCTGAGAGCCTCATTATTGGTCGATCACCCATTTCCCTTGGCCGATGGCCTTATATTTTGGCCGATGGACTCACAGCAAGCCCATAAGGTGGTTCAGAAGTGTCACAGAAGTTGGCACAATTTTCAGAGGTACAGAGCAGTGCAAACAGAGGCAACATGAAGCATGGCGATGGATTTCCGAGCGAAGCTGTCCGAGCATGCATTCATCCCTCGTCTCGAGGCCATTTCAGTGTTTTAATAACTTAGAATAGTTATTTATTTCGATTTGGTTATGTAATTAATTTATTATCTTGTTAGTTAATTAATTATGTAATTTGTATTATTCTTTCGGTCCCTCCGTCGGGAGGGCCAATTTTGTAATAAGCGTGCGTGTGTGTGATGCATGTCTTCCCACCCCCATTTCTTTCTCCCTTTTACTTAACCGCTTATGATGGTTAGTTTTAGGGAATATTTCACTTAGCATCCTTATGCTATGCATGTTTGCATCCATTCATCTGTATTGCAGGCACCGGGCTCGGTGTATCATACTAACTACATTGCGTTTCAATTCCAAGTTGAGTACATGTATCGAATTGTCACATCTCATATGCCATCTTAGAATAGTCAGGCCTATTTATAGTTATATTTTGCATGTGTTGCATTAGCCATCTTAACATAGCTAGGACCATGCATTGATTACTAACTAGTTATTGTTTTGGCTCGGAGTACACTGTGAGTGTTTACGCTTTAGCGTCTTGCATGTGTGTAAGTGTTGCCATGATAGCATACTTGCCACGAGGCTAATTGCTTATATGATATAACTGCCTGAATGCCTGTGGGTGAAGGTTGGATTACTTGAATTGGAACAATTCATCAAATCCGTATTTTAGCCTACTTGCGAGTAACAAACTTCAAATCGTTTTCCAAACAAACGGATATGCAATGCTTTGTTCCAAATTAGGCGATCTAGTCTATACTTGTATGTTGTGCGCATCACATAGTAATTCTAGCTAATTAACTGGAATAAGAACGCATGTGTTTTCAAAAACAAGATATCATGCTTAGTACAGACCGATCTTTGATCAGGCGAGCGGGGGTGCTCATAGATGACCTTCCCCAATTGTACCCAAGTTCCCGAGCTGAGGTAACTTTGGTGATGACAGACAGGTGGCCTTAGGCAACGAGTCAGGGTTTCCTAAATTCTCCCAAAACAAAATATTTAGGTGGCAACTCTGTATCTGGCAAAGCAGTCCATGTTTGGCACTTCTTTACAAAAATCAATTTTCCAAAACGATTTGCCGGATTTGGACTCTTTGGTGATTTATCAATCTCACATCGCACATTGTGAGATCAGATTAAGAACCGTGACATTTGAGTCTGAACTGTAGCATTGAAGCCCCAGGGCGCGTCTACAGTTTCTGGCGACTCTGCTGGGGAGTTAGAGAACTTGACTCGAACTCATGATATCTTGTTATGTTCACACTTATGTGTTTCTTTGCATTGCATTTGCATTGGTGCGCCTAGGACACCGTGTTTGTCGTATGCTATTCTTGAATGGTTTGCCGGAGGCTTGCTTTGAGAAGCGTGCCATAAGGCTGACCGGTTGCGGGCTCTTCCACGACGGGAACACAGACCCCAGTTTTTACCAGGGCACCCTTTTTGACCATTCGACCTAGTGCATATTCGGAATCCGTAGTGATTATTCCAAACTATGACAGGTTGCTACCCGATTGTAGGTTGTTTGAAATCGCTGCGTACGTAGTGAAACCCTAGCTCCTGAAAAAATAGGACAGGGAAACCCTACCCCAACATATGGGTGTTTTGGCTCTCGTTTGCTTGCTATGTGCTTTTAGAGTGTGTCTCTACAGGAATGCGCGTATCAGTTTGCAAGTCTGGGTATCAGGCCACTTTCAACTTACTACTGGGAAGGCCCTGGCTAAATCAGATGAGGGTTGCGTTATCAACAGTCTATTAGTTAGTAAAGTACCCCTTCAAAGGTGGGATTGCCACTGTGTGCGGTAATTCTGTGATCCACACTCCCCAGGGAACCATTGCACTGTTATTGGAAATCATACATGGGAAAGAAGACGTGTTCCTTTCTGGCTTCTCTTTAGCAGAAGCCCAGTTGGTCCAAGCCATCATAGCAGAGGGCGATGGAGACTATGTCAGTGCCCAATCCATATACATGATAAGCAAACATGAGCATATGCTCTAGTAGGGACTAGGCCGAAGTGGCAGACAGGGAGGTACTGTCGCTAAGGAGATCAATCACAACCCCCATGCCTTTGGGCTGGGATACAAACCTACCACTGTAGATTGGCAAAGGAAAAGGGCAGGAGCTGAGAGAAAGGATGAAAGGAAAGAGGGCTAGGAAGTAGTACGAGTTAGTCCTCAAACCAATAAAGGGAACCTTGAACAGACGTTTTGTCTACCAAGGGGAAGACTTCCCTTTTTGTGGATTCCTAGAGCCCTGGTATGATTGGGAAACAAAAACAAGGTATCTTGGGTTCGAGATTTTTTCAGACACCAACTGCCAGAAGAGGAGGATGAACAAGTAGACCTAAGCCCTAGCACAGATCAAGGTAGGGCTGCAAGCCTGGATATCGAAGAGGAGGAGCTGTTGGGAAAAGTGTTGGCTGACTTACTGACAAGTTCTACTGTTGGAGTTGAGACCACCAACTTGAGGGATAGTTTTATTATCCTAATGATCGGGGATAACCTAGCAGTGCATTTCTCTAATCTTATCATGGACACGTCTGAGGCTCCACGCCTAGTCTGGAAGTTTGAGCAAGGCGTCATCAACAATTTTGGATCGGATAGTGAGTCCGGATTTGATTCCACTGAGTCTGTGGAGTCAGAGTCAGATTCGATTTCCTCAGAGTTTGGTACTTCTTGGAGTGGTAACCCGAATACCAAAGTCCTGTCTAGGTCGTCTTTTAGGTTTTCTTTGGAGTCCACTGTAACCGAATATCCAAACGTTTTGAATGGTAATGTTGTGGACTTTTCCTACTTCTCTATGCCTTTGGTTTGTTGTACTGATCTCAATTTTCAAAATTTTGATATAAACGAAGAGGAAGAAATTCCTCGGGTTTTGAAAATTTTGGTTAATCCTGAGGAGGAGAGGCGTGTTAAGTCCTGTACAGATGAAATCATATCAATTAACGTGGGTATTGAGGAAGATCCTCGCTTAGTCCAGATAAGGTCCACGCTGTCTTTGGAGGAATGCGAACATTTAATCGCTTTGTTAAAAAATTTCAACAATGCTTTCGCGTGGTCCTACGAAGACATGCGTGGAATCGATCCTGAGATTATATGGCACTGGATCCCTCTTGACCCTAAGGTCTGGCCAGTTAAGCAAAAGCTACACAGAGTTCACCCAGATTGGGCTTTGAAGATCAAGGAAGAAGTTACCAAACAAATTGAGGCAGGGTTCTTGCTCGTATCTGAGTATCCGACATGGTTGGCCAATATTGTTCCAGTCCCAAAGAAGAATGGAAGAATCAGAGCCTGTGTCGACTTCAGGGATCTGAATAAGGCTAGTCCGAAGGACGATTTTCCACTGCCACATATTGATGAGTTGGTAGACTTCACCGCAAGCCATGCATTGCTCTCATTCATGGATGGATTTTCCGGGTACAACCAGATTCTGATGGCACCCGATGATAGGGAGAAGACCACTTTCACTACTTCGTGGGGCACCAATTGCTACCGAGTTATGCAGTTTGGGTTGAAGAATGCTTGGGCCACTTATCAAAGGGCTGCAACCACTATTCTGCACGAGATGATCCATAAAGAGGTTTAAGTGTATGTGGACGATATGATGTCAAGTCAAAAGATCAAGAGGGCCACTACACCGCTTTGGAGAAATTCTTTCAGTGGATCAGAGAGTATACATTGAGGTTGAGCCAGCAAAAATGCACTTTCGGTGTAACAATGGGAAAAATGCTGGGATTCCTAATCACACAGAGAGGAATTGAGGTAGATCCTTCCAAAATCAGGGCCATCTTAGAAATGCCACCACCGAGGACTGAAAAGGAGGTGCGCGACTTTCTGGGTAAAGTGCAATTCATAAGACAATTTATTTCAAAACTAACCTTGACTTGTGAACCACTATTTGGTCTCTTGAAAAAAGGAAAAAAGTTCTAATGGGACGATCGCTGTCAGTTTGCTTTTGAACAGGTCAAGCAGTACCTACAGAATCTGCATGTGTTGTCGTTGCTAGAACTGGGAAAATCGCTGATTTTGTACCTATTAGTGACAAACTCAACCATGGGGTGTATGCTAGCTCAAGAGTCAGAGGCTAAGGTGGAGAAGGCCATTTATTACTTGAGCAAGAAGATGGTGGATTATGAGACCCATTACACTCCCCTTGAGAAATCTTGTCTACCCTTTGTATAGGCTACCCGAAAGTTGAGGCATTACCTGTTGTAGCTTGACTTTTCCGTGCCCCCTTTTGGAAGCTCGAATATAGCCCTATAGTTTGGACTCTCATGGTTCTGAATCTAATCTCACAAGTGCAATGTGAAATTGATAAACACCAAGGAGTCCAAATCCGACAAATCTTTTGGAAAATCAGTTTTGAATCAAATTGCCAAAAATGTACTGCTTTGCCAGATATAGAGTCGCCACCTAACTATTTTATTTTGGAAAAATTTAGGAAACCCATGACTCGTGCCAAAGGCCACGTGTCTGTCATCACCAAGATTGTCTCGACTTGGGAACTTAGGTATGAGAAGGGAAGGTCTTGAATTGAGCACCCCCACTCGCCAGATCAAAGATCCGTCTCTACTAATCATGATATGATTTTTATCAACATTATATGCTCTTATTCCGGTTTATTAGGCTAGCATTACTATGTGATGTGTGCACACAAGGTATAGACTAGTTTACCAAAATTGGAATAATTTGATTTCATGTTTGTTTTTCGAAAAGGGTTTGATTTTGCCACTTAACAAAGTGGGCTTAAAGTTTGTGAATTTTCCACTTGACAAAGCGGGCTTAAACATACATTCATTGAATCATTCTAATTCAAGCAACAAGTCTTTGTCCACAAGAACTCAAACAGTTATAGCAATTAAGCGTTTAGCCTCATGGCAAGCATGCTAGTCATGGCAGTCACTCACATTCATGCAAGTATGCTAAAGCACTAAAAACTCACCTAGTACTCCAAGCTAGGGTAAAACACAAGAGTAAGAAAAACATGTATGATTCCTAAGTATACAAGATGGCTAATGCAACGCATGCAATAATGCAACTGAAATAGGCTCGGCTATTTAATATGTTTTTTGCAACAATTTTATAGCATGCGTTTAAACACGTATTCAACGAGGTAATAAACAATAATACGAGTTTAAATGATGAACTGAGCCTCGATATGCTAATTGAAACGTGACGCCCCTAATCTAACCATCAAAAGCGGATAAATAAAAAGGAAAAAGACGTGGGGTTAGAAAACATACACATTATTACAGCGTTGATGTTCTCGCGCAGGAAAGTCCGAATAAATAAACTAGCTAAGCTAAACTTAACTAATTATTACAAACCGAATGAAATAAATTAACTAACTATTCTAAGCTAATTAATTATTTATTATAACAAATTAATTAACTAATTAATTAACTATTCTAGCTAATTACAAAAATAATTAATTAACTATTCTAGTTAACGAATTAAACAATTACAACAATAAACTAACTAATTAATTATGTACAGGAAGTTAACTAATCACAACAATGAAATATTATGCTAAACTAGCTATTCCACCTCAGGAAGTGAGGAATGCACAAGTATACAAGGTTTTCCACTAGAAAACAGCCACTGTCTTGCTGCTGTATGCCTCTATTGCGCAACACCTACATTGTTTTCCTTCTTTAGATCAACTTTGCTCTGTTTCACAAATATTCTTCTTAAATTTCACTGGTGGCCGGTAGGCCAGAAGTGAGGGGTTATCGGCCAACATTGAGGGGTTGCCGGCCATTAGAGGTGGCCTGCCGGCCACTGCTGAGGGGTTGCCAGCCACAGAAGCCATGTCCTTCCTTGCTGCAATAGAGGACAAACAAAGCAAGAATAGGGTGTTCTCAAGTGTTGTCTGTACTACGTATCCCTCCTTATCATCAAGACAAACTGAAAGGAGTGATACTCTTGGTTCAAAGACCATCAATCAAGCAATTTAATTGCATGATGGCTACAGAACCAAGGTGTACAAGTTTAATAAATGCACAAACAAGGCTCACAACCTTCACCCTATCATGCATGATCAAGGGCAATGGTTATCTAGGAAACTTGACACATTTCATCACTTTGTGTATAAAATGCCCCAATTTTCCTTATGTTCAATTAACGTTTGATTGAATACACCAAAACACAACCCAAATTCTTAACTTGCACAATTTTAGTTTTCATTTTAGTTACTCATTTTAACTTATCAACCATTCTTTAACCAATTAAGTCCATTGATGAGAAGTCCTCTAAAGAGAAGAAAGTGTCAAACAGGGGATGGTGTAAGGCAAGACAGAGATGTCATGACGTTGGTAATGAACCCCCAAAAGAGGATTATACCACTAAGCATGGACCTTAATCTTAACCTTAAACAATCTTAAATTTGAAACAACCCTCAAAGCAAACAAAAAGTTAAGAAATGAGAGAGGTTGCAGAGATTATGCTTGCTGAAATTAAGTGTGAAAAGCACTAAAACAATGCAATCAACTCAAACAAGTGCTGTCTAAAGGCCTAAAACACCAAGCTTGTGAGGGCACTTACACTAGAAGCATGCAAAACAAGACCCAAATGCAACAACCAGCCAAAAAAGAGTTAAAACATTCCAAAATAAAGGTTAAAACATGCTGGAATTAAGCTACAAAAGGTTAGAAAAATTAAGCTAACACATAGAGCTAACTAGGCTAGCAAACAAGGCATGAGGAGGGAAGGCTAACCCCTCCAAATTTGGACTTCAAAACATGATTTTCACCTCTGAAATTACTCTAAAATTCAATGTTCAAAAGCCCAAAAAAAGATGGTTTGAAAGTGGGAAACAAAGGTGGAAAGGCCTTACAAACAAGGAATAAAGAAGGGTGAACTGCCCCCTAACCTTAAATGGCCTAAAACCACCGATTTTAGCCCACAAAAAAAAAAAAGAGTTTTTTTATAACCCAAGAAAAGCCCAAAATCAGTGGGAAAAGGATAGAAAAACAAGTATGTAAAGCAAGGTAAAAGGCAAGTGTTATACCTATTGAAGCAAAGATCAGTTCTAGGCAACAATTCAAGCCAAAACCAACTTCAAGAGCTCGAAGAAGACCTCAAGGATCCTCAATCCAAAGGTGATCAACTTTGATTAAGGAGGTGTAGGCAAAAGTGTAGTGTATGTAGGCTAATGTGTACAAATTTGCAAGAGAGAGAGAGATAGAGAGAGAGAGAGAGAGATAATTTTTCTCCAAAAATTCTAACCCTCAAAAATGGGGGAGGAGACCCCCTATATATAGAAAAACATGCATTTGGCCGAGATATATCCCTCCATACACGTGTAATATATGTGTAGGGAGATGCAGCCAATTGTGCCAACAGCAGGCACAATTGTCAACAAAATATCTGGAAAAAAAGACACTGATGGCCGATAGGCCAGCAATAATGGCCGGTAGGCCACACCATTAGCTGGCTAGGCACAAGGGTGGCTGGCAGCCCACAAAAGGTGGTCGGCATCCCACAAGAGGAGGCTTGTAGGTCCCAGGGTCTTGAGGTTTGAAGCACTAAGGTTTCGGTCGAAAACAAGGCATAAAATTGATAGGGTTTGAAGGCATGTAGATAGGGTATTCTGCCAAGGACCTTCGGGCACTAAAATGAGCACATGTTGTCATAATCATCAAGTGTACGAGCGATGATGTCCAAGTCTTGAGGACAGTAAAAATGGGGTGTCTATACCTGTTAGCTCATTCTGTAATCCTCATTTCGAGATTAGATCCCATCAAATATCTCTTTGAGAAACCAGCGCTCACTGGTCGGCTAGCCCATTGGTTGTTTCTTCTCTTCGAATATGATCTAACATATCTTACATACAAGTCGGTTAAAGGGAGAACTGTAGCTGAATTCCTAGCAGATCACCCAATAGAGGGGAATGAAGTGGTGGAGTACTTTTTCCCAGTGAAGATATTCTACAAATAAAGGAGAAAATGTGGACGATGCACTTTGACGGAGCAGCCAATCAATACGATTATGGGATCAGAGTATTGTTGATATCACCTGATGACTCCCATATATGCTTAGCCTTCAAGCTCTGGTTCAAAGTATCCAACAACGAAGCAGAATATGAGGCGTGTGTTGTTGGTTTAGAAGCCGCTCTGGAACTAGGGGCAAAAAGGTTGGATGTTATCGGGGATTCGAACTTGGTTGTGCCTCAAGCCAACGAAGATTGGTGAGTTAAAGAGAAGAAAATGAAGGTTTACCATTAGGTCTTGGGCATGCTAATTCTGAGGTTTGAAAAGTTATTGTTTACCCATCTGCTAAGAGAGAACAACCGATTCGCTGATGCACTAACAACTCTATCTTCTATGGTAGACATTCCATTGGGAGTCAAGACGCATCCGATCATTATCGAACAGAACTACACGCCAGCCTATGAAACTATTGCCGCGATAGATGAGGCTTCAGACAAGAATCCCTGGTATTATGATATCTGAAATTTCTTAGAAATGATGGTGTATTCGCCAGGAGCAAATGCCAAGGACAAAAGGGGAATACAACATCTGGCCGTTCAATTTGTCATATGTAGGGCGAAGCTGTACAAAAGAGGCCATCTGGGAATGCACAAGATATGTGTTGAGGAAGAGGAATCAAAGCGTCTTATGGAGGCATTCATGGACGTGAGTGCAGAGCCCACATAAATGGTGTGATGCTCGCCCAGAAGATTCTCAGACAAGGCTACTACTAGTCAACCATGGAAGAGGATTGTATTGGTTTTGTTCGGCGATACCAGAAGTGCCAGATTCACGCCAATTGTATGAACATTCTGCCATCAAAGCTCTACAACATGTCTTCACCATGGCCATTTTCTGTTTGGGGAATAGATGTTATCGGCGCAGTTACGCCAAAGGGGTCAAACGGGCATGAGTTCATTCTGGTAGTAATCGACTACTTCATGAAATAGGTGGAGGCCCAGTCCTACTCTGTGCTAAAAGCATCACATGTGGCTAAGTTCATCAAAAATAACATCATCTGCTGGTACAGAGTTCCGAATGAGATTATCTCCGATAATGGGTTGCACTTCAAGAAAGAGGTGATAGACTGGCTTGAGAAATATAACGTAGCTTTCCATAAGTCATCAACCTATAGGCCACAAACCAATGGAGCTGTCGAGGCTGCAAACAAAAATATCAAGAGAATTCTGCAGAAGACAGTAGAGACTTATAGGGATTTGCCAGATAAACTGCCATTCACGCTCTGGGGCTACAGAACCTCAATCCAAACATTTACAGGGGTAACTCCCTATTCTCTCCTTTATGGGATGGAGGCTGTTTTGCCAATTGAAATTGAAGTGACGTCACTGAGGGTTATGGTCGAGTGTCAGATAATAGTGGCAGATTTGCAGCAAAGTAGGTTCGTGGAATTGATGTTGTTTGATGAAAGAAGACTAAGAGCATTGTATCATGTCTAGGGCTACCAACACCGAATTGCCAGGGCTTTTAACAAGAAAGTTAAGTCTAGGAATCTCACCGAAGGAGACATGGTGCTCAAAGAAAATTGGGCTCCGATTCATGACCCTAGGGGCAAGTTCAAAACCAACTGGATTGGCCCTTACATCATCAAGTTAATCTGGTCAGGAAGGGCGGTTATTCTCATGGACCTAGATGGCCTGGAGTTTTCACAGCCAATCAACATGGACAAGTTGAAGAAATATTATCCCCGAGAGGCTGGTTAGGCCAAAAACTCGAAAGGGCAACCTAGGCGAAAGTTAGATTATGAAAAATTAAAAATAAAGAAAAACTGAGTTTGCAAGGTTGAAAACCCTAAAAGGCAACTTTGGCAAAAGTTAGAGTCCAAAAGGAGAGAGTTAATACTCGAGTGAACCTGAACTGAACTACGTAAGGCTGATTCCCATTTTTGGGATACGTATGTAACTTCACCCTCAGGTTCGTTCGTAACTATCCCCAACTCAACTGTCCTATCCATTTTCTTGATCAAGTCATCTTTGTTCATCACCTATTAATTCAGTTGTGATCTTCATTTTGGGAAGAAAAGCTGATTATGGTGCAGAGCAGCAAGGATATGTAATCAGAGGCAGTTATGATTTCTTTTTATTCAGGACTGTACGTCTAGAGAATTGACTCTATGCGTGTTAGGTGGTGATCATTTCCGAAAATTGTTTTGAAAAGTTTTAACAAAAGTTGATTTTTGGTCAAAATTTTATCCTTTTACAACTTGGACCATTTTTGGGACCGAAAGGAAAATTTTCAGTACTCGCAACTTTAATTTTATTGATTTCAACACAAGAACATTCTCTATCTCTTTGATTTAGATCAAAGTTGCTTTTACATATTAAAACTTGAAAAGAAACAATCAAAGCAGTAAAACTAGGGGCACAGCTAAGTCAGGTGGCTCTATGCCAAAGACAGCCCAATCTCTGCCTCTTCTTCAAGCCAAGTCAAACACTCCTTTGACATGGTGTAATTGAAACTAATGGCAAGGGCCAGAATCTCTCTCGTCCTCCAGGCCGCTAGATACCGGGTCAAGTGCGAGGCGTGAACCAGAAACAAAGCTATGTATTCCACTCCATTAGTTGGACATATCTGATCATGCCCGAACTGGCGTTGGAACCGGAGAGGAAAATAGAATACGCAATGTGTGAGGCCAATCAACTCTACACCCGACTATCGGGACATGCTGTAGCTCATCTCAACTAAAGTAAGCCAGGGGCAACGCCAAATTATGTCAACTGCTGATCGACTGCACATCCAATAACACCATAAACCCTCTGAGGGGAAATCCACTAGCCGTTGGCAAAAGAAGTAAGCTCGAGCTGAGTACTCGGGGCAAGGGTCCACTACTTGCAATTTATCCATCTAACATACCTGGGGAGGGATGAAAAATAAGGGAGATTAAAGAATAGAGATGCGTACGATAAGAGAAAAGTGAGAAAGGCTATGAGAGAAAAATAGAGAATGAGTGTTGAGTTATATAAGAGTCATAAATTAGAAGGGTGGAAAATAGTACTTGGAGAAGTAGCAGACTCCCTGCCAACCGGGTGGTCTCTTCTCAACGGAAAGCATCTAAACTTATCAAGATTTCTCCCGGTGCCAAACCCATGCAACTCTTACCCTCTTTCAAACATTAGGCCACTTCGATCAACCGGATGCTAGCTCCGCCGAAACTAGGGGCAAGGAAGAATTGTGCAAGAAGGCATAAACAGAGAGCATGTTGCCGGGAACCTTGCCAAAGAAGGTCACTCCTGTCTCCAATGGAGGAAAATCGATGAACTAAACCGGGGATGTCAAGCTCCCCATCATGTGCCAAAGACTGAGCCTCATATAATGTTAACCCACACATCCGTCCCAAAGCTTAGGCATGGCCAAAACAGGGCTGCGGTACGATTTCTTCATCGCGCCTGGACTATATCAAAGCTCAAAATTCCTCGAGTATCGGGCACACCTCTTGGGATCCAAATTGAAACACATGTGATTGGGTTCCAACATCGAAGAACGACATAGAGGAATGGAAAACAAAGAGAAGTGCAACTCAGAGGAAAAAGGGCATTTAGGCCAAAACCCCAAAAATTCACCTCTTTCGAGCCGTCCAAAGTAGCTATCCATTCTTGGAGCCTATTATTGCGCAATGTCTCCATCTTGGGAGCAAAATATGAAAGACTTGCTATTTTACTAGAAAAATAGCATGAGAGCACCATTTATAGAGGATGAGAAGGAATAGTGCATGACAGCTAGGCAGCACTGACCGACCTCACACTTAGGCCCGGCCATGCCTCAGTGAAGCCCGGTCATGCATATTTATACCCGGCCACGTCTAAATGATGTTTCGGATCAATGGAGTTGTAGGAAAAGATAGCCTTTGTCTTGACGTACCACTGTTGCGTTTTTAGTCTTGTTTTGTTTGTACCAAGTGTTTTTTAGTATTTTCGAGTTGTTTTCATTTCGTTTCCTTGTTATCGAGTTATATTTTAAATTTTATTTGGTTGTTCGTTGCTATCCGACTCAAGAATGAATGCAAGAGCAGATATTCATTGTTTTATGTCTTATGCAAAGTTACCATGCAAAGGATGCACCATTCATCACGTGCCATTCATTACATTGTGTGAGGAGATTCAAAAACTTGTCTTTTATAGCTAGCGGGTCTAACCCCGATCATTGTTTTACAGAGCCAAAAAAAAATAAAAAAATTAAAAATAACAACAAAAGGGTCTATCTGAAGCTAGTCTTTCGCTACAAAGCAAAAACAAAAACAAAAACAAAATTGTCGTCCTCATTAGTAACCCATCCTCGCCATCTTCCTTCTCAGCTGCGGAAGAGGTGCATCACTGTCATCGATGGGGTACTGGACTATAAGTCAACCTCCTCTCCCTCGTCATCGAGGGTTATAGACCCATCAAAAGACTTCTCATAAGGTGAGCGCTGCCTCGCTCGACCCCTCCCTCGATCGGCTCCCCCTTGGCCCATCATTGGACCATGTCTTTGTCTACTAGCTAGAGGAGGTCCTGCAGGCATTGTTGGCACCAGCTCAAGCTGAAAAGAGTACAGGTATCAGTATGGACTAACAGGTGTGTAAACAGTTCGGCAATGACAGTGAACTACAGACAAAATATACGTCAATCCCATGAGTGACTAAGGCTGTCTGTCCCCTCCGTACCATAAGGAGCAGTCGATCGATCGATCGTTCGGAGAAGGTTATCAGCATACGCCCAGGGTATCTACAAAAGGAATAGAATTCGAGAAAGGTGGACAGAGGTAATAGGGAACAATGAATAAAAATAGTAGAAAACAAAACAAGATAAAGTGCAGTGAGTAGAAGCATAAAGAAATGTGTATCTGCTCGATACTAGGAGCGAACGCTAGCTTGTCGTCCCTCTCCTCGATATGCTCAAGTGGGATCTGCTTGATCACTCCTTCTGAATGCATGTATATGATCCTAGTGGGAATCATGAGAAATCCAGGAATGAGTGCAACGGCAAGGGCACCTCCAACAGGTGCATCACCAGCCGCAGCAGCAGCAGTAGCAACCACAGGTACAACGTGAACTACGCTTAGGGTAAGAGGCTCCATCACCTGAGTGTGTAAGAAGGTGGTGAATTTGCCAGGCTCGTGATGTCGATCACCATCCTCGCCCAACATCAGGAGGTCAATCTGGGGAACGTCCTGAAGCTCATAACCTACCCTCATGACTGGAGGAGGAGAATATAGAACGTCTGGGTCAGCAACACCTTGTGTCTGGCGGATGAACCTCTCCCTTAGGTAGTAAGCCCGGCTAAAGGGGCCCTCGAACAGAATCCGCATGGTGGAGGCATGCCATGTAGCAACATAGGTAGTCTTCGATGCCTGGGGTATGCCCGTCGAAGGATGCCGGTCAACCTGTGAAAGCAGACGTCAAATGTCAGAAATCAGTACAGTGTGAAAAATCATTGCAATATTAGAATGACCGTGTAGTATGGGAAATAATGCAGTATGCTTATAGTACGTAATAGTTAAAGGTTGATATTTTGTTACCTGATCCACAGTAATTGTGTAAAAGAAGCGACGGAAGTAGGGGAAGTCTTGGTCTATGCGGCAGTGGCGCTCAAATCAAGGATTGTAGTAACCAGAGAGGGGTACT
The DNA here is from genome assembly GCF_004153795.1 of Camellia sinensis. NCBI lineage: Eukaryota > Viridiplantae > Streptophyta > Magnoliopsida > Ericales > Theaceae > Camellia > Camellia sinensis. Next base: position 358,954 of record NW_021027114.1, read on the forward strand.
GACAACTAAATTGGCCTCACCGGGACAGGAGCCAAAGAGGTGAAGTATGTATAAACCCAGAGCTGCAAAAAGAAAAAGATAGATGAAGCAAATGAGAAGATAAAGAAAAAATACAAAGTAAAGATGAACAGGAAATGCATAATTGAATAGAATGTAAAGTTGAACAGAAAAAGTAAGTGTGCGGCATACCTCCTAAACCCTCCAGTAGCCGCCAAGTGAATCCGCCTTGCGGTGGGAGACGAAGCTCATATAGTAGTATAAGGTGGCTAGGCTGGCGCCATCCCAATCCTACTCTATCATCTGGGGTAGGTGCACCAATGCCCCCAGAAGGTATAACACCACGGTATTTTCCCTATTCGCAAACAGGGTAGTACCGAGGAGATACACTAGGAAGCCCGAGTGTACTGTGCGTCCTCATCCGGAGTAGCAGGCTAGGACTTAGAGAAGTGATCATAAAGCCACTTGTACCTCACCATCCCATGACTGGTGATGTCTGGGATCACATAGAATCAGGCCGCCAACTCCAACCCGCAGGCCAATGAGTATCGAAAAATCGTACAGGGTCAGAGTCAGCTTCTCGATTGATGAGAACTGGAATGAATCCATAGTGTCCCACCATCTCTCTACCAGGGCCCCGTGCAATGACGACCCGGCCCTCATCTGTATAAGTCCTTAGCGGAAGGGCCCAAAGCCGGCCGTATCAACTAGTACGCAGACCTTTGCGGGCAGTCTCCTATACCAACGCCGGGGGCCAAATATGGATCTGTAGCCGCCAATTCTCCTGGCTATCACCTTTAAATGGGAAATATGTGGTATTTAACTAGTGGTCGACTTGTGAGATTCAACAATGTATCTAAACAAAGGAAAGTTGCTTACCGTGGAGGCATCGGTGGACAAGTGCTCTGTGCGCTCTCGCAGCAAGATGTCCTCGTCTATCTCGATGATGAGGCTGTTGAATCTCAAAATGCCACTCGGGGGTGGAACATGTGTGCATGGTCGATAGGCGGCTGCATCAAATGGCCCATCAACGAGGGGAGGCAACGCATGAGCATCCTCGGCCTCCTTATCTGCGCCTAAGGTAGCCCCAATAAGGGAGGCAACGCATGCCTACTGACGAAGTCCCCATCCTCGGCCTCCTTATCAAGTTTTGTTTGGTTTAAAATATTAAGAAGGGGAAGGATTTCGAAGAAAAAATAATGGCAAGGGTTGTTGTGTACTTCAAGGAAAGAGGAAATCTAGAGAGAGATGGGGGTTAGAGAGAGAGGGGAGGGAGGTTCGGATGAGAAGATGTGAGAAATAAGGGTTTGAGTTTGTTTTAAAGAAACAAATCATGCAGAATGCCCGAAACTGCCCCTACCACTATTAAAGCCTGGTCGGCTGTCTAGATGCCCAGCCATGCTTCATTAAGGTCCGGTTGGTTCTCAGTGTAAACCCAGTTCATTTTTTGTTTTTTTTTTTACTTTAATTTATTTTATTTCTTGTATTATGGAGTTTAAAAAAATAAAAAATAATAAAGAAAAACAGTGAAGAACAAGAGTTAAATGGCAAAAAAAAGAAAAAAGAAAAGAGAGAAAAGCGAAAAGAAAACAGAAAAAAGGAAAGCAAAAAGAGGCAAAAAAGAGAGAAAAGAAAGAGAAAAACAAAAACAATGAAAGAAAAAAGAAGAACAAAGGGGCAAAGGAAGATAAGATGAAGAACAAAAAAATGAGCGGGTAAAATATAAAGAGAAGAATTTTGTTCATTTTATTCTATTTTGTTTTATTGTGTAAAGATGCATCATTCGATTTACTTGGTCTCATTTGTTTAACTCAAAGTTTAAACTCATAAGTTGAGTTGTTTTGTTTCAAAACTTTCAGCTCGTTTAAATCTGTTCCGTTAGTTTATAATTTGTTTTACCTGAATCGTAGTTCATTATAGACGATATTGTATGTACGGTTAATTTAGTGGAGTTCCAGATAAAATCATTCGTGTCACAGTCAAATCATCATCCTTTTTACCATCAAATTGGCTTTCCCTTTACTACATCATTTTTGATTGTTTTGATTTCACGTATCTCTGTGTAGAATCCATGTTTCTAATTCACGCTTATACAATTTGATTGTTCTTTTATCCTTCCAATCTTTCCTTCTCTGGTGTGCAACGCCTTAGGATTGTACCTTCGGTTAAAAACAGTAGGTGTGCCTGTTTGTTCACACCAATATTTCCTCCTCTCGGGTGCAACATGTTAGGATTGTACCTTCAGTTAAAAACGGCAGTTGCGCCTGTTGTTCACACTAACCTTTCCTCCTCTCACGTGCAATGCGTTAGGATTGTACCCTCAGTTAAAAACATTGGGTGCGCCCGTTGTTCACACCACCTTTCCTCCTATCACGTGCAACGCGTTTGGATTGTACCTTCGATTAAAAACATTTGGGCGTGTCTCGGTGTTCACACCATCTTTTCTCCTCTCGCGTGCAACACGTTATAGGATTGTACCTTCAGTTAGAAACGACAGGTGCACCTGTTCATTCACACCACTTTTTCCTCCTCTCGTATGCAACGTGTTAGGATTGCACCTTTAGTTAAAAACATTTGGGCATGTCCGAGTGTTCACACCACTTTTCCTTCTCTCGCGTGTGACACGTTAGGATTGTACCCTCCGTTAAAAACATTAGGTGCGCTGTTTGTTCACACCACCCTTCCTCCTATCGCGTGAGACACGTTAAGACCTCGGTTGAGACCTCGGGTGCGCCCAATGGTTACGTCACCCTTCACCATTCCTACGCAAGGAGTAGTTAGGTCTGCATTTTCTTATATCCTTTCTACATGAGACGTGAGTTGGTTTGTGCTTTCTTTGTCCTTTTCGCATGAGACGTGTGTCTTTATTCACTTCTTTCCGTATAAAACACAGCGAGGTTTATTTTGCTTTGATTTGTGTTTTCATTCAAACGTTGCATTCTTCTTCGGATTGTAGCATTATTTCATTGCTTCATTTGCATTGTTTCATTGCATGATCATAAGTTATTTGCTACAATTTGTTTGCATTTTGTCACCGAGTTCAATCTTTGCATTTATGTCTTGATTTCTTGCCCGAGCCTTGCGGCCTTGTCAAATGGGTCATCTCTAGGCTTGGACATTCACTCACGTCACATTATGACTTTGAGCTCTGTCAAAAGGGGGCCACTGTGGACACCTCATTTTTGACTGCCCGCAAGGCTCGAGTTCTTTGTCCGGTACACTCGATGATGAAAGTGGAATTGTGTGTGGTTCGAGGTCTCAATGAAGGGGCAATGTTTGAAGCTCCGAAACAATCCCAAACCTTCTATATTCTCACTGATTATACCCAAGAAATCCATTTTTACACATTGTGCCATCCTATGCTGAGGCTAAAACAAAAAAGCAGGGGAACACATTGAGGCACGACCATGCCTCATTGAGGGCCGGCTATGGCTATTGAAGGCTGGCCATGCCTTTGTAGTGAGAAACACTGTTCTAGGAGAGAGCCCGCCACCTGTCCATTTTCGGAGATATTTACGACCTCTCTTGCTCAAATTCTATAAAAACGACCATATATTTTGAGGGTTGAAGAATTTCTACAAAGCCTCTACATCATCTTGAGAACTCCATTTTCTTTTTCTTGTGCAACCAACTCTTTGAGAAAACCTATCACCTTGAACCGATATCCATACGCCATATACACCTTCATACCTTGGCCTAGGAACCTTGGTTGAACCTTGAACACCAAAATTCAAGCTTGAGAGTGTGTTGAGACTTAGTTTGAATCATAAGCAAAAGCTTACTTGTTTGAGAGGTATAAGCTTGCCATCCCCTCTTTTACTTCTTGTTCTTTCATTTCGCTATCTAGTTCTTGTAGCTTTATGTTGTTTTGATTCTATTCCAAGTGTTTATGTTTGGGTTTGGAGAGCTACCAAAAGAGTAGAGAAAGTTTACACTTTTTCTACACCTTTACCTATAACACCTATACCTATAGCTCAAACCTTTGCTTTTACACTCTTTTTCTTTGTTCCCCAAACTGATTTTCAGAGTTAAAAAAGGGCTAAAAATCATGCTTTGAGGTTTCAAAAATGGAGGGGTTAGCCATCCCTCCTTGTTCTTACTTACTAGTTTTGTTTTCTTTCTTTGTTGATTAGCTTTTTAGGCTCTTTTCATGCATTCTAAGCCACTATTTTTCATCTCTTGAGGGTTGTTTAGGGGCTGCTTTGGGTTGTTCAAATAGTTCATGCTTTGATAGGCTTTGTTGTTGTCTCATAAGTTTGCCTACATAGCTTGTTGCATATTGTTCTTAGCTTTTATTTAACTCATTCCCATGTTTAAGAACCTTATTTTAATAATCAACTTGCCATTCATCTCTTTCATTTGAGAGTTGTTTCAATCGGTTGACAGTTATTCAAAACGTGAACTAGCGATTTATGCTTAATGGCTTAATCTCTATGGAGGTTCATTGCCAACGGTGTAGTCTCTTTTTCATGTTGAGAATCACCTCCCGTTCGATATATTTCTCATTTAGTGGACGTAATCTTTAGTGGATGTAACAATCATCTTGGACTTAATGGATTAAAGGATGGAAAAGATTAATGAATTTAGCTTAAAATGAACCAACCCACATAAAGAAAATGAGTTATATTACTTGGGGTTCGGCCGGACGTTATGTCGAATCCATTGTGTTAGGGTCATCATACATTAATTCATGATGTTTTGATGAATCTTAAAGTGTCTCTACCTCCCTCTTTGAGTTCACTCTATGATCATTTATTGATTTTTGTCCAAATTGTACCCAAAATTGTCAAGCAATCAACTTGCTCATTGATGGTTTTGGAAACGACTCCAACCTTCTCTCGAGACTTTCCCATGACAGGGAAGTGTGAGAGGGACAAACAGATTCCAAAACACTCTGTTTGTATTGTTTTCACTTCATAGCACAGAACAGAATTTGGCATGAAATTAAGGCACGACCGGCCTTCATTAAGGGCCGATGGTCATCAATGCTTGGTCAGCAGTGTATTTTGCAGAAAACATAGGGCAATGGCTGAAGGTGAAGCAGAGCAAACCTGGGGCAGACAGAGATGTTCTTGGACATTGAGCATGCAACCCTTGCGCATCCTTGCTTACATCATGATCATTGTTGTAATTAATTAATTAATTAATTATTTTTGTTGTAATTAGTCTTGTTCATTATTAGTGTTGTAATTAATTAATTTATTAGTATGTTTATTTGTAATTGTTATAGTTCATTAGCTTAAATAGTTAGTATACTTATCATTACTATCCCTGTTGCAATAGAGTAGTTAGCTAGTTATTTTTTGCTTATTTATTCATTCCGTTTTGTAGTAATTAGTTTAATTTGGACTTTTGGACTTTGATTCGCACCCTCTTGTATGAGGGCCAACTATGTAATAACTTGTATGTCTTCCAACCCCACGTCTTTCTCTCTTTTACTTATTTTCTTACAATGGTTAGTATAGAACATCATTCTTTTAAATTGGCATTCTTATGTTCTGCATCAATCGTCTTGCATGCATCCAAGGTTCGGCTCATCATACTAACTTGATATCAATGTTCAAAATTCATTGCTTGAATACGTGATTTATCACATGTCTTGAATGGAATCATATGCCATGCTCATAACCAATCCTGTTAAATTACATAATATGTGCGTTGCATTAGTCATATTGCATTTAATTAGGAACATGCATGTTTTTCTAATAAATTTGCTTTGTTTTGGCTCGGAGTGCTAGGTGAGTTTTTTTATGTTTTAGCATCTTGTGTCGAATGTTTGTGTTACCATGTCAAAGTATACTTCCGTGAGGCTAACTGCTTAAATGATATAACTGTTTAAATGCCTATGGATAAAGGCTAGTTGCTTGAATTAGGATAGTTTGATTAATGTCCATTGTAGCCCACTCTTTCAAGAGGCATATTCACAAAACAATTTCAAACAAAACATGAAATCAAATGTTCCAAATCTCACAAATTAGTCTATGCTTGTGTGAGTCTCATAGTAATATAGTTAATAATCGGAATAAGAGCATATAATGTAAGTAAAAATCACATCATGATTAGTAGAGGCCAATCTTTGATCGGGCGAGTGCGGTGCTCAATTCATGACCTTCCCCTCTCGTACCTAAGTTTCGGAGCCAAGACACTTTGGTGTTGACAGACTAATGGCCTTTGGCACGAGTCTTGGGTTTCCTAAATTTCCTACAAATATTTAGGTGGCGACTCTGAAATTTGGTAAAGCAGTCCATCATTGGCATTTTATTCAAGACATCGATTTTTCAAAAAAATTTGGATTTGGACTCTTCTTATGTTTTCACTATTTCACATTGTACTTGTAAAATCAGATTCAGAACCACAAGTAGAGTCCGAACTGTAGGGCTTCTCGTCTTTCGAAAGGAGCGTGAAAAGTCGAGCTACAACTAGTCTTGGCTCAAAGTCCCACTCTTCTGATGATAGTGGTGCTGACGGAGACAGTGCCCCTGAGTCCCCTCCAAGGAAGAGAACAAAGAGGACCTCTCAGGCTTGATGTGACCGGCTCAGATTTTTGTACTCTTTTGCTTATTTTCTTTTGTTTTGGTAGCTTAGCACTTCTATAGCTTCAGATAGGCCTTTACTTTTTTTTTTTTTTGTTGAAAAACTTGTATTCCTCTTTTGTAAAAACTATGATCGGGGTAAAACCCTACAGTTTTATGAAAGGAGTTTTGTTTTACATCATGAGCACCATACTCACATAAAAACAAAAATGGAACTAAGTTGAAATTGAAAACACTTGTATTTGGAATAATGTTCTTAACCGGTTATTGGGCCGATAAATGACCAAAAACCATAATACAACTCGATAAATAGAAAACAAAGTAAAAACAACCTAAACACGGCTATTTACACTTGCTAAAACAAAATACTCAAAATAAGACCTCAAAACATAAAGACCGGAACAAAACCACATTACCTAACTGCCAGGCCAACAAAAGTGGTCGCCTGGCCAGGTGTTATGGTTGGACAGCTGGCATCCACTCACATAACCTTATCCTCCATAAAAGGTAATCCTCTGCTAGTTATTCGGTAGAACCTCATTTTTGCTGCTGTTTTTTCTGAAAATAGAGATATTCCTTGCCGAGAAGCTCAAGGATTGGATAACTACTTTGTATAGCATGGAAAAGGTAAATTTTTGAGGCTTTAGCATAAATGCACTTTTTTCGTTGAGTCGTACTTTGCTTTGTTTTCCATTCCTCCATGCCACGGTCCGATGTTGGGACCCGGTTACACATGTATTTCACTTCGGAGCACAAGAAATGTGTTCGGCCCTTGAAGAGTTTCAAGCATTGATGGAGTCCCGACGTGATGAGGAGACCCTACCTCAGCCCTGTTTTGGCCATGCATGGGCTTTGGAACGTATGCGTGGCTCACTTTACACGAGGCTCGATCCTTGGCTCATAACAGGGAGCTAGATATACTCGGTTTGATTCATCAGTTATCCGACATTAGGGACAAAGGTGACCTTCTCTAGTGAAGTTATCGGCAGCATGCCCACACTTCTTTCTTGCCCCTAGTTACGGCGGAGCCAGCATTAGGTTGATCGAAGTCACCTAATGCCTGAAAAAGAGAAAGAGTTGCACAGGTTTGGCACTGGTTGAAACTTTGATGGGCTTAGATGCTTTCCATCGGTAAGAGAGGGAGTCTGCTACTTCTCCAGGTATTATTTCCCATCCTTTCTTATTCATGATTCTCACATCACTCTGATACTCACTCTCTATTTTTCTCTCTCAAATTGTGTATTTACTTTTCTCTCAACGTACATCTCTCTATTCTTTAATATCTCTTATTTTTCATCCCTTCCTAGGTATGGCTAATGGATAAGCTAAAAGTGGTGGACCCTTGCCCCGCGTATTCAGCTCGAGCCTACTTCTTTCGCCAGCGGTTAGTGAACTTTCCCTCAGAGGGATGGTGGTCCTACTGGATGTGTAGCAAATCTGCACTTGACATCGCCTAGCGTTGCCTTGGCTTAATTTGGCTGAGATGAGCTATAGCATGTCCTGACAATCGGGTATACAGTTGATTGGCCTCACGCATTGTGTGTACTATTTCTCTTTCCTGTTCAGACATTAGTTCGAACATGATCAGACTCGTTCAGAAGAGGGGGCGGAATACCCGGCTCCATTCCCAGTACATGATTCGCACCTAGCTCGATACCTCGCTGCTTGGAGGACAAGAGAGCTTCTAGTCCCTGCCCCTGGTTTTAGTAACACCCTTTTTGGTGAGTACCTAGCTTAGCTTGAGGATGAGACACAGGTTGGGCTAACTTTGGTGGCAGAGACTTCCACGAGTGCAAGCAGAAAACACAGGACCACCTAACTTATCTACGCCCCTAGTTTATTGCTTTGACTTTTTTTTGTCAAGTTTTATGATGTAAAAGAAACTTTGATTTTAATCAGAGAGTTGGAGAATGTACTTGTGTTGAAATCAATGGAATTAAAGTTGTGAGCATTAAACATTTCCCTTTTTGGTCCCAAAAATGGTCTAAGTTGTAAAAGGTAAAATTTTGAGAAAATCAATTCATTAAAACTTTTCAAAATAATTTTTGGAAATAATCACTACCTGACATGCCTGCAATCAGTCTACAAGATGTATAATCCCGAATTAGAAAATCATAACTGCCTACTTACTGCATGCACCATCACTGCTCTACATTGCAACTGGCCTTCCTGATAATACAACCAAGCTAAAAGACGATGGACAAAGATGGCCTGCTCAAACAAATGGACAGGACAATTGAGTTTGGAGATGGTTATGGTCAAACTTTGGGATGAAGTTGCCTACATATCCCAAAGATGAGAATCAGGCCTTAAGTTGTTCAGTTCTAGTTCACTCTAGTATTAACTCTCTCATTTTGCGCTCTAACTTTTGCCAAAGTCTCCCTTCTGGGTTTTTGAGCTCACAACCTCTATTTTTCTTTATTTCTAATTTTTCATGCTCTAACTTTTGCCTAGGTCACCGTTTCGGGTTTTTGGCCTAGTGAGCCTCTCAGGGGTAGTATTTCTTCAACTTGTCCATATTGATTGGCTGTGAAAACTCCAGGCTATCTAGGTCCATAAGGATAATCGCCCTCCTGTCAAGATTGATTTGATGATGTAAAGGCTAGTCCAATTGGGTCAAAACTTGCCCCTAGGGTCATGGATGGGAGTTCGGTTGTCCTTGAGCACCATATCTCTTTCTTTGAGTTTTCTGGACTTAACTTTCATGCTAAAAGCACTACCAATTATGCTTCGGTAGCCTTGGATGTGATATAATGCCCTTAACCTCCTCTTGTCAAAGAACATCAATTCTTCGAATCTGCTTTGCTGCCAATCTGCCTCCACTATCTGACACTCGACCATAATTCACAAGGATGATACTTCAATCTCGATCGGCAGAACAGCTTCCATTCCATACACTAACGAATAGGGGGTTGCCCCTGTGGATGTCTGAATTGACGTTCTGTAACCCCAGAGAGCAAACGGCAGTTTATCTGACCAGTCTCTATAGGTATCCATCATCTTCCGGAGGATGTTCTTGACATTCTTATTGGCAACCTCAGCAGCTCCATTGGTCTGTGGTCTATATGTTGATGACTTGTGAAAAGCCATGTTATATTTCTCGAGTAGATCCTCCACCTCTTTCTTGAAGTGTGAGCCGTTATCTGTTATGATCTCATTCGGAACCCCATACAAGCAGATAATGTTGTTTCTAATAAACCTGACCATATGCGACGCTTTCAACACAGCATAAGATTGAGATTCCATCCACTTAGTAAAACAGTCAATCACCACCAAGATGAACTCATGTCCATTTGAAGCCTTTGGTAAGACTGCACCGATAATGTCGATTCCCCAAACAAAGAAAGGCCATGGTGAAGTCATGTTATAGAGCTTTGACGGTGGGATATTCATGCGATTGGCATGGATTTGACATTTGTGGCATTGTCGTACTAAACCAATACAGTCCTCCTCCATAGTTGACCAAAAATAGCCTTGCCCGAGGATCTTCCGAGCTAGCATCACACCATTCATGCATGCTCCACACTCCCCTTCGTGGATGGCCTCCATGAGACGCTTCAATTCCTCTTCTTCAACATAGAGCTTGGGCATTCCTAGATGGCCTGTCTTGTATAGCTTACCCCTACAGATGATGAACTGGACAGCCAGGCGCCATATTTCCTGTTTATTTTTGGCATTTGCCCCTGGTGGATACGTATCCTTTTCCAGAAAATTTTAAATGTCGTAATACTAATGGTTCTTGTCTTGAACCTCATCTATTGCGGCAATGGTCTCATAAGCCAGCGTGTATTTCTGTTCGATGGTAATCGAATGCATCTTGACTCCAAGCAGGATGTCTACCATGGAAGATAGAGTTGCCAGTATGTTAGCAAACCAATTGTTCTCTCTAAGCATATGCGTTTCAGTCCTTGGAATCAGAATATCCAGGGTCTGATGGTAAACCTTCATTTTCTCCTCCTTGACTTTCAAGTCTCCATTCGCTTGAGAAACAACCAATTTCGAGTCCCCGATGACGTCTAACCTTATTACCCCTAGTTCTAGGGCAACTTCCAAACTAGCAATACACGCCCAGTATTTTGCTTCGTTGTTGGACACTTTGAACTAGAGTTTGAAAGCTAAGGGTATATGGGAATCATCAGGTGCTGTATATGGGAATCATCGGGTGCTATCAGCAACACACCTATCCCATAACTATATTAATTGGATGCTTTGTCAAAGTACATTGTCCATGTTTTCTTTTCTACTTGCAGAATGTCTTCAACTAGGAACAAGTATTCCACTGCCTCAACTCTTTCTACCGGGTGGTCTGTCAGGAATTCCGCTACAACTCTCCCTTTAACTGATTTGTGCGTGACATACTTGAGATCAAATTCGGAGAGGAGAAGCAACCAACGAGCTAGACTACCCATAAGCACATGTTTCTCCTTGAGATACTTGATAAGATGCAATCTCGAAACAAGGATTACAGAGTGAGCTAGCAAGTAGTGCCTAAACTTCCTAGTAGCCCATACCAAGGCTAAGCAAGCTTTCTGAAGGGAAGTGTAGCGGGTCTCATAGTCCAGCATCTTCTAGATCAGATAGTAGATGGCCTTTTCTACATTAGCTTCAGATTCTTGAGCTAGCGTGCACCCCCATGGTCGAATTTGTGACTGACAAATGCAATATCCGAGGCTTCCCCGGCTCTAGCGGTGACAGCATAGGTGGATTCTGGAGGTACTGCTTGATCTGCTCAAAGACAAACAAACATCGATCATCCCACCGAAACTTCTTCCCGTTCTTCAACAGATCGAATAGTGGTTTACAAGTTAAGGTTAATTTTGAAATAAACCGTCTCATGAATTGCACTTTACCCAAAAAGTCGTGCACCTCCTTTTCAGTCCTCGGTGGTGGCATTTCTAAGATGACCATGATTTTGGAAGGATCTACTTCAATTTTCCTCTGTGTGATCATAAATCCCAGCATCTTTCCTGCAATCACCCCAAAGGTGCATTTCTGTGAGTTTAACCTCAATCTGTATTCCCTGATCCGTTGAAATAATTTTTCCAATGCGGCTTTCTCGTTCTTTGAACTTGACAATCATGTTGTTTACATACGCCTCAACCTCTTTGCGGATCATGTCATACAGAATGTTGGTCGCGACCCTTTGATATGTAGCCTCAACATTTTTCAACCAAAAAGGCATGACTCGATAGCAGTAAGTACCCCATGGCGTGGTGAACGCAATCTTTTCTCTATCATCCGGTGCCATCAGAATCTGATTATACCCGAAAACCCATCCATGAACGATAACAATGCATGGCCGGCAGTGAAGTCTACCAACTCATCAATATGTAGTAATGGATAGTCATCTTTTGGACTAGCTCCATTCAGGTCCCGAAAGTCGACATAAACTCCGATTCTGCTGTCTTTCTTTGGAACTGGGACGATATTGGCCAACCAAGTCAGATACTCAGACAATAACAAGAATCCTACATCAATCTGCTTGGTGACCTCTTCCTTGATTTTCAGTGCCCAATCCAGATGAATTCTGTGCAGCTTCTATTTGACCGGTCGGGCCTCAGAGTCAAGAGGGATCGGGTTCTGTACAATCTCAGGATCGATTCCAGGCATGTCTTCGTAGGACTGCACAAAAATATCTTTGAAATCTTTTAATAAAGCGATTAAACGCTCGCCTTCCTCCAAAGACAACGTGGACCGGATCTGGAGCAAGCGTCGATCCTTCTTAGTATCTAGATTAATGGCAATGATTTCATTAATACAGGGCTTAGCACGCCTTTCCTCCTCTTGATTAATCATGTTTTTCAAAGCCAAAGGAATTTTTTCCTCTTCATTTTCATTAAAATTTTGAAAATCTTGGTCAATGCAATAAATAAGCAACGTAGAGAAGTACACAAAATCTGTAGTGTTCTCATTCATAAGTTCTGGCTCTTTGGTTACAACAGACTTGAAAGAGAAACAAAAAGAGGCCCTCGACTGGACCTTGGCATCCGAGTTACCACTTCTGGGAATGCCAAACTCAGACTCCTTGACTTGATTGAATCTGATTCCGACTCCGCAGACTTGGTGTAATCAGATTATAGCTCATCACCCGATTCAGAACTGGAAAAAAAGCCTTTCTCCAGTTGCCAAGTAAGACATGGTGCCCTCGATGCATCCATAATACCATCAGTTGGGTCCATACCCGGTTCCTCCCCGATCAAGGAGATAGTAAAGTTATCCCTCAAATTCTTCGTGTTGGTCGCGGGATCTGTCAGGAGATTGACCAGTGCTGCCCCTACTTCAGCCTCGCTGTTATCTGAATCATCTTCTTCTCTCCGGCTAGTGTTGACAACCTTGTCTTTATCATTGCCTTGCAACTGATGATCAAAGAAAATCTTGAACCCGGGGATACACTTCTTCGAGGAATCCATCCAAGGCTCGGGAAAGTCACAGAAAAGGAAATCCTCTCTCTCTCTCTAACAACATGCCCATTGAAAGTTCCTTGGATTGGCCTGTAGATGAGCTCATAGCGCTTCCTAGCTCTCTTAGCCTTTGCTCTATCACTCATTTCTTCTATCTTTATTATCCAGTCTTCTTTGTTGGGCACGTAGCCCAACCCAAAGGCATACAGGTAGTGCGGCACCTGTGCTAGTGCTACAACACATTTTCGCCCACTCCTTCTGAGCCCCATTCCCGAAATGTGCCACAATTTGTTCATGAAGTAGATGGACTGGACACTGACGTGCATGCCTTCGTCCACAGCTAATATTGTCTGCACTACTCAGGCTTTCACTAGAGTGAATCCCAAGAGGAATACATCCTCATCCCCATGATTGATCTCTAGCAATGGTGTAGTCACCTCTGGCGGTGGATGGATCGATGAGTTTCCAAAAACGATTGCTACTCCTCCTTTATTAGGATACTTCAGCATTTGTTGGAGGGTGGAGCACATAGCCTTCACGTGATGTAACCAAGGCCTCCTTAACAGCAGGTTAAAGGTAGCTGGCACATTCAGTACATGGAACTCGATCTCTTGCTCAGATGGGGCCCACCTGGACTTGCACTTTCACTATCTCCATGACTTCTCTGCTTGTGTTGTCATACGCCCTGTAATACCCTGACCCTCGTACGTGTTTCTGACATATTCTAGTCCCTAACTCTGTGCACTTAAATGCTTAATATGAAATGTCATGAGAAATTAAGTTTAGTATATGGATCTTATGAGATGAGACCTATATCTGTTTGGTAAGAAAAGTATCATTTATAACTAGACTGTTCAAATCAGAAATTCAGGGCCTTAGAGACTTGATAATTCAAAACTGATTTTATATTTGGAGTCGCAATATTTTTAGGTAATAATAAGCAGTTTTTTGGAAATTTGATTCGGGATGATTAAACTGTTTAAGTTTTGTTTAATTCACCTTATATATATATATATTCCTTTAAATTGTTGGCTTAGAACTCTACACATATCCTGAGAGAGAGGGAAGAGAAGGAATAGAGAGGAGGAGTTCTTCAAGCTAGGGATTTGGGGAAAACTAGAAGATTGTAGGGTTTAGAGCTCCAGGTATGTGAATTTTGTTTGAATTCATTGATGATCATGCAAGCTAGGGTGTGTGTTTGTTGAATTGAAAGATACGTTATCATGGAATTGATTTGGAGTTAAGTTAGGTTATGGGGAGTAGAAGTTTATTCTATCTTTTATGATTGTATTCTTACCATGCTATTCCTTACCTACACATATTTGAACTTATATATGGCTTTAAAGGATTGTGTGTATGTTTGGTAATTATCTAGAAGGGATTCAAAGTGTCCAACTTGTGTTTATGAATTGTGGGCCATTGAAGAATCAATTCATGTGGAAGTTGATACATGCTTGAGATGCCTTGATGCATAAATTTTGAACCGTGTTATATTAACTAAGAGCCTTATTTCAAGCCTTGGAGAAACTTACCAAAAGATGAATTTTATAGGAAATTCAGACTAAAAATTGAAGTAGATCGCCGCACGTACGGGAGTCATTGCTGCACGTGCGGGAACCCTTGCCACACGTGCGGGGGTCATGGCCGCACATGCGGGGACCTTTACCGTACGTGCGAGGACCTTTGCCGCACGTACGGGGCTCACAGCCGCACGTGCGGCCCATGCTGAAAAACACGGGTTGCTCCGTTTTACGTGTTTAACCCTCTAATATTGTTAAATCTGTATTTGATACCTTTTTGATATTTGTAAATTTGTTCGACCCAAGGCGAGTCTGGGACTGATTAACAAAGAACAAGGATTGATTTGTGGCTTGTATATGTGTGTAGGGCATACTCCGGAAGGAACCAGCGTCCCGCCACGACACAATGAGTAATAGTGCAATCAACGTACATTTATTTACCGTTAATGCATATTGCTATTAACGTTCTGTTTTCCATAAGTCATGGCAATAACATGTATATTAACAAGTGGAATTCGTGCAAATGTAAACGTTGAAGGAATTTGTATACATCTGGATCACTCTGGAACTATTCCATTCTGTTATTTCTAGACCGATGGCCATTCTGTTATTTCTGGGCCAATGGCCGTTTTGTTATTTATGGGCCAAGGGCCAATCTGTTATTTCTGGTCCGATGGCCATTTTGAAAGTAACACAGCATCGGAATAACCATATGAGCTTTGCAGTTACATACGCGTTATTATGTATTATAATTTGAGTTGTGCATTGAACTGCTTAAATACTATTATTCACTGAGCGTAGCTCATTCTGTGTTATGTCTGATTCTATAGGTAATCAACCGGGAGGTCAGTCCTAACCCCGATACCCGTCTCCCTTTTGTCAACCTAAGTATAACCAGGCACTTGGAGAGACCCGTGCATTTTAGTGAGGTTTGGTTGGGCTTTTGGTTTATACTCTAATTGCCGGCTACAGTTGAAATGTAAATAATATTTTTGTTATATGTCCAATCTTAGGGTTGGGTCTGTATATACGTATGTATATAACCGATGCTCCGATGCATGTTTCTGTATATTATTTTCCTGTTATGATGTTTGTGATCCTGGCATAGTAGTGATAGCTCAATGGAGATTGTTTTATGTTATTTTTTTTTATGCTTAATGCTCCGTTCAGGCCTCGTTTGTTATGTATATCAGGTTAAATGTCCGTTTCTGAATAGGTCATGCCGAAACTTTTAGGGGCGAGTTGGGGATGTGACAAGTGGTATCAGAGCACGAGTTGCCATCTCACACATGAATCCATTTAGCCTTAGGATGTCTAGAAAAGACTAAGGCATCATGCGTTGCATTCTGAATGTATATGAAAGACCGATGGCAACGTTAAATGTATTTGGCTAACGCTAACGATCACGATTCATGTTTATGGTATATTCTTGTATGTATTGTAATTGAATGTCTTGTAGAATACGGTGAGAACAAGAGCAGAAGACCCGGAAGATGCCACTTCTGCAAGGTTGGACAGGATGGAAAGAATGATTATCGAAATGGCGGAAACCCTACGGCAACAACAGCAACAGCCACAATCGCAACCGTCGCTACTACCGGTACCTCCACCTGTAGTACAAGATTTCCATGCTAAAGACCGAACCATTACCCTTACCAAGGAGTTTAAAAAGATGAAACCGCCGTCATTCAAAGGACGGATAGAACCAATGAATGCTGAGGCATGGGTGTTGGGAATAGAAAAGTTATTTGAAGTTTTTCCTTGCACCGAAGCCAAAAAAGTGCAACTGGCGGCCTTCACTCTTGAGGACGAGGCATGGAGATGGTGGATACTTACAAGAACTATACATCCGGGATTGGCATGGGACAGATTCTTGTAGTTGTTTTATGATAAGTACTTTCCCCAAAGTATACGAGACAAGAAGGTGACCGAGTTTGAAACTCTTAGACAAGGGAACAAGATCGTTGCCGAATATGAAGCTCAATTTGCAGAACTAGCACGGTTTGCACCTCATATGGTGGACACAGATTACAAGAAAGCGCATAAATTTGAAGGGGGATTACGGAGCGCTATACTGGACAAGGTCAACATGCTGAAGTTACCCACTTATGTCGATGTGTTGGAGAGGGTTGTTATAGCAGAAGGAAACCTCGCTACTCAAAACCGAATTTCTGAATGGAAAGAGAAGAGGCAGAATACTCAATGGTCAAAGGGCATAACTACTCCGCCAAATAAGAAGCAAAATTCAGGGATCTCCAGCACGACCACTTCTACTCAAGATTCAGCCCCTATGTGTTCAGAATTTGGAAGGAGGCATTGTGGGGTTTGTCACCGATTGTCTGGAGCATGTTTTTGATATGGCAAAACGGGTCATCTGATAAGGGATTTTCCTCAAGGAAATCGACAAAATAACAACAAAGCTGTTACAAGTTCAGTAGGGTCTGCACCAACTTCCAACACCAAGTCGGTTGCAAAACCTACTAACAAAAAAGACACTGCGAGGCAAGGCAGGGTATTTGCATTGGTTCCGGGAGATGTGCAGAATGCTGCGACAGCTGTGTTAGGTACATTTATGGTTCACGGTTATTCTGCTAATGTATTGTTTGATTCTGGCTCTACCCATTCTTTTGTGTCAAAATTATTTGCGCAACATTTAGATAAATCTGAGGAAAATTTGTCATATATGTTATGTGTGTCTTCACCTTTGAGAGACTCTATGATTTGTGCTTCTGTATATTTTGCTTGTGAACTCCAACTTGAGGATATCCGGGTATATGCCAATCTGTTGCCTCTTAACTTGACCTATTTTGACATTATTCTGGGCATGGACTGGTTTAGTGAATATGGTGCAACTATAGACTGTCTGAACAAGCAAATTAGTTTCCACCCTCCGGGACAACCAGAATCTATTTTTGAAGGATGTGGTGTAACCTCTCCACCTTATTTAGTTTCTGCAGCAAAGGCTTGTAAATTCATTTAGAAAGGGTGCCAGGGATATTTACGCAGTATTTTGGAGGGACAGGTGATGAATGGGAGTATTGATCAGATTTCAGTTGTCTGTGAATTTTTAGATGTCTTTCCGGAAGAATTACTGGGGGAGTTAATAGATCGTGAAATCGAATTTACAATTGAAGTAGCTCCGGGAACTCAACCCATTTCTAAAACTCCGTATAGAATGTCACCAGTTGAGATGAAGGAACTGAAGATTCAGTTGCAAGATCTACTGGATAAGGGGTTTATTTGCCCGACTGTCTCTCCCTGGGGTGCACCAGTTCTGTTTGTGAAAAAGAAGGATGGAACACTGCGTTTGTGTATTGATTGCAGGGAACTCAATAAAGTGACGATGAAGAATAAGTACCCATTGCCACGGATCGATGATTTATTTGACCAGCTTCAAGGGGCACAAGTTTTCTCAAAAATTGATCTACGATCTGGATACCATCAATTGAAGGTCAAAGCTGATGATGTGGAGAAGACAGCCTTTCGAACCCGGTACGGTCTTTATGAATTTCTGGTTATGCCCTTCGGAGTTACTAACGCACCTGCAGCATTTATGGATTTGATGAACCGTGTTTTCAAGCCCTATTTGGATGAGTTTGTGGTGGTATTTATTGATGACATCCTCATTTACTCGAAAAATGCTGAAGCCTGTGGGGGTCATCTTCGCGTAATCCTTCAAACACTTTGAGAAAAGAAGCTATACGCAAAACTAAAGAAATGTGAATTCTGGTTACATGAGGCAGCATTTCTGGGGCATGTAACAACAAAGGATGGAATCTCTGTAGATGCACATAAAATTGAGGCGATCATGAATTGGTCAACTCCTACCAATGTGACTGAGGTACGTAGTTTTATGGGATTAGCCGGTTATTATAGGAGGTTTGCTCGCAATTTTTCCAAAATTGCTGTGCCGCTTACACAATTGACTCGAAAGGGAGTTGCATTTGAATGGTTAGAAGAGCGGGAATTTTCCTTTCAGGAGTTGAAAACAAAGTTGACTACAGCACCAATTCTGGCCTTACCATCCAGTACCGAAGGGTTTGTAATCTACAGTGATGCTTTGCATAAAGGGCTTGGTTGTGTACTTATGCAAAATGGAAGAGTTATTGCTTATGCCTCTCGACAGTTGAAACCCCATGAGAAGAATTATCCCACACACGATCTTGAGCTAGCAGTAGTAGTTTTTGCTTTGAAGATATTGCGACATTGTCTATATGGCACTACTTGCGAAGTTTATACCGATCACAAAAGTTTCATGTACCTTTTTACTCAGAAAGAGTTGAATATGCGACAACAACGCTGGTTAGAGCTGATTAAAGATTATGATTTACAGATTCATTACCATCCTGGTAAAGCCAACACAGTTGCAGATAGTCGAAAAAATATGGGAGATTTGGCAAATCTTTTTATGAAGCAAGAGGAGTTGGTGACTGCATTGGATAAAATGGCTGTGGATCTTGTGATACGTGGACAGGAGGCCGTGATAGCAGTGATGATGGCACAACCAACCTTACATGAAGAGATCAAGCTACGTCAAATGGAAGATGAAACTCAACGGAAAGTATGTGATGAGTTGGACACAAAACCAAAACCAGGGTTCAGTTTAGTGGATTCGGTGCTCATGTTTCAAAACAGAATATGTGTCCCTAATGTGTTGGAACTTAAACAAAAACTAATGGAAGAAGCACATGCCTCGAGGTTTTCGATGCATCCGGGAAGTACAAAAATGTACCGGGATTTGAAACAAAACTTTTGGTGGCCAGGTATGAAAAAGAAGATCGCAAAATTTGTTTCTAAATGTCTACAATGTCAGCAAGTAAAGGCAGAACATCAGAGACCAGCAGGACTATTGCAACCGCTTCCTATCCCAGAATGAAAGTGGGAACATTTGACCATGGATTTTGTTGTGGGGTTACCACGGACTCCTTGGGGTATGAATTCTATATGGGTCTTTGTAAACCGATTAACTAAGTCTGCCTACTTCCTACCAGTGAAGACTCAATATAATTCAGATAAACTCGCAGTACTTTATGTGAATGAAATTGTAAGGCTTCATGGTGTTCCGGTTTCAATTGTGTCGGATAGGGATCCCAAGTTTGTTTCAAGATTCTGGCAAAGTCTGCAGGAAGCTATGGGTACAGAACTCAAGTTCAGCACAACTTTTCACCCTTAGACCGACGGTTAATCCGAGAGAACGATACAAACTCTAGAAGATATGATTCGAATGTGTGTGCTGGATTTTCAACAAAGTTGGGAAACCCATCTACCGTTGGTAGAGTTTGCATACAACAATAGTTACCATTCGAGTATTGAAATGGCACCCTATGATGCTTTGTATGGGAGACCGTGTCGTTCCCCCGTGTGTTGGGCCGAAGTTGGGGATAGATCATTGCTAGGGCCAGAAATTGTGCAGTTGACAACTAAAAAGGTTGAAATTATCCGGGAAGGATTGAAAACGGCTCAAAGTAGACAGAAGAGTTATGCGGATAACTGACGAAGGTATTTGGAATTTGAAGTGGATAGTGATGTGTTCGTTAAAGTCACCCCAATGAAAGGGCATCTGAGATTCGAGAAAAGGGGTAAGTTAACACCCCGATATGTTGGTCCCTTCCAAATTTTGGAAAAAGAGTGGGTCCGGTAGCTTACCGAGTTGCCCTTCCGCCAAGTATGAGTCAAGTACATAATGTGTTCCATGTCTCTATGCTTCGAGGATATCTTTCTGATCCATTCCATATCATTGATTATCACCTGATCGTCCTAGATGATAAGTTGGAATACGAAAAGAAGCCAATTTGAATTCTGGATCGACAAGTGAAACAGTTACGAAACCGGGAAATTCCGATGGTAAAAGTTGAATGGCAAGAGCATTATGGAACTGAAGCAACGTGGGAAAAAGAAGAAGACATGCAACACCAATATCCGCATCTGTTTCAGCCTTGAGGTAAAGCAGGTTTAAGGGACCAAACTTTTTATGGAGGGGAGAGTGTAATACCCCGACCCTCGTACGTGTTTCTGACATATTCTAGTCCCTTACTCTGTGCACTTGAATGCTTAATGTGAAATGTCATGAGAAATTAAGTTTAGTATATGGATCTTATGAGATGAGACCTATATCTGTTTGGTAAAAAAAGTATCTGTTACAACTAGACTGTTCGAATCAGAAATTGAGGGCCTTAGAGACTTGATAATTCAAAACTTATTTTATATTTGGAGTCGGCATAATTTTTAGGTAATAATAAACATTTTTGTGGAAATTTGATTCGGGATGATTAAACTGTTTAAGTTTTGTTTTATTCACCTTATATATATATATATATATATATTCCTTTAAATGGTTGGCTTAGAACTCTACACATATCCTGAGAGAGAGGGAAGAAAAGGAATAGAGATGAGGAGTTCTTCAAGCTAGGGATTTGGGGAAAACTAGAAGATTGTAGGGTTTAGAGCTCCAGGTATGTGAATTTTATTTGAATTCATTGATGATCATGCAAGCTAAGGTGTGTGTTTGTTGAATTGAAAAATGTGTTATCATGGAATTGATTTGGGGTTAAGTTAGGTTATGGGGACTAGAAGTTTATTCTATCTTTTATCATTGTATTCTTACCATGCTATTCCTTACCTACACATATTTGACCTTATTCATGGCTTTAAAGGATTGTGTGTGTGTTTGGTAATTATCTAGAAGGGATTCAAAGTGTCAAACTTGTGTTTATGAATTATGGGGAATTGAAGAATCAATTCATGTGGAAGTTGATACGTGCTTGAGATGTCTTGATGCATAAATTTTGAACCATGTTATATCAACTAAGAGCCTTATTTCAAGCCTTGGAGAACTTACCAATAGATGAATTTTATAGGAAATTCAGACTGAAAATTGAAGTAGATCGCCGCATGTGCAGAAGTCATTGCCGCACGTGTGGGGGTCATGGCCGCACGTGCGGAGAATGTTGAATTTTGAGGTTTTGGCTACTGTCTAAAAGGCACGTGCGGGGCATCACTGCCGTACCTGCATGGGCCTTTGCCGCACGTGCAGGGCTCACAGCCGCACGTGCAGCCCATGCTGAAAAATAGGGGTCACTCTGTTTTACGTGTTTAACCCTCTAATATTGTTAAAATCTGTATTTGATACCTTTTTGATATCTGTAAATTTGTTTGACCCAAGGCAAGTCTGGGACTGATTAACAAAGAACAAGGATTGATTTGTGACTTGTATATGTGTGTAGGGCATACTCCGGAAGGAACCAACGTCCCGCCACGACACAGTGAGTAATAGTGCAATCAAAGTACATTTATTTACCGTTAATGCATATTGCTATTAACGTTCTATTTTCCATAAGTCACGGCAATAACATGTATATTAACAAGTGGAATTCGTGCAAATGTAAACGTTGAAGGAATTTGTATACATCTGGATCACTCTGGAACTTTTGCATTCTATTTTTTCTGGGCCGATGGCCATTCTGTTATTTCTGGGCCGAGGGCCAATCTGTTATTTCTGGGCCGATGGCCATTCTGAAAGTAACACAGCATCGGAATAACCATATGAGCTTTGCAGTTACATACGCGTTGTTATGTATTATAATTTGAGTTGTGCATTGAACTGCTTAAATACTATTATTCACTGAGCGTAGCTCATTCTGTATTATGTCTGATTCTATAGGTAATCAACCGGGAGGTCAGTCCAAACCCCGATACCCGTCTCCCTTTTGTCAACCTAAGTATAGCCAGGCACTTGGAGAGACCCGTGCATTTTTGTCACGCCCCTAAAACTCGCCCCTAAAAGTTCGGGCATGACCCATACAGAAACGGACACTTAACCTGCTATGCGTAATATATGGGGCCTTGGTGGAAGCACTAAAATTTAACATAATAACAGACTCCATTGAGCTACCTCTAATATGCCAGGATCACATGCATCATATACATTATAATAACCAGTCACAGGCCAAAATTATACTGTGAGCATCAGTCATATAGATATACATATACAGCCCCAGCCCTAAGATTGGGCATATGCAAAAACATTGAAGTCATGTACATTTAACCTTAAATGAGTAATCAAAAAAACAAGACAATGTCTTAACAAAGCTTCACAAAACTAAGTGATCTCGCTTAGTGTCTGGACTCGTAAAGGTTGACAAAAGGGGACGAACGTCCTGGTTGGTTACCTACATGAACAGACATACGGAGGGTGAGCCAAGCTCAGTGAATAGTAATACATAAATAAAGTACTGCTTAACTTGAAACATTGTATAATAGAAATACACATGGATTCGTAACATCTCAATATTTATTGAACCATAAATTGTGGCTAATATGCTTTGGAAATAAGTGAGGATAGACATACGAACTAAATGCAACTTTTCAAATGTTCCTGAAAATGGGTCTCCGCTCGAGCGGACCATGCAATTTCTAAAATTCTACAATGCCAAGTAAAGTTCCAACCTGGTATTCAAAGCTTCAAACATGTACTTTCGTATACTAATGCAGCATTCACAATGCGAGTCTGAATCTGTTCATATTCATTATAGACTTAGATCTTATCATGAAACATATTGGCTTGAATATAATGGTTTGGATTAATATCCTTGTATAATGTGGCACAAACCCTTAATCATGGTGGCACGAAGCCCACTAACATAGTGGCGCAAGGCCCTTAGATACTTACCAAGCTTTAAAACACATACTTACTAAGCTTTAAAACACATACTTACTAAGCTTCAGAACATATACCTATCAATCTTTAAACATATGCTTACCAAACTTTAAAACAGATACTTATCAATCTTTAAAACATATGCTTATCAAACTTTAAAACATATACTTAAGCATACAATGCAAAGTCCACATGATTTGTTTGAGTCTGTTTCACTTTATAGGCCCTTTCTTGAAACATATCAGCTTGAACATAATGGTTGGCTTAAAGCCCTTGAATGGTGTGGCATAAGCCCTTAAACATTGGCAAAAAGCCCTTGGAAGGTGGCATAAAGCCCTTAGACATTGGCATAAAGCCCTTGGAAGGTGGCATAAAGCCCTTAAACATTGGCATAAAGCCCTTAGAAGGTGCCATAAAGCCCTTGAAAGGTGGCATAAAGCCCTTAAACATTGGCATAAAGCCCTTGGAAGGTGGCATAAAGCCCTTGCAAATTGCATTAAGAATGCCCTTGTAAATTGGCGTTAAGCCCTTGTAAATTGGCATTAAGAATGCCCTTGTAAATTCTTGTATGAACTCAAGAGGTGTCTCACACGGGTTCTAGCGGTGACTCACAATGTAGCACTTAGTCCCATGTAGCACTTTGTTTCATAACGTAGTTACTTCCATCGTATGGCCAAAGGCCCATAATCTTAAAGAATGAAAACACTTCATTTTTCCTCCTTTCTTTATATACACACATCAAAACATAACGTAATTACATATCGTGTATAAACAAGGTGTTAATGACAATCATTAGCTATATATATGAAGTAGATAATGGTACTACTACTCACAGTGCTATAACGGAGTGCTTGTCCTTCTCAGGTTATGCCGTACACATGTAAACAACTTATACATTAAGGGCATCAGACACAAATTCCAGAAATACTAGAGGGTTAAGCACGTAAAACAGAGCAAACAATATTTTGCAGCATGAAGTTTCAAACCTACTTCTCCAACATATATATATATATATATAAAAGATTACTAGTCTTACAAAATACATTATGGAATTTATACCCATTCCTCTTCTATTCAAAGAAAGAAAGGATTTTTATGAACATTTCCATGTTCCCCAAAACTCCTTAAATTTCTAGTGTTTCCACTAAAAACCAAACATTTCCCCATCCCCATAAGAAATCCTATTAAATCATTCTCTTGATTTAATAATTAAGCAAGCCCACAAATATTTAGTAAAATGATTTGAGATTAAACCCATTCTTGAAAACTTCACATTTTAGGTCACAAAAATTAATATCAACATAGTCAATACCATCCCACATAATCATCACAATTCAACATATCTCAAAAGGAATTCTTAAATTCCATTTCAACATTCCATAATCGAATTTATATCATCCACATTATCAATAAATCTTTTCCTCCAAATTTCCCCTTTATTAAAACATAATTCACAATGCATTTAACAAAGCTCAATCGCAAAGTTTAAACATAATTTTCAAACATAACCAAATTCCAATTAAATTTGAACACATCTAATTCAACCTACCACTTTCATGATTCAACTATCAATTTGGCCCAAATCATGGATTATCATCAAAAATCAACCTAGGGTTTCTAAGAAATCTACAAATTTCAAATAAAATTTTAAATCTTCTTAACCCATTACTTTTTATTTCAAATCTTCCCATTTATTAGGCACCCTAGGTCCATAACCCATAAACCATACTGTAAACCCCATAATAGAATCCCAACATACCTCAAAAATTTCAAAATTCCATTCGGTAGAAAGTGGTGATCTCCTCTTATTCTCCATCCTTGATGCAAGATCCATGGTTGATTTGTTGAGAAAAGTGGAGGAAATCAAGGTTTTGGGAGCTAGGGCTTCAGACATGGAAGAGGGAAGAAGAAGAGAGGAAAAGAAAATCTAAGAAATGACTCAAAAATCACGTTTTTGAGCTGTTGCCCCGCACATCGCCGCATTTCCCGCACGTGCGGTCCTGCTTCCAGCACAGATATGAAAACTTCAAACAGGCGTAACTCTCTCATCCGTACTCCGTTTAAGGTCATTCTTGTGTCCAAATTGTAGCCCCAAAAATATGCTTTCCAATGGTTCTAACCTCACATCCAAATTCTAAATTTGGAAAAGGAAAAGGGCAAAAGAGTAACAGCTGATCGTGGGCGATTTGGTCGAATTAAAGTTTTTGGTCCAATCTTACCTCACCATCATATTACCACCACAATCAATACCCCAAAATAAAATAGGGAGGTTCCAAATACACTAATAAAAATGCCACAGATATAAATCACTTTTCACAGAAAGCAAGTAAATACACAGAATAACAGATCGAAAATATACTAGAAACAGATATGAGGGTCGGGTTATTAAAATTTTAGTGAGGTTTGGTTGGGATTTTGGTTTATACTCTAATTGCCGGCTACAGTTGAAATGTAAATAATATTTTTGTTATACATCCAATCTTAGGGCTGGGTCTGTATATACGTATGTATATTATTTTCCTGTTATGATGTTTGTCATCTTGGCGTAGTAGTGATAGCTCAATGGAGATTGTTTTCTGTTATTTTTTTTTGTGCTTAATGCTCCGTTCAGGCCCCGTATGTTATGTATATCAGGTTAAATGTCCGTTTCTGAATAGGTCATGCCCAAACTTTTAGGGGCGAGTTGGGCGTGTGACACGCCCCATATCACCTGGGTCGTAGGGATGAAGTCTGCCAGTTTGACGCCTATCACATAGGTAGTGCGGGAAAGACACACATTAATGGTAGAACTGATGTCCACCAACACCACTGGCACCTGTTTCTATCTACACTCCAAGAATATGTATAATAACTTGTTATGAGCCGACCCTTCCAGCGACAGTTCTTTGTCAGAGAAAGTGAGCATTGGCTTGGTGCCACTAAGAAATATCGGCTTGGATCTTCTTGAGCTGCTTCATAACTAGCTCTTCTTCCAACCGCTTCTCATTTTCTTTCTCGACCTCTCAGTCCTTTCCTGATGGCTCTACTTGATCTAAGTGTGTAGGCTTAAAAAACTGTCCACTTCTAGTGAGATTGTCTATCTTCTTAGAATACCATGTATTATCCGAGATGCAGTCTCCTCAGTCTTCGTTAGTATAGGCTAGATGCAGATCACTATCGTTCCACCACTCCCAATCAGCTGTCGACAAACAATTGTCCGGCTCCACTTGAATCATCTTTACAGTACAAGTGTCCCTCTTAGGGCGACATGCTGCTGCAGTTTTCTGGTTATCTTCAACTCTTTCTGTTTCAAACTGTCTCAGCATAGCTTTTTGTTCAGTATCCGTAGTTCTCGCAACACCCACTTCTTGGGTGGGTTTTCCTGTACATATGCCCTCTGGTAGTTTTCCTTTCTCCTTAGCCTTCTTTGCTACCACATCTACCGCTGCTTTCTTTCCCTCTTGTTTAATTCCAGTTTCTTCTTTCTTGTCTGACTCATCACTCAGCTTTCCATCATTATCATTCGACCCATTTAGATCAAACCACATGATCTTTACATTGCCTTGATCCTGTTCGTCAAAGAATTGCAAGTTGTCTAAATCTTCTTCAAGATTTGCAAGGTCATCCAACCCTTGGCTCGGGCCATCCTTCCTAACCACATTAATGCCCACCGAGGTTGACAGCACCACTTCGGGCCTAGTTTGAATGGTTGGCACAATATAGTGACTTGGGTCATATACCCTTTCAAAGATGTCCTCCAGACACTCTGATGACAGACTAGTACCTCCCTCTGAGGTGAACATCTCTTCTACTGCAGGTGTTATCACTACTGATCTGTGAGGCTCAGTTTGTAGGATAGATGTGTCCATCACACACAAGTCTGTGCCCTCAGAAATGAATAAAATTTTGTTAGGTGGGAGGGGGTAATATAGACGTTGGGGTCATAGGAGGTGGACAGTGTATGGATAAGGTGAAGATTTTGAGGTGGGTGCGACTTGGTTATGGGCAGGGAGTGGGTTGGTGGTTACATTTGGCTTTTGGGATGGAGCGATGACCTTGTTGTCAACGAGATCTTGAATCTCATGATGCAAGCGGAAGCATCAGTCGGTTTCATGATCGTGCTGCTGGTGGAAAGCACAGTATTTGATGGGGTCAGGCTTGGATGGAAAAGGGTCGGAAAGTGGGCGACGTTCTAAAGGTTTTAGGTGCCCTTTCTTGATCAGCATCTGCATGGCTTTGGAGAGAGTCATGTATAGTTGGTTAAAAGTTCTATCCTGAGGTCGGGTAGGGTAGGATGATGTTTGTGGGCCCACACTGGCGAAGAGGTCGGCAGTTTTGGTTGCGGTGACAACACTTACTTCTAACGGCCTTCCAGTTGTGCTACCGCTGGCAGCATTGAAACTACAAACAAATGGCCTCTTAGCCAGTTCCTTATCATCAGTAATAATCCCCTGTTTCACGGCATCTTCAATTTGAAACCCCATTTCATGAAGCTCTTTGAGTGTAAATAAAGGGAGAACAATCATTTTCTGCAGCAGTTTGCCATCCATGTTTCGAACAACCATTCTGATCTGGTGTTTCTCTGAAGGCCGAGTGGTGATCATGGATTCGTTGGCCCTCCATCTTGTAACAAACTCAGAGAAACCATCCTTTGGCTCTTGACGCGTCACCTCAAGATCACAGGTTGTGACTTCGATTTACGTATTGTAAAATTACTGAGCAATGAAGGACTCGGCTAATTCTTCCTAATTCTGCTTTACAGAATCTTCCAAATTAGCGTTCCAAATGGCCGCTATGCCCGACATAGTTCGAGCAAAGAGGGATAGCTTCTACAGTCTAGTTAAACCCATCGGCCGCAAGATATTTGAAAACAACCGTAAGTGAACCATCTAGTCCTTAGAATCGTCAAAGCGATCAATGTGTGGCATTTTAAACCGCTCTGGTAATGTCACCGCAAATTCAGTGTACCCATCCTCTATGTTTGGAACGGAGTTGACCCCTTGTGCTTTTTTGAACAGTTTCTCCAGCTTGTTGACTTTCAAATTTGAACGGTGCCTCGATTGATAAACTAGGGCTCTGGAAGCTTGTGTTGGGATGGGTTCTTCTTGGACTGGGAAAACCGGAAAACCCTGGGTTTGTGGATCTTAGAGATAGCTACGGTTGTTGTTGTTGTAGCCTAGTTATGACCTCGGCCTGATGGGAAGCATCATGCTGTAGTGTCTCAACTGTCAGTTGCAGATGGAGTATTAATTCCTCCATATTTGACAGGGGATACAACACTATTGGAATAGGTGACTGTTCTTGAGCTAGACTTGAAGTATGCAGCTAGGCCGAATGGTCAAGAGGGGTACCTTAGCAAGACTACCTAATATACCTCTCATGCGTAACACCAAGAAGTGAAAGGGGGATCAAGCAGTACAGCGGTAGTCCAGATCCAAGGGTTGTGTTTTGAACATGGCAGAGCCCACGATCGACTTGCCTTTTGGAAAGTTTTTTAGGCAAGCCTCCAACAAGCCGTCCAGGAATATCAGATGGAAAATATGGTGACTTAAAGCACCAATGCAAATGCAATGCAAAGAACATATATATGTAGATAAAATTTCACATCATGAAGTTCAAGTCAAGTTCTCTAATTTTCCCAGAAGAATCGCTAGAAACTGTAGCTTGCTTTTCGTGCTCCTTTCGGATATGATAGCCCTACAGTTTAGACTCCCATGATTATGAATCTGATTTCACAAGTGTAACATAAAATAGATAAACACAAATGAGTCTAAATCCGATAAATCTTTTGAAAAATTGATTTTGAATAAAAAATGCCAAAAATGGACTGTTTTGCTAGATTACAGAGTCACCACCCAAATTTTTTTAGAAAACTTAGGAAACTCATGACTCGTGCCAAAGGCCACTTATCCGTTATCACCAAAGTGTCTTGTCTCGGGAACTTAGGTATGAGAGAGAAAGGTCATGAATTGAGCACCCCACTCACCCGATCAAATATCGGCCTCTACTAATCATGATATGATTCTTATTTACATTATATGCTCTTTTTCTAATTATTAGGCTATCTTACTGTGGAGAAGTGGTTTTTGGAAATACTCTTCTGATCCTGGGGAGCGCTCGTGATCCTCCAATAGTTACCTGAAAGGAAATAAACACTCCGGTCGGGCGTGACAGAATTAGCACTTCGACGGACAAGTCAGTCCCTAACTCTAGGTTACTTGTATTCTAAGTTTAAATAAGGAGATTCTTACCGCTTTCTTTATCTGTAGTTCCTGTATTTATACTCGTTTACTGGGCCTTGGGGCCAGGGCCTACTCATTACTCATTGTCCTCTCTCATATTCGGCTCCATGGATTTACGCTTATCCGGCCTATCTATTGTATTCGGCCTCCTGAGCGCACCAGAACGCCGAATAATATCTGTTCTGCAGAGTATGCTCTTCCCGGCATTGCCAATTATTCGGCTCCCACAATTGTCCCCCAAACTCGCCATTGACAGTAGTTAACTCGCATGTTTGGTTTTGATTCTGAAAAGCCAAGACATAAGTTAGGCGGCTCTGCCTATCCCAATGTGTCAAAGCGCGCACGTCTTTTTGATCATCATTATGCTTTCCCGCCTCATTCGTGCACCTTTTGCATTTAATACGATTTGAAACTTCAGTCCTTTCGAATGCATGCTTTTCTCGAATACTAGGGCCTCCTGGATTTCCAGACGGTATCGCTCTTCTAATGCTTTTCTCTGCAACTTTCGTCCGTCTATCATCGTCTTCTTCACCTCTCCTAAGTTTTCTTTCTTTCTTTCTTTGCGATCCTATTTTCCGTGCTTATTTTTGCTTTGGTATATCCACAGATCTTTGCTAAAATGGCTAAGCACCTAAAAGACCTCATTTTCGAAGGTCGTATCACGGGATTCCGACGACATTTTTCTATTCCTGATGATGTTCATCTATCTCTAGTGACGGACAATACTCTGGATATGGAGAGAGAGGATCGCAACACAATTGTCTTGCCTCTCCTATCCATTGCGGAGGGCGGAGTCCGTTTTTCCCTACATCCATTCCTTAGGGCCGTCCTCTGCCATTGGGGTCTGATTCCTTCTTAGCCCAATGTGAATTTTTTTCGAATCGTAATGGGGATCGTAGAGTTGAACCGGTGCCTCAGGATCGATCTTAGCATTCCGGCTGTTCAGCACTGCTATCCTTTTGCCAAATCTTCTAGTCGGCTCGGGCGGTACTTTCTTAGGGCCAAGGATACTGACCATCATTTGGTATCCATGCTTGCCAGTTCTGGCAAGCGAGTGGATGACGTAATGGTCAATGTCTGAGGGAACTGGGAATTTGGCGAAGGCGAGGATCACCTAGTCCCTATTCCCAGACGGAAGGGTGAACCAGGTGGCCGTGTATCTCCTTGCGTTTATTGAACTTTTCTTTTACTCGACCTTCTCTCCAAGTCTAACCCTTTGTCTTTGTAGGGAGTAAATTGAAGAAGATTCTAACTTCTACTGATGATGCAGTCCTCGCGTAGATTGCGACTGCACTCGGGTACTTCGGCCGTCCAAACTTACAGAAGCAAGGGAGAGCGGCCCACATACTTCTTCAATACGAGCCTACTTATACTACTTTTTTGGCCACGGACAACATTCCAATTCCAACCGGCGATCAACACCTTGCGGCTCTTATCTTCCCTAGCTTCAAGAACCTTAGGCAAGTTGGTGTCAAAGCTTCTTATTTGGGGCAAGACGTGGAGCCGGTGGTAGAGGTAGTCGCCGAACCAGCCAGAGAGTTCGCTGAGGAGACCGAAGAGGTCGACGAGGACCTAAACTCGGCATTTGAGGTAGCCAGACTTAATCAGCCTGCCTTACCGTCCACTTCGGGTCGGGCGGAGTTTTCTTCTGGAGATTTTTTTGCAAGTTTGGCTGACCTACCCGGCAATTTTTTTGAAAGTATGGCTGGGGAAAACCTCATGCAAATGGCTCGAAAAGAAAAATGCTGAACAAATAGCCGCCCGGAAAAAGGCCGAGGCCGCCCGTTCTGAACCCGTCTTGATTGAGTCTTTCAAACCCGTTATTGAAGAGCTGGTTCAGATTGTTGCGGCTGAAACTGCGAAAGCGGTTGAACAACCGGTCATTGAAGAATGGTTGATTCCGAAAGAGCGGGGCAAGAAGCATAGCGCCGAGGGAGAGGCCGGTTCAGAAGATGGTCCTGCTGACAAAAGGCCTCACATAGAAAATTTGGACGTGGTTATTCCTTTCATTGTTCAGCCAAAGATCAGAGACACGCCGATTTCCTCTGACGCATCCATCATTACCGACCCAGCGGTAGCGTTGAGCTTGGCGGCTTTAGTCTCCCTACCCGCTGATAAGGCATCCTTTCATGCCGTGCCGAATTTGGTGGCCGTAGCCCTATCGGCGCAGTCGGCCCTTTTGGTAGGTGACCTTAACTGGTTTTGATTTTGCTTGCCTATGGTATCTGACGATCCCAACTCATTTTGCAGACGGTCGGCAGGATCACCGACTTGGGCCGCCGCCTACATGATGCCCTTGAGAGGATTGACCGTTTACAATCAGAAGTGGACGGTCAAAAGAGCAGGGCCGAGTTTGAGGTTATGAGAGCCGCAATGGAGACTACACGAGCCGAAGCTGAATTAGAAAGGGCTCGGTCTGCCGATCGGCTCTGTTCTGATGCCGAAGATAGAGCGAACGCGAGCGAAGAATCGCTTAGGCTAGCCATGGAGGCGCTTAACAAGGTGGAGACTGAGTTAGCAGAGTTGAAGGCGGCCAAGGAAAAATTCGAATTTGAGGCTTCTACCGCATTTGAAGCAGGAAAAGGCGCCGCCTTCGAGGAATACGTAGATGAAGTCCCCAAGTTTGGGAATCGGGGATTCAAACATGGGTGGCTCAAGGCCCTAGATGCTACTGGGTTACATTGGACTTGCCAATTCCATATGAGCAGGTGGACGTTGAGGCACTTCAGTCTGACCCCGAGGATTGATCTGGGAGGCATTCGAATTTTATGAAATGCTTTCACTTTTGATGTATGTTTTTGTTTTAAGGACTTTTGTTGGTTCCGAGTAGTTTTCATGTATAAATTGGTTACTATATGCGCTCAATTTATTAATGAAAATTACCTTGTCATTTAACTACTACTTATGCGCAGTTTGTGCTGTTGTGCTGGTGAAGAATTTTTGCCTTTCACTACTTTAGATAAAATGATTATTCTATTGAGCTTTCTAAGATTGAATATCTTGGCAATATTGACTTATCATTCATATGCTGAATAGTTTGATGAATCTGCCCTTAAGCCGATTAGATTAATAAATATGCCCCTACCGTAGTTGGCTCATGGACTTGATACGCCGGATGGGCGCATGGATTCCGCCCCTGCCCCAAGCGGTTCATGATCATTCGGGCGCCGGAAGAGACGAACTTAAGAGTTCTGAAGAATTGATTCATGTGCCGGCTGGGGCGCATAAGCCGAATATATTGATGAATCTGCCCTTAAGCTGATTAGATTAATAAATCTGCCCCTGCCGTAGTTGGCTCATGGACGTGACACGCCGAATAGGCGCATGGATTCTGCCCCTGCCCCAGGCGGTTCATGATCATTCGGGCGCCGGAAGAGACGAACTTAAGAGTTCTGAAGAATCGATTCATGGGCCGGCTGGGGCGCATATGTCGAATATATTGATGAATCGGCCCTTAAGCCGATTAGATTAATAAATATGTCCCTGCCGTAGTTGGCTCATGCACATGATACGCCAGATGGGCGCATGGATTCTGCCCCTGCCCAAGGCGGTTCATGATCATTCGGGCGCCGGAAGAGATGAACTTAAGACTTCTGAAGAATTGATTTATGGGTTGGCTGGGGCGCATAAGCCGAATATATTGATGAATCTGAAGAGACGAACTTAAGAGTTCTGAAGAATCGATTCATGGGCCGGCTGGGGCGCATATGTCGAATATATTGATGAATCGGCCCTTAAGCCGATTAGATTAATAAATATGTCCCTGCCGTAGTTGGCTCATGCACATGATACGCCGGATGGGCGCATGGATTCTGCCCCTGCCCAAGGCGGTTCATAATCATTCGGGCGCCGGAAGAGATGAACTTAAGAATTCTGAAGAATTGATTTTTGGGTTGGCTGGGGCGCATAAGCCGAATATATTGATGAATCTGCCCTTAAGTTGATTAGATTAATAAATCTGCCCCTGCCGTAGTTGGCTCATGGACATGATACGCCGGATGGGTGCATGGATTCTGCCCTTGCCCGAGGGTCAACTCAGTCGGTGCCGGGCGATTGAGGTTTTCACCATTAATGGGATTGCCTCGAGGGTGCTGCCTCCGTAAAGGATAAAGGAACAAAGGTACAACTTTTATGAGCTTCGTGAACAACTGACTCCAGCTCTTGGAGGAAGATTCATCGTGTGAATATCGAACAGACTCTTCTTTAACAGCAGAGGGGAAACAAGGACGCTAGCTGAGCTGGGCAGAGATATAAATCGAGGTGGTGAACCTTCATGCATAGGAAGTAGGAGTTCTAGGGATCGAGAGAGGCGTCAGTCTCCTCGACGTTGAAGCAGGTCGCCGAGGCGGGAGTCGTAGGGCAGATCTCCGCAACCCCGAGTCGAGAGGGGATCTGACGTGAATCCGTGCCCATTAAGCTTTGCGATATTTGTGGGGAATAGACCCATGATAGAGGCGGACTCGATCATTCAAGACCCAAATGTAGCTGTCGAGTTCGCTCGACAAATTTTTCCTCCTAAGGTTCAGCAGTCAATGGTAGGTCGACAGGACTACAAAGTATTTCGTGAAGGCATTCACAGGGTGGTGAAGGGGCTTTACACTGCCTATGAAATTAGCATGCGGCTCAGGCACAACCCGCCGGGCAGGGAAACCCAATCGTGGAAGAAAGGGTTACCCAGCGGCTTATCAGTACCGCGCTCGCCGAACGTGTGACGGGGAGTATGTTCGCAATGGAGTTTGCGAAGGGGAGGGCCTACTGTAGACTCCCCATTTTGACCGACCTTAAGTCTCAGACGTCACTAACTGAGCGCTCGGTGATGTTGCATATTGTGCTCGTTCTGAGGTTGCAAAGTCTCGGTTGAGAGCCTTGCCTCCGGGCTTCGGAACTTTTTCGTGCCTTGTCTCGATTTGCGAACCAGGTCTAGTTTTCTCTTTTTTCTCTTCCTGAAGGGAGGGAGAGGTCTCATAGACCATCTCTCAGTGGCCGTCGGCTACGTTTTGTGGTCGTAGGCCATTTTTTCCATTTGGAGACGAGTTTCGGATTTTCGGAGCCGTCGGCCGTGTGCCTCGGTTCGGGACCGCTTAACTACCTCCGTTTACTCCGGTGTTAGGTACACACCTTGTTTCCTCTCCTTAGAGGGACAATGTGGCCCGGCAGACCACCTTCGTGGTCGCACGCCACTTTCGATGCTCAATAGTCAGTTTTTGGGGCCCCCGACTGCGCGTTTTGGCCCTCGAACCTTCGTTTCTCATCGGTGTGGGTTCATTTTTGGCATGGACCCTAGTTTCATTATTAGGAAGGTGGTAGTGGGGTGGGAGACCACCTTTTCTTCTTGGAGACCACCTTTCCCCCGTCTGCCAATTTTCTTGACAGGTAAGTGGTCTCTCTCATTTTTGAGCAACAATTTCTGGTCTACCATACCACCAC
Source organism: Camellia sinensis (assembly GCF_004153795.1). NCBI lineage: Eukaryota > Viridiplantae > Streptophyta > Magnoliopsida > Ericales > Theaceae > Camellia > Camellia sinensis. The sequence continues at coordinate 393,709 of NW_021027114.1, forward strand.
CGAATTACATTCACCTGGGAGACCACCAATCCTGGTTGGCCGACCACCTTTTGAGCTTGACCCTTTTGACCCCTGGTCGGCCAACCAGGGGGCATGGCCGGCCGACTACCTGAACTGGTCAGCCAGCCATCTGCTTTTTCCTCTCTCTGCATGTGTTTGCAGCTGTGCCAGCTGGGAGGCATTTGGTGCATTCTCCATACATAAGGAGGATGTTTGGCCTAGATTTTAAGCTTCTTTGAGAAGCTTTAGACCTTCTCCTCTATAAAGGAAGGGCCTCCCCTCCTTGGCTTTTTTTTAGAAAAGTGCTGGAGCATACATGCATATATCTCCCTCTTGTATCTCTATATTGCCTCAAAAACTCCATAGTTCTAGGCCTATCACACATCAACCCTTAGCTTAACCTTTCCACCATTCATCCAAGCACCTTGGAGCTGTTTCTCAGAGGTTGAAGGGTTGCTACATTGGTCCAGAAGTTGCTTGAGGTCTGCTCTACGAGGGTAACTCTCTATTTTCCTCTTTGTAGCACTATTTTGCTTCATGTTTTAGCCTAGTTTGCACGTATATTTAGGCTTTGTCATAAACCAAATAAAGTCTTGTTTTGAGCTTCTAAACATGTTTGTTTGAGGTCTTTTTTCTGTTGGAGGTCATCTACCCCCTTGCATGCTTGTTTTCATCTTATTTTGAGTCATGCATCAAGGCCTTTGTATTGTGCTTTGTTTAACCTTATAGCCACTGAAATCCATGCTATTTTGAGCCTCAAAATCAGAGAGGGGTGAACCTCTCACCCCTTGTTTTTTTTACTAGCTTTGTTGGCCTTACAAAGAAGCCCCTATTTGCATGTTTCAAAGCCATGCTCCAGGCCATTTTTGATGAGTTTTGTGACCTGCATGACATCTGTCCAGAGGTGGTTTTGCCATGTTGAATGTCTATTATGCATGTGTAGAGTAATCCTCTTCAAGGCCTTTCAAAGGGGCCTTTATTTGCATGCTTCCTAGACTCATTTCAGGCCCATTTTTGTGAGTTTCAGGGCCATCATAACCTCTGTCCAGAGGTGGTTTTTCCATGTTGAATGTCTATTATGCATGTGTAGAATAACCCCCTTATTGGCCTTTCAAAAGGACACATCATTCTTGCATGCATTGACTGAGTTTCAGTGGGTTTTTGGGCATTATTTGGCATGGTATACTTCTGTTTTTGGCTAGTTTGGTGACCTCTCTTGTGCTTCATATAGTTGTAGTGCAAATCATGGTTCACTGCTTGTTTGGCATGGCATTTTGGCCATCTTTGTTAGCACTTTTTGGTTGTGCCTTAAACTGATTTTATGCATATTTTGGACTGCCTTAGCTCTGTTTTTGGGTCTCATGGTGGAATGATGCTTGTTTTGCATGCTTGTAGTTCAATATCCATGCTTAACTTTGAGTTTTGAGGTCCATCGCATGCATATACTGAGGTGTTTTCATGTTTTGGGGCCATTTCACAACATATTTTAGAGCTTATATGCATGTCATATTCCCATGATTTCCACTCTTTAAGTGCATTAGAGAGTCGGGCTTGTATGCCTCATTTACCGACCATTGTATGGGCTTCATTCGAATGCATTCCGAGCCATCATTTTAGACCAATGTCTCACTGTATTGGACCTGCCTAGGGTCTGTTCGGCGCTGGTTTTACCATTTGTGCATTGCTTTGTGTACCTCTAGTGTAACGCACTTCACTAGTTTCGGTATTCGGGCCATCTAGCATGCATTGTGTGAAGTGTTTGCATGATTCGGGACCATTGTGCATCATGTTTCAGAGCTGGAAAATGTGTGTTTCTATGCCATATTTCATCCTTTGCCATGTTTAGTTAGAATTGCATGTTGTGCCTTAGGATCGGTCCTTCGCATTCGTGCATGTTTGCATGTATTTCGGTTGCCTAATTTTCATCATATGGCCACTGATTTGAGTGTGGCTGTGGTCCACTCATATTGGTGTAAGTCCATCTTGCATTTGTATATGCCATTTAGTTCATGTGCGCGTGATAGTCTTCGTAAGTGCATTGTGTATGCCATGTTATGTCACGTGCATTGTGTATGCCATTTTAGCCCATAGCATTACGTATGCTAGGTTGCATGTTAGTCGCATTGTGTATGCCATCTCATTGCTTTGTGTTTGGAGTAGGGTTTAGTCTGAACATGGGAAACGAGGGACGTTTCGTACTCCAAGTGACGAAACGTGCCTCGATTCTCGGTCGCCGACACTCTTGACTGTCCATGATAGAGTTATTGGCTTTACTTGCTTATATGTGCATTCATTTCACATCGAGTTGTGCAATTTGACTTCTCGGCCATCATGCATTGAGATGCGTGATTGGTGGCACGAGGATCAAGGACTACACTCCCTTGAGCTCGTGCAAGGACGGGGAGAGTGGTCATGCACACATTTTGTTGAGAATACATTGCCTTTTCTCTCTCTTGCCTTCGTTGCAGAAAAACTAGAAACCAGAGGTGGAAACTGGTCGGCCGACCAGATTTTCTGGCAGGCCGACCACCCTCTTTGGTCTCCACCACAAAGGGTGGTCGGCAGGTGGTCTCCCATGCTAATAACTACTCGGTGGCCTTCCCAAGGTGGAGTTTCAGCTTTCTGGAGCTTTGTGCAAATTTCTAAGATCAATTGCAAACAAAGGCGAGGCGAGGCGTCGCGATGGAATTTACCGACAAGGCGACTCGAGCATGCATACACCCTTCGTCATCCGAAACAAGGCTGAGGCAGTCCGTCTTATTTAGTTTGCATGCTAGTTTATTGCTTACTTAGTTAATTTGTTGATTAATTAATGTTGTGTAATAATTAGCTATAATTTGTTATTTAGCTTAGATTAGCTAGATGGTTTGTACAATTCATTCGGACCCTCCGAGAGAGGGCCAATTGTTGTAATAAGTGTACGTGCGTGTGATGTATGTCTTCCAACCCCACGTCTTTCTCCCTTTTATTTACCAGCTTATGATGGTTAGTTTAGGGCATGTTTCAATTAGCATACTTATGATAATATGTTTGCATTCATTCATCTGTCTTACATGGACCGGGCTCAGCACAACATACTAACTGCATTTTATTTCAATTCCGAGTTGAATACTTGTTAGTTGTAGCATTTCACATGCCATCTTTAGAATAGCCGAGCCTATTGTAGTTGCACTCCTGCATGTGTTGCATTAGGCATTTCAGCATAGTTAGGACTCATGCATGTTTTCTAATTAGCTTCTTTCTTTGGCTTGGAGTACTCGGTAAGTGTTTATGCTTTAGCATCCTTGCATGTGTGTGAGTGACTGCCATGATAGCATGCTTGCCATGAGGCTATGTGCTTACGTGATATAACTGCCTAAATGCTTGTGGATGAAGGTTGGGTTGCATGAGTTGGAATAATGGGTCGAAACTCATGTTTTAGCCTACTTGCGAGTAGCAAATTTCAATCCGTTTTCAAAACAAACGGATATGCGATGCTTTGTTCCAATTTAGGCAATCCAATCTATACTTGTATGCTGTGCGCATCACGTAGTAAATCTAGGCTGAAAACCAGAATAAGAATGCATAATGTTTTCAAAACTCGATATCATGGTTAGCAGAGGCCGATCTTTGATCGGGCGAGCGGGGTGCTCACGAAGTGACCTTCCCCAATCGTACCCAAGTTCTCGAGCCGAGGCAACTTTGGTGATGACAGACACGTGGCCTTCGGCACGACTCAAGGTTTCCTAAATTTTCCCAAAATAAAATATTTAGGTGGCGACTCTGTATCTGGCAAAGCAGTCCATGTTGGGCACTTCTTTCTAAAAATCTGTTTTCCAAAACGATTTGCCAGATTTGGACTCTTTGATGATTCATTGATCTTGCATTGCACTCTGCGAGATTAGATACAGGACCGTGACTTTTGAGTCCGAACTGTAGTGAGCCTAAATGAACAAAACAGGATTTTCTAGGGACGTTCAGGGACGTCTACAGTTTCTGGCGACTCTGCTGGGGAATTAGAGAACTTGACTCGAACTCATGATATCTTGTTTTGATTACACTTATGTGTTTCTTTGCATTGCATTTGCATTGGTGCGCCTAGGACACTGTGTTTGCTGTATGCTATTCCTGAACGGTTTGTCGGAGGCTCAGTTTGCAAAGCGTGCCATAAGGCTGACCAGTTGCGGGATCTGCCACGACGGGAACACAAACCTCGGTTTTACCGGGGCACCCACTTTGGCCATTCGACCTAGTGCATATTCGGAATCCATAGTGACCATTCCAAGCCAGGACAGGTTGCTTACCCGATTATAGGTTGTTTGAATCCGCTGCGTGCATAATGAAACCTTAGCTCCTGAAAAAATAGGATAGGGAAACCCTACCCCAACATAGGGGTGTTTTGGCTTTCACTTGTTTGCTAAGTGCTTTTACAATGCGTCTCTACAGGAATGCATGTATCAGTTTACAAGTTTGGGTATCAGGCCAGCGGGCACCAGTTCAGTATTTTGGGAATCAGTTATCTGTGGGTATCAGATTCAGTTTTTTTTTGGGGGGGGGGGCAGGGTTTTGGGGATAATGATCAGTGTTTGAGAATAGTATTTTCAGCTTATCGACTGTGTGTTGTGTATTTATTTAAAGCCGTTATGTTGTCTGTTTGTCTGGTTGTTTGTTTCCTTATTATTGCTTTATTCATCATTTTGCTAGGGTAGTTTAGCACAATTGCTTCAGACCAAGCAGATATTCCCCAAGCACTCTGGACAAGAGGTCGCCGACTCAATCGATCTGAGGATCTGGTCGACGGACAACCAGTGTTCCACTCTCTACCCTCGGTTATCAGACAAAGGCCGAGAAAACGCAGTGTATCTGAGCAGAGGTTGCCAGAGCAGTGGTCTACCCCATCAGTGGACAATCGGGCTGAGGTCTCAATTGTTGCCATAGAGATAGATATACCAGTCGGTCAATTGGATCAGCAGAACACGTCAGGGATGGAGGCAATGATGCGTCAACTCCAAGAAAGTCTGAAACTCATGCAGCAGGACGCCGTCTGCCAAGCGGAATTTGCCAAGCAGTAAGCTGCAATCATGGCCCAGCAGGCCAAGCTTATCACCAAGTTGCAACAGCAAAATGGAGCATCTGCTTCGCATCAAGCTCCTCCACCACCAAGGGTTCAGACACCCGGGGAAACACCAAATGTCCAGGAGGGTACGGACATTCCGATAGGGCCGGCTCCGCCCCCAATCTTACCCTAGCTGTCCAAAACACCTACAACCTACCAGACTCTCCCTTCGAATTCGAGGTCGACCCTACAGCATTGAAATTGAGCAATCTTGAGAAGTTGTTCAAGAAATCCCAAAGGGTAAAGTCCATCCCAGACATTGAGGACAGGTACACTGACGTGGCTGTGATGCTGCCAGATAGGTTCAAAATGCCACAAATCGACCGCTTTGACGGATCTGGGGATCCCATGGTGCATCTCCGGTTGTTCTCAGATATACTACGGCCGATGGGCCTCACCAGACCGCAGAAGCTTTCATTATTCGGCCGGACCCTGTCAGGTGTGGCCGCTATCTGGTACGCAAAATTAGAAGATGATGTTAAGTGGAACTGGGATGAGATGGCCGAGGCTTTCATTTCACAGTACTCCTATAACACGCAAATTGAGATTACAACCCATGATCTTGAGACAACAAGGAAGGAGCCTAAGGAGAGCTTTTCGGAGTTCGTAGCCAGGTGGAGGGCGAAGGCCTCAATGATGACCCTAAGGCCTACTGATAAAGATCAAATCCGGATGATTGTGCGCAATCTCCAGCCTAAACTGATGCAGAAAATGATCGTGCTCCATTTCCCTACCTTTTCAGATTTGCATGAGATGATAGTACAGATTGAGGATGCCTTGAAACAGGGCTTGATTCAGATTTGCATGAGATGGATGTACAAATTGAGGATGCCTTGATGCAGGGCTTGATTGATAATGACAGAGAGCAACCCAAAAGAACCTTCAACCGCAACAACAATACAGGCACCATCAATGCCGCAAATGCTAGAGCTTCAGAAGTAAGCATGGTCCCTACCATTCCCCTTTCAAGACCTATGGCAGCTACACCTCTCTCCGGTGCATTCGGAAGCAACACACAAACCACCAAATACCAACCTCGAGGCCAGAGAACCTTCACCCCATTCTATATGCCCCTGTCCAAGGCTCTGGGGGTATTAATCAGGAAAGGGCACTTAAAGCCCCTGGAGCCGAGGCCATTACCAAATCCACTTCTTTCCTCCCACAACCCAGCCAAGTACTGCGCATATCACCAACAACATGGTCACGACACCGACCAATGTTTCAGATTGCATCGCGAGATTCAGGATCTCGTTGATAACAAGGTGATTGTGCCTCCAGAAAAACCCAACGTCACAACCAACCCTCTCCCATCACACAACCAAGCCCTACCTTCCAAACGCATCAACTTTATCTAGACTGGGGTCGTGTCTTACGATCCTAGCATATATATTACCCCATCCTACCTACCCAAGCCGGAGGTGCTCCTTCCTGACTTCACTGACTTGTGCATGTTGGACATCTCCAGAACCCAACCCGAACCGATGGTGGTGACTATCGAAGATAGAACAGGGGAGACTTCAGTGGAGAATGGGATTGTTGAGTCAGAATCTGAGGAATCTGGGAGTTTTGCTGAGGAGGTATACAGTCCGAGTGACTACATTCTATCAGTAGGCCAGGTTGGGCCAAATGTGCAATTGCCGGCAGGGGCGGAGCTTTGTATGATACATGGGGATGAATCTGGTCAGAGGACAGATGACTTGGCAGCTGTGGAAGGGAACTTTTCTAACCTCCAATTTTTCAATGAACAAGATCCAGAGGGCATGGTAGTCAACTGGTCAGATTTTCAGGAGTCAGCAGAGGTCACCGGGTGGCTTAATGACCTACCAGATGTTGTCGACGAAACTCAGTTGGAAAGGGGCCCGGCAGGGGCAAGAACATCAGTTGTGGCCGGAAGGGCCAGAAATCATAATGCATCACCGGAGAGCGCTGGTGCTAAGAATTTCGCTCAGGACTTGGGCGTTGTGAATGCGGGAAATGTTGAACAGCCAACTATACTGACACAGTTGGAACACGAAAGGTTCGGGGCTTCTGAGAGATATCGAGAAAAACTCCAAGGTTTGGCCTCCTGAGCACGCCGAATAACACTGAATAATGGCCTCTAAAAAACTCTTAAAAATAGTAGGAAAAAGTTGGAAAATAGATGCGAAACACAAGGGCAAAATCTTGGAAAATAAGGTACAAAGAATGGTGGGTTACCCAATTATTCGGCTCCCACACTTACTATGTGACGCACACAAGTATAGACTAATTTGCTCAATTTGGAACGCTCTGATTTCATGTTTATTTGAAAATTGTTTTGAACACGTGTCACTTGAAAAAGTGAGCTTGTATGTGCACTTAATCAAAACATTCCAATTTAAGCATAAAGCCTCCATCCATTGGCATTCAAATAGGTATATCACTTAAACACTTAGCCTCATGGTAAACATGCTTGTCATGGCAACAATCACACGCACGGAATATGCTAAAGCAAAAAATGCTTACCCCAAATAATCGAGGCGAGCCAAAAGAAAATAAATAGTTAGAAAAAATGCATGATCCTAACAATGTAGAATGACTAATGCAACACATGCGAAGATGCAACTAATAGGTTCAGTTAATTTAGCATGGCATATGAATCAATTTAATAGCGTGCAGTTTAAGCACATATTCACATAATTAAGGTACGATCATAAAGTTAGAATGATGTACCGAACCCTATGCATGCAAGATGAATGGATGCAAGTTGTGGAAAATGCTAAAGGAAACATGATACTTTATGCTATTTATCATAAGCAAGTAAATAAAAGGGAGAAAGAAATAGCTAATTATTACATGGTTGCCCTCGCACAAGACGGTCTGAATAAATCTCCTACTTTAAGCTAATTATTATAACACCAATAAATGAATTAGTTAAACTAACTAACTATTACAAATTAGAATTAAACAAACTAATTATCTACAACCTGGAATAAATTAACTAAGTAATTAACTATTACAAGTTCAAAGGAATTAACTAATTAATTAACTACTATTCAAGAATAATTTAACGGGCCATGGGGAACGCAGAATCATTCATGCATAAATGCGAATTTCTACCCGAAAAAGCCCTCTATTTGGCTGCCAGAATGGTTCTGTTTTGTAGTCAGGAAATTGAACTGTTTTTACCCCAGCCTCTGCTCTGTTCTGTTCTGCCATGAAAATGGCACTGCTGGTCTAAAATGAAGTGTCTAGCCGGTTAAGAAAAGTTGTCGACAATACAGTGAAGTGGCTGGTCGGCCACTAGTTTTTGCCACTGCCTTGCTGTAACAGATATGAAACAGAGCACAAACAGAGTATTTTTAGCAGATGTTTGTCCACCCCGCCTCTGCTTATCATCAAACAAATCAAAAGAGGGGTAGGCTTGATTCGCAAATCATCAATCGACGCAAACTCATTGCGTGATGATTTATGAATCAAGGGATAAAATGTCAACAAATGATAATGAAAGACCCACAAAACCTCCTCCCTATCACAAAACTGATCAAGGAAAGTGGTAGACCTTGAATCTTGAACCATTATCATCACTAAAGAGTATGAAACGGTTCAAGACTCAATGGGTTCAACTAACGTCCGATTGAATCGAAAATTAATTTTATTGTCTTGTTACCTCTTTTAATCCAATTTTATAGCCTCTTTTACTTACATTTCCACTCATTAGTCATTTTAGTCCTAGAATGAGAATTAAGTCCACTAAATGAAGAGAGGTGTCAAACAAGAAGTTGTTTTGGGCATGACAGAGATGTAATGCCTTGGTAATGAACCTCTGAAGAGATTAAGCCATTAAGCATGGAGGGTCTCTTTTCCAAGCTTAAACAACAGTCGTTTGAAATGACTCTCAAATAAATAAAAATCCAAGAAAAAAGAGAGAGCACGGAGATGATTATGTTTGAACATAGGTATGAAAAAACATAAAATAAATGCTACCAGCTCAATCAGGTTGGCGTCTAAGGTCTAAACCACCAAATCTATGAGGACCATTACAGTACAAGCCTACTAGACAAAGAATAAATGAAATAAACACACTAAAACCATCCTAAAAACTGCAAAAACAGTGCTGAAATTATCATGGGAAAGCTAGAAAAAGTAAGCTAAAACAATGGAGCAATTGAACTAGTAAACAAACTTAAGGAGGGGTGGCTAATCCCTCCACTTTTGAAACTTCAAAACCACATTTTAAGCCTCTAAAAAACTCTTAAAAATAGTAGGAAAAAGTTGGAAAATAGATGCGAAACACAAGGGCAAAATCTTGGAAAATAAGGTACAAAGAATGGTGGGTTACCCCTATACCTTTGATAGCTTTAAGCCACAAGTTTCAGCCCCTAAAAATAGTGGAAAAATAGTCCAAAAACAGCAAGTAAAGATAGGAAAGAAGTAGTGTAACGATGCTAGAAGTTATACCTCTTGAAGAGGAGTAACACTTTGATTCACAAACCAACAATTTCTCACCCTCAGGTGTTGAAATTCAAGCTTAAGAACCTCAGCAAGGAGCCCTAAAAATTTGGTTTAAGGAGTATAGATAGAGTGTATATAGGTTACAAGAGAGAGAGAGAGAGAGAGAGAGAGATTTTCAACAATTTTGCACTTAACAAATTTTTCTAACCTAAAAACATAAGGTATGGCTCTCTATATATAGAACAACTGGTTGATATCTTCGAAATATATGTATTGAGCCAACTGGTGTAGTGCATGCACATGGAGGGACAGTTGGCAACAAATATCTATTCTATTGGAATACCTGGCCAGCCACTAATTTCTGGCCAGCCGGTCACTAGTTGGCCTGTAGGCCTCTAAGTGGTCAAGCTTAGAAAAATTCTATTTTGGTCCAAAAGTGGTGCAAGGTTTGTAGGCTTCTGGGACTCAAAGTCAAGGCTTTTTACTGTGGAAATCGAGCATTTGCACTGCATAATTTTCATCATTGGGTGATCAATCTGAGGCGCCCAAGTCTTAAGGGTGGTAAAAAATAGGGTGTCTACACCGGGTCAAATGGGCTCAAGTACAAAGGTGGTAGCTTTCGCTCTTGCTTAGAAGGGATCATGTCCTTTGCCATAAGGTCTAGGTCATTCATCTGAGCATCTATACCCTCAACAGGCACGTTGTAGATGCGCCCGTGCGCCTTGCTACAGTTCGGACTCGATTTGTGCCACGGTTTTTAATTTGAACCAAAGAGTCCAAATCCGGCAAATCGTTTTGAGAAAACAGATTTTTTGAAAGAAGTGCCAAACATGGACTGCTTTGCCAGATACAGAGTTGCCACCTAAATATTTTTTATGGGGGAATTTAGGAAACCCTGACTCGGTGCCAAAGGCCACGTGTCCGTCATCACCAAAGTTGCCTCAGCTCGGGAGCTAGGGTACGATTGGGGAAGGTCAGCTATGAGCACCCCCTCTCGCCCGATCCGAAGATCGGCCTCTACTAACCATGATATCCCCAGAACCGTCAAAACGGTGTTCTTATCCCGATTATTAGCCTAGAATTACTATGTTATGCGCACAGCATAAAAGTATAGACTAGATTGCCTAATTTGGGAATAAGCATTGCATATCCGTTTGTTTTGAAAAAAAGATGTTTTGGAATTTGCTACTCGCAAGTAGGCTAAAACACGGATTTTAATGAGCTATTCCAACTCAGACAATCCAACCTTCACCCACAGGCATTCAAGCAGTTTATATCACATAAGCAGCTAGCCTCCTTCACCCATGTTTAGCAAGCAGTTTATATCACATAAGCAGCTAGCCTCATGGTAATCATGCTATCATGGCAACACTCACACGCATGCAAGGGTGCTAAAGCATAAATACTTACATCATACTCCATGCCAAAACAAAGAACTCATTAGCAATCAATGCATGATCCAACTCCATGTTTGAATGTCTAATGCAACACATACGAAATGTCACTAGAGTAGGCTCGGCTAGTCTATTAATGACATGTGAAAATGTACAAGTAGCATGTATTCAAGTTAGGTTTGAAATACTAATGCAGTTAGCATGATGCGCCGAGCCCGGTGCATGTAATGCTGATGAATGATGCACGCATGCATAGCACAAGGTATGCTAAATTAAACATGTCCAATTACTAACCATCAAAGTAGGTAAGTAAAAGGGAGAAAGAAGTGAGGGACCAAAAGAATAATACAATTCGAATAACGAATTAACTATCCTAGCTAATTAATTATTACAGACCAACTAAATTAATTAAACGAATTAATTAATTTAAGAAAGCAAGAAAAAGGGCCTCGGGAAGAGGGCTCAATGCACGCGTGCTCGGGTCTTGCTCGGAAGTCTGTTGCCATGCGTAAGCTGCCTCTGTTTTCCCTGCTCTGCCCTTCTGAAAACTTCCAAAGTCTCAGAATTGCTTCCCTGGACATTGGGAGACACCACCGGCTGAGGAGGATGGCCACCGGCACTAATATGTGATCATCGGCTGTTGATGAAGCTGTCGACCCAGGATGGATTGCCGATCGGCACTGAACACTGTCGGTCGGCAAAAAGTTCCTGCAGAATCTGTTTGACAGTAGCAGAGGACAGAGCTTTGCATGACAATGCAATTCAAGCAATGCATACACCAATCACACCCCTTATCATGTTTATGACTCAAAGGACCATGATCCTTGGTTCTTGGACCATCAATCGCGCATTTCCATGCGTGATGGCCCAAAGAATCAAGTGTGCCTTTTTATATGGAATGCAATGCACATGAACAAACCAATGGGACTCAACCTCTATCACAAGCATTTCAAGAGGCCAAGCATGCATGCGAATGGAATGCAATCCTAGGCATGTGAGCTAAGGATGCGACATGGCAATGCAATGCATTCATGCAAGTATGCAAGCAAATATGCGAGGCAAACATGCAAACACGCAAAGGGTGGACTTAAGCATGGTTTAGGCAGCCCTCACTAAGCCCAAAAACAGTGGCCAAAGTACCCAAAATGAAGGACTAATGGCATGCAAACATGCATGCAAATGATCTCCAACACTTCAAGCATTAAAGAGCAATTCTCAAGCACACTTAAGAGGATGCAAACATGGACATATAGCATGCAAATTAAGCTCTGAAAATCATGCTATAGGAGGTGCCAAACCAACTTAAACAAGACAAACATTAGCATGCAAATGGTCCAAGCATTTAAAGCAAGTCAAAGGGGACTTAAACCATGGCTAAGCCAACCAAGCCTCACAAGGCCAAGAAGGCTTAAAACAGGTCCAAGGCAGACCTAGACCATGCAAAGGGACCACCTAGATGGCATCTAAGTGGCTCAAATTCAAAAGCATGCACAAAGGCCAAAACATGGAGCATACAACATAAGCTTTCAAAGCATTAAAGAGGTGTCCAAGGCAAGCATACGAGCATATCAAAGGGACTGAAATAACATGGAAATGGTCCCAACCCACTAAATCAAGGCAAGTAATGCAAGCAACACACTCATACACTTGAGGCCAACAACCAAAAATGCAAAGGGCCTTATAATGCATGCCATGGTCGACCAAAATGGCTAAGGACAGACCTTAAACATGGCAAAATAAGCATGAAAGCTTCACAAAGCTAGGCCTAAAGCATGCTAGAATAATGGTTAAAACCTAGATGCATGTTAAGGCAACAAAATGGCATTACAAGGCATGTATGCTAATCAAGCATGATGTACCAAAACCAACTAAAAATAGAGGCATATTATGACATAATAAGCACGAAAATCAGCTAAGGCATGGTCAACAAGAGCCTAAGCTAGGTGCTCCCTCAAGATGCCAAAAATGGTCCTTTTCAAGGACAACAAGGAGAGGGGGTGACCCTCTCCTTCTTGGGACCTCAAGGCACCATCCTCACCTCTGAAATCCCTCAAGATTTCAGTGTTGAGGAGGCCCAAACACCAAGGTCTCGGAGCACACTCAAAACGGCACAAAATGGAGTCTTACAAGGCTTAAGAGGGGTCAAACAACCTCAAACCACAAAACACTCTAAACAAACTATTTAGAGAGCCTAAAAAAAGAACTTTTTTTATCTTATATACTAAACACAAAAACAATTGCAAGGTAGGCAAAAATACAATGCAAGAAAGGGGTAAAAAGGAGCAAGCTTCTTAACCTTGAAGACCTTCTTCACAAATGAAGCTCCAGCAGCTTCTTCAACTCCAAACCAGCTTCAAAACCTCCAAAACAACCCTCAAGAGGCCTCAGCTCCAAGGGATGGTGTAATGGTGGGTGCTTGTGAGCAAAAGTAAGACAAAACACACACACTAAGATCAAGAGAGGGAAATATAGAGATGGAATAGATACAAATTCCTAACCCTAATATCAAAGCTCTCTAAAAATGTTGTCTAACCTAATTCCAAGAGAGGAGACTCTCTCTTATAGAGCTCTCTCTTGTAAAGCTTGTCAAATAAGCTTGTCAAGAGAGAAATCCCTCCATACACGTGTATGGAGGGGAGCAGAGTGGGTGCCAGCTATCACAACTGGCACAAAATATCTACCAAAAGTAGATGAACAGTGATCGGTCATTCAAAATTGCCATTTTGGCAAAATAAATGGCCGACCGGCAACAAAGAGTGCCGACTGGCAATATACATTGCCGTTGGAACAAAATCACTAGCCGGTGGCCTCAAGCCATGGCCGGTGATGTGTGGGGATGCCTCACAAGGCATTCCCTGCCCCTCCAAGGCAAAACACAAGTGTTTGGTGCAAAACCAGACACAACACGGTCGAGTCGAGAGGTCCTGAGGCAAGGCGCGCAACCGAGACCTCCGGGAACTCAAGACAAACACAAACAAGGGTAATCACCAAGTATTCCAATGGTGACATCCAAGTCTTGAGACGGTCAAAAATGGGGTGTCTACAGTTGCCCCTCTTTGACAGAACTCGAAAAGTCATAACAATGACGGGATGAATGTCAAGCCCACAGACGACCCATTTTTGACAAGGCCGAAGACTTAGACAAACATGCAAGACAATCAAGATATGCGCCCGAAGGCAGGGCAAAATGCAAGACAATGCACAGAGCCGGACATAACTTATGATCATGCAAAGAAAGCTATAATGAAGCATACATGCGACAATTTTAAGCTAGCATACACCGAACTACACACAATGCAGAAAGATGTAAGAGAATTATGCAATTCTCAATACGTCTCACTCGGAGGATACAATACCTGTGCGGCTCGTCTGGTTGCACCAGCCTCAAATAAACCGTACATACAATATCGTGCCTGTAAAGAAAACAACTCAACGGTACGATGTTATAGCAACATGCATGACAATGCAAAATGGATGCAAAATGATATGCAATATATACAAAACAATGTATAAACAATGCAAATGAAGATGCAATGTAATTGAAACAATGCAAACTATATGCAAAATAATTGAATCATGATCCAATGGTGGGCGGTTCGAAACCACACCTATGTCAAATAGATTGATGGAGGTAACAAGTCTGTCTACCATAGAACGGTCAACTGAACTATGAGTAATGTAGACGGACACAAGAACAAGTATTGGGGGGGGATGACATAAGTGGGGAAACGACCCGCTGGGGAAAGGACTACGATCCTAATACTGGATGCAACAATTACACTACAATGTAATATATACAATGAAAATGCTGGGGAAATGGCGATGGATATGGCACGCGGGCCAAACCAAATCTTGCCTAGGCAAAGCATGTACGCATACAAGCCACGTCTAACATAGAACGGTCCACTGAACTATGCTTCGACACTAGAAGTATGGGTACATACCGGACCAAGCTCAACATGGAAAGGCGCGAGCCATAGGCGGAGGTGATGCAATGAATGCATGCAAGCTACAATGCAATATCTACAAATATGCAATGGAATGGAAATAGATACAATGGATATGGCTCTCGGGCCAAACCAAATCTTGCCTAGGAAAGGCATGTACACATACAAGCCGTGTCTAACATAGAACGGTCTACTGAACTATGTTTCGACGTGAAAAGTATGGGCACATACCAGACCAAGCTCAATCATGGAAAGGCGCGAGCCATAAATGGAAGTGATGCAGTGGATGCATGCAAATAACAATGCAATATGCACTATATTCTAATGATGCATGACAATGCAACTATTTACGATGATGCATGACAATGCAATTATATATTTTTTTATTTGTTTTTTTGAAATGCAAATGACGTATGAAATACATGTTGCATGGAATGCGCGACAACACGCGGCTTTTGAGATGCACGACAATGCAAACGAATTATGCACATCAATGCACCAAAGGTCTTGCACCTTCCAAGGATTTAAGGTCTCCTAGACCGTCAAAGGTCTTGCATCTTCCAAGGATTTAAGGTCTCCTAGACCGTCAAAGGTCTTGCACCTTCCAAGGATTTAAGGTCTCCTAGACCGTATATATTCTCGGTATGTCTCACTCGGAGTATACCATACCTGTCCGGTTCGTCGGGTTGCACCAGCCTCAAGTGAACCGTACATACAATATCGTGCCTGCAAAGAAAACAAACTTAACAGGTGCAATGTGATTAACAATATGCACAATAATGTACTTGAAAATGCGTGACAACGCAAAGCAAGTGGGAAGCATAACAATGCTGTGAAGGCACAATGATGTAAGTGGAGCACGCGGTCTACGCAGGCAACGAAATTGATCATAAGCATGCGGTCTACGCAAGCAATGAAATTGAACATAAGCATGCGGTCTACGCAAGCAATGAAATTGAACATAAGAATGCGGTCCACGCAAGAAGAACATGCGGTCTACGCAAGTAATAAAATTGATTACAAACATGCGGTCTACGCAAGCAAAAATATGCGGTCTACACAAGTAATGGAATTGATTATAAACATGCAGCAAAACATGCAGTCTACGCAAGCATGACATGCAGTCTACGCAAGTAATGCAATTGATTATAAACATGCGGTCTACGCAAGCAAAACATGCAGTCTACGCAAGCAAGACATGCGGTCTACGCAAGTAATGCAATTGATTATAAACATGCGGTCTACGCAAGCAAAACATGCGGTCTACGCAAGTAATGCAATTGATTATAAACATGCGGTCTACGCAAGTAAAACATGCGGTCTACGCAAGGAAAACATGCGGTCTACGCAGGCAAAACATGCGGTCTACGCAAGTAATGCAATTGATTATAAACATGCGGTCTACGCAAGCAAAACATGCGGTCAACGCAAGTAATGCAATTGATTATAAACATGCGGTCTACGCAAGCAAAACATGCGGTCTACGCAAGGAAAGCATGCAGTCTACGCAAGCAAAACATGCGGTCTACGCAAGTGAAACATGCGGTCTACGCTAGCAAAACATGCGGTCTACACGAGTAAAACATGCGGTCTACGCAAGTAGTGAATTTGAACATAAGAATGCAGTCTACGCTAGCAAAACATGCGGTCTACGCGAGTAAGACATGCGGTCTACGCAAGTAGTGAAATTGATTGCAAACATGCGGTCTACGCAGACAAAACATGCGGTCTACGCAAGTAATGAAATTGAATGCATGCAAAATGCAATGAGATGCGCAAAATAGCGCGATTTGAATGCATGCAAAATGCAATTAGATGCGCAAGATAGCGCGATGCGTTTAGACAACGCGAGTGCACAAGACAGTGCGATTGACATGTGATGCACATGGGGCAACTTTTGAGTTTCGTAAATGCCAAAAGGATACGGAAAGGATACACCTTGCACGAATTCGAGTGCCACGCACAAAAGACACGACCCGAGGTCAAAACGGAGGCCGGTTGAGTGTCGGAAATGCACTGTTTTGCACTGTTTTGAGCACTAAAGGCCCCGGACCCCACACATAACTCAAACAAGGGTGTAGGAGGCTCCAAAATCACTGTAGGAGACCACCGGATGTCCACCGGCCATCAAAATGCATCACCGGCCGTCCATCGGCCATCATACAATTTCCAACGGCACAATATTTTGCCGACCGGCAAAAAGTCCCTGTGTCGGGGCAGTTCAGTCATTTGGCCACGGGTCTTTTAAAATAGGGCTTCAAGCCCTATTTTCTTCACTTCCCCTAGCTCGAAATTTCCTCCTCTTTCTCTCTAAGATATTTTTCGAGCCTTATTTCCTCGTTTTCCTTGGTTTTTGGCTCTGTTTCGTCGTTCGATTCGCATTCACCCTTGCGTTTTGAACGTTTTGAACCGAATAAAATTTCATTTCGGTGTTGTTTTTTCGATTTCCGCCACTCGGGGCTTGTTTCCCTGGAGTTTTTCTCGATATCTGTGAATTTTCCGCACTTCGGCTTTTCCGGCCTTTTTCAGCCCTCTCGGGGTTGACTTTTCGTTGACTTTTCACATTTTTGCCCGGTTTTTTCGCCTTCCGGCAATTTTCACACCCTCTTCGAGATGGTGGACGATCTTCCACAGGGCGGGACCCCTCCAGAGCTCGAGATGGATCCCGAGGCCGACCCCTTGCCACTTCATATCCGGCCGTTCGATCTGGAGACATACAGGCCCGCAGTTCATGTGATGCTCGCCAATGGACTACGCCAGTTCCGGAGCTTCGTGAGGAGCGTGGCACCCGAGCTTCTCCTGCGTGACCCTACCTCCCATCTGTCCTTCGGCGCTTCCGAGGTAACATTCTTTGTTTTGTTTTATTATTTTCCGCAATGTAGGACATAACTGCCATTAGTTGATTTTGTTCTCTAATTGCTTAGCCCGGATGCACCGATACACTGTACACTGTAGTTGATTGCCAACAAACTTAAAACCAATATCTGTTTGAAGCTTACACATGCACACACACTGTACTGACCCTGAATCACCCAAACACACGGCGCACATTGTATTTCACTGCATACACACTGGTACCCGATATCTGCTTGAGTCTGAAAACATGCACACATGCTGTATTTGCCCTGAACCACTCAAACACGCTGACACATCACACGTTGTAGTTCACTGTAAGTACACCGGCAACCGATGTCTGTTCAAATTTGAAAACATGCACGCATGCTGTATACCTGTATACTTCTTAAAACTGCGTTTTTGGAATTTTAATTTTTTGGGGCCCCCTTCCCCCCGCGCCCCCATTGTTGTTTTTGATTACAGAGGGATTCCCATACCATCCGCGGTATGGGAATATCGTCGCTCGGGATTGTACTTAGAGCTTCCAGACGCGGTTCGTCATATCATCGACGAGGCCGGTTTCGGCATCTTCTGCAGGGGGCTCTCCCGGCTCACGGCCTGTAGGCCCTGCTCGCCGCTTTAGTGGAGAGGTGGTGGGATACCACCAACTCCTTCCACTTCTCCGTTGCGGGGGACATGACGATGACCCCTTACGATTTCTCGATGCTCACCGGCATCGGGGTAGGGGGGGATCCGATCCCCTTCGACACCGATATGGGTGAGTGGGACGCCGCCCAGCTGTACATACTCGGCACACAGCCTCCCCTCGCTCGAGCAGGGTTTGTCAGGTACTCTTGGTTTGAGAGCCATTTTCGGATCCAGCCAGCCTTGGCGGAGGAGGCGCAGATGACCCTAGAGGAGGTGGATCAGTATGCGCGGGGCTTCATCATGTTCCTCTTCGGGACGACTCTCTTCGCTGACTGGGTGAACACCGTGCCTCTGTGTCTGTTAAGTGCACTAGTGGATGTTAGGCGGATCCGCCATTATGACTGGGGTGGCGCCGGCTTGGCCACTTTGTATGGTTACATGAGCTCTTCTTCCCGCCTCAGTGGACAGCTTCTCGGCAGCTACTGGCGAGCTTGGGAGGTACATCTTCTTCCCCTTTTACTTTTCTGTTTCACGTTTTCTGTATTCTGTACACTGCACACACCACGGTCTGCCTCTCACTGACTATATACTGCACACGCGGCACACATACACTCTGCTTTACTTTGACTGTATACTGTACACACTGCATACTCTGTACAATACACTGCACAACACACGGCTCTGCCATTTCTGCTTTATTCTGTATTTTTCTTTATCTGATAGTCATACTTATATCTGTTCTGCAGTTGTGGGTGTATGCCTACTTTCCCAGGCTTGCCCCAGTACCTGATGTGGAGACCCCACTCGGCGTCCCCTTTTCTCATCGCTTTGATGTGCGATACGTGCGGAGACCACGGGAGTCTTTTATTTTCTTCCGCCGCTACTTCGACACCATCACCGCCGCGGAGGTATGCTCATCTTTAGAATTTGCTTAGGCTTTTGCTTAGCACTGTATGTTTTGAATAACAGTCGATAACAAACTGCATTTCATTTTCAGATCACCTGGCAGCCCTGGGCTCCGTTGCCGGCCGTGGTGAGGGATCACTATGAGGGCGCAGGGGAGACTGTCCATTGTCGGATTCTGTTGGAGGGCCCGGTCTGTCGGGCTTGGTACCTGGGTGAGCGTTTCTTGCGTCAGACCCTGGGTTTACCGGAGCAGATAGGGCCGGGTCCGCCTCCTGCCCACATGAGAGATACTGAGAGGTTCGCCGCCCAGGAGATGAGGGACTACACCGTCGGCTGGGGTGCAGAGCATCACCGAGGCGAGGGCGACTACGCAGAGTACATCCGGACCTACATTATGCGACTCTTGAGCGGTGGTCGCCGAGCTGAGGGGGAGAGGCCAGCGGCGCCGGCAGCTGCAGCGGGAGCGGGGGCTGGAGCAGGAGCATCGAGGAGAGCTCGAGTCCAAGGTAGGGGTGGAGTTGAGAGAGGGCGGGGGACCAGCTGGCCTGCTCTGCCCACTTTATTGACAAACAGAGGACAGGATGGGGTGACCTACCAGATCCCCTTTACTCCTCCCCCGACTGGTCATGAGTTAGCCGGTATCCCCTACTTGCCTCCGGTATGTATTACTTCATTTTGCATCTTGCATTGGCATTTCATTTTAGTTTATTTGATATTCCGCGGAATACTGATATATCTTGTACTCTTGCAGGCGTCCTCCGAGTACACCCGGCAGTCTGTGGAGTTGAATGCGTCTATGATGGGGATGCTACAGCGGACCTTCGACCTCCTGGCCCTCTATGGTATTCCGGTATATCCTTCTGACGACGGTCTCAAACCATTCATAAGCTGATTCACGTAATCTGATGCATGGCACAACACCTAATACACTGATCTCACAGCATCTGATACACTGCATACACTGCATTTATACACTGTACCTTGCACTGATAAACTGCCCACGGCATTCACACACTGTATACTGCATTCTGCACTGATAAACTGCTCACGGCATTCTCACATTGTATACTGCATTCTGCACTGATAAACTACTCACAGTATTCTGATGTATTTGCCTTTTGTATTTTTCAGCCTCCCTTCCAGATTCCTCCAGTGGGTGGTGCTCCGGCTGGGCCCTCTATTCCTGCTCAAGGAGGGCGTGGAGACGCTGTATGTCCCTGTACCAGGGGGGACGTGTTCATGTCGGGAGTAGCTCTCGGGTGCCGATCCCTGACGATGACGATGATGATGATGACGAGTCCGAGGCAGAGGCAGAGGGCGGGTCATCTGAGGAGGCTGGAGATGACTCAGACTCAGGCTCAGATGACGACGCTGATGACGACGCTGATGACGATGCCCCTGGACCTTCGTCCAGGAAGAGGGTGAGGACAGATCCCCGGGCCCAAGACTACTAATGATGACCCAGATTGCTGCTATTCTTCTTTTTTCTACTTTTTCTTTTTTTTTGTTTTCTTTTCTTTCTCTTTGTTGGTAGTTAAATTACCCTGTACTGCCGCAGGCAGATTTTTGTTTTCAAAGCTACGTACTTGAAAAAGATAATGAAATGAACAAACTTTTTGCTTAAAAAGTGTTACATTTACATATCTCATGTATTGCATCGCGTCACATCATGTTACACCTCAATGTGAATTGAATTGACCTGTTGTCTGAAAAATTGAGCATTTGTACGGTAATGATCAGATAACCGAACGGCCTCATAGCAAAACAGCCCAGGCAACACACTGCTCAAACCGAACGCACAGCCCATACTCTGTTGGGGATTAGTCTGGATACGGCCCCTAACACCACACTCGGTTCATTCTGCACACAGCAAATCCTGAACAAACAGCCCAATCTGACAAGATGGAACATAAAGACGGAACCAGTTGAAGTTGAAGCCCGCTCAGATGCCCCAAATTTTTTGTTCTTTTGCTTCGCACAGATGTAGAGAATGGCACAGCACTCTAAGCATAAACAATTTTCGAAATAAAACGGATTTTCAACTGGGGTATCGAGCCTACAACTGAACACAGCGGAAAGGACTCAAACAAAAGGGTACACGACCTAAACACAACGAGACACGCTCGGAAAAGACCCAAAACAAGAGTTGAGGTAAACAAAACAAAAGACACAACATACAGACGCGTTAACGAAGACGGGGGACCTCAGATCACGAGGAGCCAGTTTCTCTGGGTATTGTTTTCCACCCTTTTCTCATTTGTGATTCTCACATCACTCGGCCCTCAGGTTCGGTTTTTTTTTTTCTCTCAAAAAAACCCTTTTTCTTGCTTTTCCTCTCAACTTACACATCTCTTTTCTTTATTCTCTCATTTTTCGTCCCTCCCCGAGGTGATTGATGAATGAATAGGAAGTTGCGGGTTCATGCCCAATGCCGTTAGCTCACAACTATTTCTTCCGGTGGGTAGAGTGCCCTCCTGGCAAGTATGTTGACGACGGGGGAAAAACAGAACGCCTGACTCAACTGTGCCCCTAGTTCGTCATTTTGACCATTTTTTGTTTTGGTTTTCTACTAAAACAGTTTTGATGAAGATGAGAGTCGGATTAACGTACTTGTTCGATTTTTGATTTGAAAACCATGCAAGTCAGGCTGTAAGCACTGAAAATTTTCCTTTTTGGGTCCAAGAAAATGGTCCAGTTTTGGAAAATGAAATAATTTTCGAGAAAATGGTCAACCTCAATAAAAATTCTCAAAAACTATTTTCGCAAACGGCCGCCGCTCAACGAGCGCGGAGCTTACTTTCGAGATGCGCAACCTCGGATCGGAGGCAATGGAAAATTGCCCCTTGTTTGAAGGACGCTGCACAGCAACGGAAAGTTGCCCCTGGTTTGAACGGCGACTCGTGGCAACGAAAAGTTGCCCCTTGTCTGGATGATGCCGCAGCATATTATAAACAGTCCTCACTAGTGATGATCACGACCGAACTTCCTCGGATACAGAGAAGACGAGGATGGTCAAAACCAATATATGGACATAGTCACTTTGATGGTATTGGTGGCTGGTCTTCAGGATGAAGTTGCCTAGATATTCAGTTGTCATAATCGAACTATCGGATTCGGAGAAGGCAAGGATGATCAAAACCATTACATGGACTGAGGCGTTATGAAAGCGTTCAGGGCTGGACTTCAAGATGAAGTTGCCTACGTATCCCAAACATGGGAATCAAGCCTTACGTAGTTCCGGTTAAGGTACACTCGGGTATTTTAACCTTCACTTTTCAGGCTCTAACTTTTAGCAAGGTGCCCGATGCGGGTTTTCGACCTTGCGAGCTTCTTTTCATTTTCCTTGTTTGTTTTCTTGATTTTTTTTCTTGATTTTTCTTGATTTTATTTCTTTTCTTTTTTTTTGCATTTTTTGTATTTTTCTCTTGCTCTAACTTTTGCCTGGGTCGCCCTTCCAGGTTTTCGGCCCAACGAGCCTCTCAAAAGGGTAAAAGTGTAACAAGTCCATGCCAAATGGTTTTTGAAGTTGAAGCCTCTCTGCATCTAGGAGAACGGTTGTTGCAATGATTTGCAGAAGAATCCATCATGGTTGCTCCATGAGCTTCTTTTGGTGAGATCTAATCTTTTTGATTCGACTTTGATGCCTCTTGTTCGAGGGCTGCTTCAAAACTAGCCACACGGGCCTCCTTTGACAGTTGACCGTTGAATGTTCCGAATGAGTTTAAGGTTCAACACAAACAGGTCAAATCTTGAGGCTGAGAGCGATCCTAGGCTGCACAATCTCAAGAGCGATTCCACACAGGTCATCACAGGGCCGCGCAAAACATTTGTTTTTGAAAGTTTTTAAGAAAGCGACAAATCGCTCGCGCCGAAGATAGTGTGGAACCAATCTGGGTTAAGCCAGGGTCATTCTCAATACTCACCCTAACAAGCATGGTACCTTTCATTAAAGGCTTAGCATGCCTCTCCTTTTCTCAAATTGATCAAATTTTTGCAAAACCGGAGTAATTCCTTCCTCTTCGTTTTTATCACAATGTTAAAGAGGTTTTGAAAAACATAGGTCAATGCAATGATTTTCAGGGCACAAGAGAACAGGTGGAATGCACGGCCGTTTGAGTCAAAACCTCTGGCACAACTAGCCCAAAACAAACAATAAGCACGGAAACAAGATAGCCGTAGCTGTTTCATTCAGGTTTCTCGGATGTAACTGGCGCCACAGCAGAGACAGACTCAAAAAGAAAGGAAAAAGGTTAAATACAAAAACGGTGTTCGAGGTAACAACCCCGGAATCACTCGACATCCTATACAACAGGACTGACTCAGTACCACAAGACAGACCCAAAAACAAAAAGACTGACTCAAAGCAAAGAGGCAGACTCAAAACAAAACAGAGAACTGACTCAAAAACCCAAGCCAAAAGTTACAAAACTGCATTTACAAATGCTCAAAAAGTGCGTGCCAGACGCCACATCTGAAATACATCGAGCGCCGCCCGCAGGTGGTCCAACCCCTGATCACATACTCGCAGTATCCTCAAAGTCCAACAGCTCGGTGTTAACAGACGTCGCCGAGGTAGGTGGAAGAATGACCTCATTATCGATCAGATCTTGCACTTCATGGCGAAGGCGGAAGCAGTTGTCGGTGGCATGACCGGTCTGCTGGTGGTACGCGCAGTACAAAGCAGCATCATGTGTGAGGGGGAGATTCTTCGGGAGAGGCCGAGGTTCAAGGGGTTTGAGGTGCCCCCTTTCGGCAAGAATCTGAAGTGCCTTAGACAGAGGCATGTAGAGAGCATGAAAGATCCTGCGCCCTCGGGGTAGGTACTTTGAAGTCTGAGTATTCTTACTAGACGCACTAGCAAAAGGGTCGGCAGGCACTGCCTTGGTTTTCTGATCTTTCCCAGGTGCAGGGTTGGGAATAGGAGGAACTGTTCTGGCATGACGGGGCCTATCCCGATTTTCTGACTGACTTGAACTACCCTCAGGTGGAGTGGGGAAAGCATCCTCCACAGTTTTTGCCACAACTGCGGATATCTGTTGCTTGTTCATCCCCCCGGCTTTCAAAGCCTCGACTGCCCGCAGCAGTGGTTCAATGGGATCAGCATCTGCCTTCATTTTGTTCTTGCCTCTGGCCTCAGCCTGGTCAAGGGTTTGGGTTGCTACTTCAGAGCGAAGCCCGATTGTTGCTAACATGGCGTGGCTGTAGCTGGAAGCCACCTCTGGCTGGCTGAGCTCTATCACAATCCGCCCCAATAGCGGGGGCTCCTGTGGCATGAAATTCCCGGCATATGGTGCTGCTGGTGGCGAAGTCGACATTCCATAGGCCAGATCGGCCACGGATCTCTGGAGGTCACCAATCATTCCCATCAATTCAAATGTGGTGGGCTCGCGAGCCTGATACAACTGGGGGGTCCAGACTGGGTGTGCGACAGGCGACCTAGGCGGGTGCGATATATCAACATTAGTTTCATCCCGTAGGGTGATCCCTTGATCTAGCGTAGCTGTCATAACCACAATTTCTTCTGAATTCTGCGTCATTATAAGTCCTGCCTCAGCAAGGGGGAACACTAGTTGTTCTGTATCAATTTTCTGGACACTCTGAACTGAAAGGAAAAACAAACAGCATTTCAGCCCAAACAGATCAATCACAGGTGTAGCCGAACAACTGCACTCTACTACTGATCACTGTTCCCCAGAATCACTGTTCCCAAAACTGAACTTGATACCCGCAGATAACTGATATCTCAACAACACTGATACTGGTGCCCTTGGGCCTGATACTCAAACTTGCAAACTGATATGTACTTTCCCTGTAGAGATACACTCTAAAGCACATAGCAGATAAGTGAGAGCCAAAACACCCCTATGTTGGGGTAGGGTTTCCCTGTCCTATTTTGTCAGGAGCTAAGGTTTCACTATGCACGCAGCAGCTTCAAACAACCTATAATCGGGTAAGCAACCTGTCCTAACTTGCAATGGTCACTATGGATCGGAATATGCACTAGGTCGAATGGTCGAAAAGGGTGCCCCGGTAAAATCGGGGTTAGTGTTCCCATACTGTTAGAGCCCATAACCGGTCAGCCTTATGGCCATGTCTTGACAAGACAAGCCTCCGACAAACTGTTCAGTAATGGCAGATGGCAAACATGGTGTCCTAGGCGCACCAATGCACATGCAATGCAAAGAAACACATAAATGAAATTAAAATAGGATATCACGAGTTCGAGTCAAGCTCTCTGAACTCCCTAGCGGAGTTGCCAGAAACTGTAGACGCGCCCGTGGGCCTCGCTACAGTTCGGACTCGATTTGTGTCACGGTTCTTAATTTGAACCAAAGAGTCCAAATCCGGCAAATCATTTTGAGAAAACAGATTTTTTGAAAGAAGTGCCAAACATGGACTGCTTTGCCAGATACAGAGTCGCCACCTAAATATTTTATTTTGGGAAATTTAGAAAACCCTGACTCGTTTGCCTAAGGCCACGTGTCCGTCATCACCAAAGTTGCCTCGGCTTGGGAACTTGGGTACGGTTGGGGAAGGTCACTTCGTGAGCACCCCCGCTTGCCCGATCAAAGATCGGCCTCTACTAACCATGATATCTATTTTTGAAAACATTGTATGTTCTTATTCCGGTTATTAGCCTAGAATTACTATGTTATGCGCACAGCAAAAGTATAGACTAGATGCCTAATTTGGGAATAAGCATTGCATATCCGTTTGTTTTGAAAAAAGTTGTTTGGAATTTGCTACTCGCAAGTAGGCTAAAAACACGGATTTTAATGAGCTATTCCAACTCAGACAATCCAACCTTCACCCCACAGGCATTCAAACAGTTTATCACATAAGCATCTAGCCACATGGTAAGCATACTGTCATGATAGCATTCACACGCATGCGATGATGCTAAAGCATAAATACTTACATCGTACTCCGTGCCAAAACAAAGAACTCATTAGCAATCAATGCATGATCCAACTCCATGTTTGAATCTCTAATGCAACACATACGTAATGTCACTAGAGTAGGCTCAGCTAGTCTATGAATGACATGTGAAAATGTACAAGTAGCATGTATTCAAGTTAGGTTTGAAATACTAATGCAGTTAGCATGATACGCCGAGCCCGGTGCATGTAATGCTAATGAATGATGCACGCATGCATAGCATAAGGTATGCTAAATTAAACATGTCCTCTTACTAACCATCAAAGTAGGTAAGTAAAAGGGAGAAAGAAGTGGGGGTTGGAAGACATGCACACACTCACCCACACTTATTACAAATTCGCCCTCGCTCGGAGGGACCAAAAGAATAATACAATTCGAATAACGAATTAACTATCCTAGCTAATTAATTATTACAGACCAACTAAATTAATTAAATGAATTAATTAATTTAAGAAAGCAAGAAAAAGGGCCTCGGGAAGAGGGCTCAATGCACGCGTGCTCGGGTCTTGCTCGAAAGTCTACTGCCATGCACAAGCTGCCTCTGTTTTCCTTGCTCTGCCCCTCTGAAAACTTCCAAAGTCTCAGAATTGCTTCCCTGGACATTGGGAGACACCACCGGCTGAGGAGGATGGCCACCGACACTAATATGTGATCATCGGCTGTTGATGAAGCTATCGACCCAGGATGGATTGCCGGTCGGCACTGAACACTGTCGGTTGGCAAAAAGTTCCTGCAGAATCTGCTTGATAGCAGCAGAAGACAAAGCTTTGCATGGCAATGCAATTCAAGCAATGTATACACCAATCACACCCCTTATCATGTTTATGACTCGAAGGACCATGATCCTTGGTTCTTGGACTATCAATCACGCATTTCCATGCGTGATGGCCCAAAGAATCAAGTGTGCATTTTTGATATGGAATGCAATGCACATGAACAAACCAATGGTACTCAACCTCTATCACAAGCATTTCAAGAGGCCAAGCATGCATGCGAATGGAAAGCAATCCTAGGCATGTGAGCTAAGGATGCGACATGGCAATGCAATGCATTCACGCAAGTATGCAAGCAAATATGCGAGGCAAACATGCAAACAAGCAAATGGTGGACTTAAGCATGGTTGAGGCAACCCTCACTAAGCCCAAAAACAGTGGCCAAAGTGCCCAAAATGAAGGACTAATGGCATGCAAACATGCATGCAAATGATCTCCAACACTTCAAGCATTAAAGAGCAATTCTCAAGCACACTTAAGAGGATGCAAACATGGACATATAGCATGCCAATTAAGCTCTGAAAATCATGCTATAGGAGGTGCCAAACCAACTTAAACAAGACAAACATTAGCATGCAAATGGTCCAAGCATTTAAAGCAAGTCGAAGGGGACTTAAACCATGGCTAAGCCAACCAAGCCTCACAAGGCCAAGAAAGCTTAAAACAGGTCCAAGGTAGACCTAAACAATGCTAAGGGACCACCTAGATGGCATCCAAGTATCCTAAAAATGCAAGCATACTCCAAGGCCTAAACAAGGGGCATAAGGCAACAACCTTTAAACACAATGAAGGAGGATGAAATGGAAGCAAACAAGCATACAAAGTGGACTGAAATGACATGGAAAATGGTCCCAACCCACTAAATCAAAGCAAGTAATGCAAGCAACACACTCATACACTTGAGGCCAACAAACCAAAAATGCAAAGGGGCTATATAATGCATGCCATGGTCGACCAAAATGGCTAAGGACAGACCTTAAACATGGCAAAATAAGCATGAAATCTTCACAAATCTAGGCCTAAAGTATGCTAGAATAATGGTTAAAACCTAGATGCATGTTAAGGCAATAAAAACGCATTACAAGGCATGTATGCTAAGCAAGCATAGTGTACCAAAACCAACTAAAAATAGAGGCGTATTATGACATAATAAGCACAAAAATCAGCTAAGGCATGGTCAACAAGAGCCTAAGCTAGGTGCTCCCTCAAGAGGCCAAAAATGGTCCTTTTCAAGGACAACAAGGAGAGGGGGTGGCCCTCTCCTTCTTGGGACCTCAAGGCACCATCCTCACCTCTGAAATCCCTCAAAATTTCAATGGTGAGAAGGCCCAAACACCAAGGTCTCGGAGCTCACTCAAAATGGCACAAAATGGAGCCTTACAAGGCTTAAGAGGGGTCAAACAACCTCAAACCACAAAACACTCTAAACAAACTATTTAGAGGGCCTAAAAATAGAACTTTTTTGTGTTATATACTAAACACAAAAAAAATTTCAAGGTAGGCAAAAATACAATGAAAGAAAGGGGTAAAAAGGAGCAAGCTTCTTACCCTTGAAGACCTTCTTCACAAATGAAGCTCCAGAAGCTTCTTCAGCTCCAAACCAGCTTCAAAACCTCCAAAACAACCCTCAAGAGGCCTCAGCTCCAAGGGATGGTGTAATGGTGGGTGCTTGTGAGCAAAAGTAAGACAAAACACACACACTAAGCTCAAGAGAGGGAAATATAGAGATGGAATAGATACAAATTCCTAACCCTAATATCAAAGCTCTCTAAAAATGTTGTCTAACCTAATTCCAAGAGAGGAGACTCTCTCTTATAGAGCTCTCTCTTGTAAAGCTTGTCAAATAAGCTTGTCAAGAGAGAAATCCCTCCATACACGTGTATGGAGGGGAGCAGAGTGGGTGCCAGTTATCACAGCTAGCACAAAATATCTACCAAAAGTAGATGAACAGTGATCGGCCAATCAAAATTGCCATTTTGGCAAAATAAATAGCCGACCGGCAACAAAGAGTGCTGACCGACAATATACATTGCCGATAGAACAAAATCACTGGCCGGTGGCCTCAAGCCATGGCCGGTGATGTGTGGGGATGCCTCACAAGGCATTCCCTGCCCCTCCAAGGCAAAACACAAGTGTTTGGTGCAAAACCAGACACAACACGGTCGAGTCGAGAGGTCCTGAGACCTCCGGGAACTCAAGACGAGCACAAACAAGGGTAATCACCAAGTGTTCCAATGGTGACGTCCAAGTCTTGAGGACGGTCAAAAATGGGGTGTCTACACATGTGAACCTCAACCTTAGGGATCGAAATGGGTGTGTAACCCTTTGCGATGATGGAAGGAGCATCTCCATGAGGAATATCAGCATCCATGTGGAATGGGTGGATGTAGGTAGTCAAAAATCAAGAGAAAAGAGGAGAAAATTCTGGAAATCCAACCTAGCTCACCCGAAAAATCAAAAAACAAAGAGAAAAGTGAGGAACCAAAGAGTGGGGAGCGAAAACTTGAGAACAATCGTGAGAAATATGTAAAAGTGAGAAGAATACCCAAACTTAACCAAATCCAAAACCGTTATGTTCAAAGTGTGGAGGGATGTGGCGCTTTTGAACAAAACTGATGCGGGTCAGTTGAAAATCCGAGGAAACAAGATAATCTAGAGAGAGAGTTCAAAGAAAGGGGAAATGTGTTTTCGGAGGAAAAGTATTGAGCAAAAACTGTTGTTTGTTTTATAACGTTTTGGGAGGCAAAAAATCAAAACTATCCTCGACAATGGCCAATGTAGTTGCCCGAACAAATTCTTGTTCGTCCAGACACTTTTTTGTTTGGAAGAAAATTTAAGTAGCCGGTAGGGCTATTTTGGACAAGTTGTTCTTATTTTTGCCCAAATGGTCTCTGTTTCCATCTGAGAAGGAAAAAAGTAGTGTTGTCAAGTTCATTTCAATCTCAGAGGATCAATGTGCACTCAAGAATTCAACAAAACAAGGAGTCACAAGTTGTACATATGTAACAACCCCGACTTGTGATTAGCCACTAATCCTTGATTAAGACACCTAATTATTAATTAAGAAGAAATTCTGAATTAATTGCATGTGTATTGCATTTTTTGTGTTCATATCTATTTGTTCTAGGAATATCTGTTAGTGTTTTAGTTTTGTTTTGCGAATTGAAGGCCTTATCGGCATCCGATCATGAAATTGACCTTGTTTCTGTGTTATTTGGAATTTTTTCAACCTTGCGGTAGGTTTAATTGAAATCCAATTCGGAAAGAATTAATTAAAATAAGATAGATGGAATTAGCTAAGCCTAACTAAGTTTAATTAAGCTTAATTAATGCAAGCCTAAATAAGGCACAAGTGAGCTCTTGATTACACTTTACACTCTCATTTCTTCATCTTTGAGGCATCAAAATGAGAGAGAGAGAGAGAGAGAGAGAGAGAGAGAGAGAGAGGGAAAGGAACAAATTGAAGCTTAAGGAAGAAAAAGAGAGGGATTGCTAGTCAATTGAAGAGAATTTGGAAGAATTTAGCATTCTAGAACACAATTGAATATCTAAGGTAAGAATTCAAGCCTTTAGTTCGGTAATTGAGCTAACTAATGCATAGATTCAAGAGGTTTAAGTGTTTGAGCATAGGAATTGAGCTTGGAAAATAGAGAGGAAGAGCATTTCATGTATGCATGCATATTTCATGGCATTATGAGGTTGGTTTTCAAAGAATTTCCTTTTGCATGTCCTTATTTTGGTTTTGTTCTAAGAATTCACATGTTTTCGAGTTAAACACGTCATTTGATCATGTTTCGTAAGCTTTAAAGTCAAGAAATTTTATGCATGTTATGTTTCAATATTTCAAGCTTGATTTTGCATAATTGGCATACTTTTGGGCTTTGATTTTTGCGAAATGATCTTGAATTCATAATGTTTTTGAAGTTTACACATGTTTCCTTAATCTTTTGGCCCAAAAGAACATGATTCATAGCTTTGAATTCGAGTTTTGAAGCTTGAAGAACAATCTGGAAATTTCAGAATTCTGCGCCTCTACTCGAGCGACAGAAACTGTGCTCGAGCAAACACTCTTTGTTTTGCACTTCTGCTCGAGTGACCAAATGTTGGCTCGAGCGTAAAATTCATACCCCCATAAGTTTTACAAATTTTGCAGATTGCTCGAGTGACAAAAGTTGTGCTCCAGCGAGGACCCCATTTATTCAGTCTTACGCTTGAGCAACGGTCGAGCTTCCATCGAGCGGAAAAATCATGCAACCAGTACTTTTGCGAACCTAGGGCTCGCTCGAGCATAGGAAGTGACGCTCAAGCGAGGTGCCCTATTTTTGAAAATTTCGCTAAGTGTTTCAAAGTGCATTTTGGCATCCTCATTGCATCTTAGGCATTCATAAGTACTAAATAAGAGTTAATAATGAGAATAAGGATTAGAAACACACCCAAACAAGAAAGAAATGAATTAATTGAATTCTAAGTGTGTGTTTCAATGTGTATCCGTTTGGTGTCTATGTAGGTCCCACGCCGTAGACTATCTGGTTATCTGTTCTGTCTATTTGCCATTGGAGCTAACTGTGAGTAATAACTCTATAAAGTATGTTTGACTTTAATTATTTTCTTATGATATGATATGATCTATTTTCTTAAATTCTATTTTCTGTATGAATGAATGGTTGTCCAATGTTTCTGAAATGTATTTGTGTCATCCGTAGCTTCAGATGACATCTGTTATCTGTTCTGTTACGTCTCAATTATGGGCCATTTGTACATCTCATGAGCCAACTGCTCTGTCTCTGTGTATGTGAGTCAACTACATGCCTTTATGGGTCAACTGTTTCTGCTAGTGCTAATGGATGTACAACGTATGATTAATTACAAATTCTGGTTATGAGTATGTTGTTGAATATGTTTCTGTTATAAACTCCGATTTTTTAATATGATTATGAATCCATTTTTGTTAACTCCTGAATTTTATTTTTTGTAACTGTCATGAACAACATTCATTAAACCCCTTTACCTTGTTATTATTCCCTGGGCTCCAGCTCATTCTATTATTTATGTACGTAGCTGATGAAGTGTGTGACTAGGTACAGTGATGATCGCCTGGAATTCTGTTTTGTCAGCCAACCTTTTTTCCTTCTAAGGAGGTTTCGAAAAGAGTCAAGTGGCCATGTTTTGTAAACTATCTTTAAGATCTTGTTTTCTTTTTATATATTTCAAACATGTTTTTGTTTGTCTGTATATTGGGCTGTGGTGTAATGGGCTTAGGAATACTCTATTGTTTCCCTAGTGACCCTCCAAGGGCCCACTACTTGCTCTTGGGCTTTGACCCCATTCATGGACCATCTGTGTAGCCTATGGGATAATTGGCTGAGACAGCCCTTTAAGCCTGGTTTTATTCGGCTTAAGCCCACTGGACATGATATGGCCGACTTGTCTGTGACCATGAATTTAGCGTGTTCTGCCTACTCGCACTATGCCAGCCCAGGAGACAGTTTCATTTATTCGGCTACCACAATTGGCCCCCGAGCATCCGATTAACATCCATTATTTGGCGTGGTTGGTTGAATATTTCGACAAAATCTTGGAAGTCAAAAATATGGCGCACGCGCGTCTTTTGGTATTGATGCGTCAGATCAGTGGCAATTTTGGGTCATCATTGCTTCTCGTTCCATCATAATTTGACGTTCATTTAATGCGTTCTAAAAATTGTATGTATTGAATTTTGGCTCCTTCGCATTCTTCATACTGTTCTTCCTCCCTGACAAGACTCGTGTGTTTCCGACTTTGCTTCATGTCGCTTCTTCACTTTGCTTCCTCGTTCTAACCTGTAAGTCTTTCCCTCTCTTTATCTTTTGTTCATATTCCTGTCCCTTCATGCATTTTTATTCATCTTCTATCATGTCTGCATTTGAAAGATCTCCTTTCTGATGAGCTAGTCGCCACCTTCTGTCTTCAATTTTCTATCCCTGATGATGTCCACTCTCCCTTGTGGCAGACAGTGTGGTTGACATGGAGAGGGATGATGCAAACACCATAATCTTTCCTCTCCTATCAATTGTTGAGGGTGGGGTTCGTTTTCCCTTGCAACCCTTCCTTAGGACTGTTCTGCACTATTGGGGTTTGATTCCCTCTCAACCCAATGTGAATTTTTACCGTATAATCATCGGTTTAGTGGAACTAAACCGCCCACTAGGGCTTAACCTGGGAATTCCAGTGATTTGGCATTGCTAAATCCTGGCGAAGTCAACTGGTCATCAGGGCCGTTATTTTCTTAGAGCCAAGGACATAGATCACCATTTGGTGACTATGCTCGCTAGTTCCAAAAAAAAGTTAATGACATCATGGTCGCCGTTCGAGGCAACTGGGAATTCGGCGAAGGAGAAGATCGCCAAGACCCTGTGCCGAGACGGAAAGGCGAGCCGAACCAGGTGGCTAAAAAATTCTTACTTAGTCATTATATTCGGCTCTAAAAGATTACTAAACTAATTTTTTGTAGGTAACGACTTAAAAAGAGTCCTTCCGTTGATAGACCAAGCAATTCTTAACCAGTTGAAGACGGCCCTTAGGTACAAAGGGCGGGCCAATCTACAAGGACAAGGACGTGCGGCACATGTTCTTCTAAAATACGACCCAACCTATGCAACCTTTTTAGCGGCGGATCATATCCCCGTGCTGAGAGAAGAGCAGCATCTCACGACACTCATATTCCCCATCTTTAAGAGCTTAAGGGACATCGGTCTTGAGGGTTCGAACACCGAAGAGGCTAGATCAGAAAGCCGTTTAGAAGAAGAGATTTCAGGCGCGAAAATCGCTCAACAGGGAATCCGTTTGGAAGAAGAAGAGCTGAAGAGAGAAGTTGAGTTGGCGTTTGAGCAACTCAACCAAGGGGGTAGTGCCCAACCCTGTACTTCAGGTCGAGTGGAGATTGCTTCTCCAGAGGACATTTTTTCCTAATTAGGAGATTTACCTAGAGCCGACTCTGAAGAAATGGGCGGAAAGTCACTTGCCCAGTTTGCCAAGAGAAGAAATACTGAGAAAATGGCGGCACGGAGGAGAGCCAGTGGTAGTGGAGGGAACTTAAAAACTCCACCTCCGGCGCCCGTTGTAGCAACTCAAGAATTGATCGTGGCTGACGAAGTCCCCGCTCATTAGCCGATGGAGATCTCGGGCTTTGATCAAATCGATGAAAGGGGTGAAAAGCGCCTTGCCGAATTTATTGTTGAATCAGCAAAAGAATCGATTGACAAACGTCCAAGACTGAAGGCATTTTCTCTGGATTCAGCCAAGCCGTTCGTCATCCAGCCAAGGATGAAAAATGCGCCGATTCTATCCAGCAGGTCAGCGATGAAATATCCCATTGTGGCTCTCAGTGTGGCATCGATGCTTTCACTTCTATCGGATAAAACCGCATTCCGTGTCAAGCCGGACGTCGTCTCTATTGCTTTGGCAGTGCAGTCGGCTATACTGGTAAGTATGCATTGGGGTGAATCTGGTCTGTCATTTTATGTTTACTTTTTTTATGTTTAATGTGGTTGTTGTTTTACTTGTTTAGGCGGTAGGTAGGATAGCAGTGGTCGACCGTCGTCACTACAATGCCGTAGAGAGACTCGACATGATCGAAGTCCAACTTGAAGATGAAAAAAACAAGGTTGCGGCCGCAATGGCCAATTTCAAAATGACGATAGATAAGTTGAAAACCGAAGCTACGAGGGTAGAAGAGGAGCGGGCGAAGGCTTTTGCCGAAGAAGAGAAAGTCAAGCGCGCCAAGGAGAGGGCTACCAGTATGGACGGCGGGTTGAAGTTAGCTGTGGAGAAGTGGTTTAGAAATACCCTTCTGATCCCGGGCAACGCTAGTGATCCTCTTCTAGTCACCTGAAAAGGAATAAACACTCCGGTCGTGGGTGCCGGAATTAGCACTCCGACGGGCAAGTCAATCTCTAATCTCCGAGTTGCTTATATTTTAAGTAAAGTGTAATAATTCTCACATACCTTTCTCTGATGGATGATCCCGTATTTATAGTATTTTCTTTGCGCCTTTGGGCTGGGCCCATCCTTGTTCCATCACATGTACCTCTACTTGGCGTCTGTTCCACTGGCATGGATACTGGTTGTTTTATTTGGCTCCTTGATTGGCTAGGATATATGTCGAATAAAGGATATATTTTGGACTGGACACGCTCATCTGTCCCTATGGATCTAATATTATTCGGCTCCCACAATTGCCCCCTAAACACCCTACTAGCATCAGTTAGTCGGCGTGTTTGGCTTTTAGCCTGGGAAGTCAAAAATTCGGCGGTTAACCCTTTTCCCAATGCGTGTCAGAATGCGCACACGGTTCTTAGTCATTGTAACTCTTTCCTGCCCCTTCGTACACTGCTTCCATTTAATATGATTTGAAATTGTCTCTTTGAGTGTATGTCCTGAATGTTCAAAAGATATCTTGCTTGCCTTCTAGTGCAGCTCTATCTCCTCGCGACTTCTACAACTCGTTCTCGCTTCTCCCTTTGTCTCCTGTAAGTCTTCTTCTCCTTCATTTTTGATCCCACTTCCTTATTTGTTTTTAACTTTCCATAATCCTTGGGTTTGGCTTCAAACGAATGGCAAAACATTTGAACGAGCTCCTTTCGGCGGGTCGAATCTCCAGCTTTCGACACCATTTCTCCATCCCTAATGACATCCATCTATCACTTTTGGCAGACAGCACCACTGATATGCAGAGGGAAGATGAGAGCACCATCGTCTTTCCTCTCCTATCAATTGCTGAGGGCGGAGTCCGCTTTCCTGTTCACCCACTTTTGAGGGCCATTCTTAGATACTGGGGTCTAATCCCTTCCTAGCCCAACGTCAATTTCTTTTGCATCATAATGGGGATCGTAGAACTAAATCGTCGTCTTAGGACCAATTTAGGTATTCCTGCCATTCGACACTGTTACGCCCTAGCCAAATCTACTGGCCGGCTAGGGCGCTACTTTCTTAGAGCTAAGGATACTGATCATCACTTAGTGACTACGCTCGCCAGCTCTGGCAAGCGAGTCGACGACGTGATGGTCGTTGTTCGCGGCAATTGGGAGTTCGGCGAAGGCGAAGCTCGCCTAGACCCGGTGCCGAGGAAAAAAGGCGAACCAGGTAGCCGATTAGATCACTTTGCTTTTGATATTTGCATGTATATGTATTCGGCACTATGTTCATCTTATCGTTTTGTTTGTGTAGGCAGCGATTTGAAGAGAGTGTTGGTTTCAGACGACGACGTCGTGCTCGCAGAAATCAAAGCCGTACTACAGTTCGTCGGCCGTCCAAACCTTCAAAAACAAGGGAGGGCAGCCCACATTCTCCTGCGGTACGAGCCGACTTACACAACGTTTTCGGCGGCAGACAACATTCCGATCGTGCGAGGCAACAATCAACTTGCTGCCCTCATCTTTCCCAGCTTAAAACACTTGAGGCAGATCGGTTTAGAGTCATCTGATTCTGAACACGCGGAAGAACAAGTCGCCAAACCAATTGCCGAGGATTCGGACCGGTTGGTCGCGGAAGTTGACGAAGTGATTAATTCGGCCTTTGAGGAAGCTAGATTGAACTCTTTTGACCCTCCATCTACATTAGGTCGGGGGGACGCCTTCGAAGATATTTTTTCAAACTTGGGAGACCTTCTTGGCGATTACTCTGAAATGGCTGGGGAAAATGTTATGCAGATGGCATGGAAAAGGAACGCCGAACGTATGGCTGCCCGAAAAAAGGTTGAGGCCATCCATTCCAGACTTGTCTCGACTGAATCTGTTCAACCTACTGTTCTGTAACATACTGTTGTAGAGGAATCGGCTCAGGTTGTCGTCGCCAAGACAGAAAAGGATATCGAGCTCCCGATTACAAAAGAGTGGCCAATTGTGGAGGATTGAGGCGAAAAAAGAAGCGCCGAGGACAAGGACGGCTCCGAAGAGGGCCCTGTTGATAAACGACCACGCTTAGAGGAGTCGGCTGTGGTTGCTCCTTTCATAATTGGACCAAAGATAAAAAACATGACAATCTCCTCTGAAGCGTCGTCTTTGCAGGATCCAGTTGTGGCATTGAGCTTGGCCACCACGGTCTCCTTGCCGGCTGACAAGGCGACCTTTCGTGCCAAGCCAGACTTGGCAACGGTAACATTAGCTGCTCAGTCGGCTCTTCCGGTACGTGTTTATCCTTGGAATGTGATGATCTTTTGGTTTGCATTCGATGTTTCTTGGAATGTGACGATCCTTTGTTTTGCAGACAGTTGGGAGGATCGCCGAATTAGGCCGACGCCAGCGTGACGCTGTCGAAAGGATTGGCCGTTTGCGATCGGAGGTCGATGGCTAAAGGAGCAGGGTGGAGTTTGAGGCAACGAGAGCCGCAATGGAAAGTGCACGGGCAGAGGCTGAGAAGGAAAGGGCCAGGACTGCTGATCAACTTAGGTCTGACGCTGAGGAGAGGGCAAACGCAAGCGAGGAATCACTCAAGTTAGCCACGGAGGCGCTTGCGAAACTGGAGGCCGAGTTGGAAGGGTTGAAGCAGGCCAAGGAAAAAGCTGAATCTGAGGCTTTTGCGGCGTTTGAGGCTGGGAAGAGCGCCACTTTTAATGACTACGTAGAAGAAGTCCCCAAATTTGAGAATCGGGGATTCAGACACGGCTGGCTCAAAGCCCTTGCTGCCGCTGGAGTTACATTGGCCATGCCAATTCCGTACGAGCAAGTGGACGTTGAGCCGCTTGAGTCTGATCCTGAGACTTGATTTGGGTGACATTCTAGTTTTGTTAGGCTTTACTCAACTTTAATGTATGTTTTTTGTTAGTTGACTTTCATCCTTTTTGGATTTTCACATGTAAAATGTTCGCTGCTAGCGCCCAATTTATGAATGAAAATTTAATATGCTCTCAATTATTTCTCGTGTTGTTTGTTGTATGAGTATGTAGTTAGGAGAATTAACAGTTAGAACAAAATGTCAAGATTATGTGGGACGACAGACTTAAAAGCTGATTAAATTTAGGAATCTAAATTAATCATAAACAAAATGAATTCATGACTACTTTACAGATAAATCGATTCGTGGAACGGTTGGG
This sequence comes from Camellia sinensis, assembly GCF_004153795.1. Classification (NCBI taxonomy): domain Eukaryota; kingdom Viridiplantae; phylum Streptophyta; class Magnoliopsida; order Ericales; family Theaceae; genus Camellia; species Camellia sinensis. Next base: position 431,727 of record NW_021027114.1, read on the forward strand.
GCACTCAAGCCGTCTAGATTGATGAATCTACCCTTGCCCCAGCTGGTTCATGAACGTAAAACGCTGAATAACACGTTACTTATCAATCTTGTAGTGAAGAATCGATTCGTGGAACGACTGGGGCACTAAAGCCGTCTAGATTGATGAATTTTCCCTTGCCCCAACTGGTTCATGAACGTAGAACGCCGAATAACACGTTACTTATGAATCTTGTACTGAATAATCGATATATGGAACGGCTGGGGCACTCAGGCCATCTAGATTGATGAATCTGCCCTTGCCCCAGCTGGTTCATAAACGTAGAACGCCGAATATCGGTGGTTGATGTGGCGATTGGGGCATATGACTCAGTTGGCGCCGGGCTGTTGACGCTTCAATATTAATGAGATCGCCTCGAAGGTGCTGCCTTTGTAGGGAATAAATGGGCGTGTACTTTGTGAACGAGGGTCCTATTTATGTGCTCAGTCAGCAAGTCAGCCCAGCTCTTTGAGGAAGATTGAACAAGTGCGAATGTCAAATAAGCTTTTCTTCAACAGCAGAGGTGAAGCGAAGACGCTAGCTGAGCTGGGAGGAGCCATGAGTCGAAGCGCTAAACCTTCACGCACGGGCAGTAGGGCATCGAGGGATCGGGAGAGTCACCAATCTCCTCGTCCTCGAAGTAGATCGCCCAGGAAGGATAAACAGGCACAGCGTAAGTCTCCTCAACCCCGTCTTGGAAGGGAATCCGACGCGACTCCTCGCCTATTGAGTTTCGCGGTCTTCGTGGGCAATAGACCAATGACAGAGGCAGATTCGATCATTCGAGATCCAAATGTGGTAGTCGAGTTTGCTCGACAGATTTTTCCACCCGAAGTCCAGCAATCGATGGTAGGTCGGCCGGACTTCGAAGTGTTTTGTGAAAGCGTTCACGGGGCGGTGAGGGGACTGTATACGGCTTATGAGATTGGCATGCATCTCCGCGCCACTCGTCGCGACATATAACAGAGAGATAAACGCATTCGGAAGTTAGAAGCTCGCGCCGAGAAGGCCGAGTGTAAGCTAAGGAAAATCAAGTATGCCGGGCCCCAATCAACCAGCCACCCCAACCTGGTTTTCAAAGAGAGGGTTACTCAAAGGCTATTTAGTGATGCGATCGCCGATCGTAATACAGCTAGCATGTTCACAATTGAGACGGCGAGAGCCGCGGCCTATGAAAAAGGCTTCCATGACAGCCGACTGGTCGGAATTCGGAAGACCAAAGAGATACTCATTGAAGAAGTTTGCCGATATGAAAATCGTGGCTTTAAGCATGGTTGGATCAAGGCATCTCAAGCCGCGGAAGCTCTCCGAGCGTCGGGCATCGATTCGACATTGCCACTCTACCAACGTAATCATTTTCCGTTTTCCGCCTTTGAAGTCGAGAATAGTGAGGATGAGGGCGACGCTGTACAAAAATACTATGTAATTATGTAATTGTTGCCCCATTGAATAAAACGTCCTATTTTAAATGTTTCATTGTATTTTGCATTCGGCACACGTGTTTGCATGCTTAGTGTTTCACTGTATAAACATTGACCGGCCTGAGTCAACTAGGCATTTAATTCCGAACAGTTATATGCCGGCTTGTCATGAGCATTCTTCATTAAATATATATTTGGCATACGTATCACGCACGGTCAATGCGCTGATGAGGCTTCGAATTCGGAGCCTTTTATCGGCCCAAAGGCTTCGTGCGCTGATGAGGCTCCGAATCTGGAGACTGTCAGCCCATCTTTAATTGTCGTTTAGATAATTAGGCCATTTTAACTCCAAAGAGCCGAAAATTAGTACATGGAGTGGCTATGGCCAATATCGATCCGTGTCCGACTTTTGGAGTTCAGTGTTAATGAAATCGCCTCGGGATCACTGTAAGGATTAGAAATAAATTGCCTCGGACTCTTCGTGCCAGTAACTTCACTTACTATGTTCAGACTCAATTTAAAACAATTTTGTTGCGTGGGGTTAGATAAGTATGAATGTCAAATGGAGTTTTCTTCAACATTAGAGGAGAAGCTCGAACTTTGGCTGAGCTTGCTACTGCAATGAATCGCAGCAGAGAACCCACCCGTGCGAGAGATAGGGCGCTCAAAGAACGAGAAAAACGTCAGCCTCCAAGTCGTCGAAGTAGATCACCCCGAAGGGAGAAACAGCAACGAGGAAGTTATCCGCAACCGCGATCGAGAAATGAGGCTGACGTAGGACCGCGACCGTTGAGTTTTACTGTTTTCGTGGGGAATTCCTTTCTTGTCCTGGATCTTGGCCTTGACGTTGTCTATGGCGTCAGAGCTCTCCACCTCGAGGGTGATTGTCTTGCTGGTGTGAACATCGTGGATTCAAGTGCGGTCAGATCAAAGCATTTCAAGCTACGGATGCCCTCCGAGCAGTGGGCGTTGATTCACGCTGCCACTGTACCAACGCGATCACTTCCCCTTTTTCGCCATCAAAGTTGAGAAGGGTGAGGACGAAGGCGACGCCGTATGAAAATAGATATTGTAATGCTTGAACATGGATTGCGTTTATGTAATTATTGTTTAATCAAATAAAATGTTTTATTTTAAATGCTTGTATCTCATTCTGAATTTTTATATGCTTAATTAAGCATCTTATTTCGAATGTTGGCACGTTTTGTTTTGTTCATGCGGTTGTGCCGGCTCAACTTACATATCTCTGCTTTGATGTGTAAATGTTTTATTCTGGAGGGTGCTCCGAATTCGGAATATTACTTGGCCCTTGAGTGTCGTTCGGTGGGACACTACTTGATCCGTCGAATTTGGAGGCCTTATCAGCCAAAGACATCATGCGTTGATGGAGCTCCGAATCCGGACGCTTTTTTCGGCCGAAAGACGTCATGCGCCGATGGAGCTCCGAATCCGGAGACTGGCCAATCATTATATCCATGAAGGGCGCTCCGAATCCGGAGGCTTTTTCGACCCAACGACGTCATGCGCCGATGGGGCTCCGAATCTGGAGACTTTTTGGCCAATCATGATATCCACGAAAGGCGCTTTGAATCTGGAGGCTTTTTCAGCCAAAAGACATCATGCGCCGAAGGGGCTCCGAATCCAGAGACTTTTTCTCTAATCGTGATATCAACGAAGGGCACTCCGAATCCAGAGGCTTTTTTGGCCCAAAGACGTCATGCGCCGATGGCGATCCGAATCCGAAGACTGGCCAATCGTGATATCCATGAAGGGCTCCCCGAATCTGGAAGCTTTTTTGGCAAAAAGACGTCATGCGCCGATGGGGCTCCAAATCCGGAGACTGGCCAACCTTGATATCCACGAACGACGCTCCGAATCCGGAGGCTTTTTTGGCCCAAAGACGTCATGCGCCGATGCGGCTCCTAATCTGGATACTTTTTGGCTAATCGTGATATCCACGAAGGGCACTCCGAATCCGGAGACTTTTTCCGCCCAAAGACATCATGCCCCGATGGGGCTTCGAATCTGGAGACTTTTTGGCCAATCGTGATATCCACGAAGGGCGCTCCGAATCCGGAGGCTTTTTCAGCCCAAAGACCTCATGCGCCGATGGGGCTCCGAATTTGGAGACTTTTTGGCCAATCGTGATATCCACAAACGGCAGTCCGAATCCGGAGTCTGTTTCGGCCCAAAGACGTCATGCGTCGATAGGGCACCAAATCCGGAGGCTTTTTCGGGCAAAAGACGTCATGCGCCGATGGGGCTCCGAATCCGAAGACATTTTGTCCAATCATGATATCCACGAAGGGCTCTCTAAATCCGGAGGCTTTTTCGGCAAAAAGACGCCCTGCGCCGATGGGGCTCCAAATCCGGAGACTGGCCAATCGTGATATCCACGAACGACGCTCCGAATCTGGATGCTTTTTCGGCCCAAAGACGTCATACGCTGATGGGGCACCAAATATGGATACTTTTTGGCTAATTATGATATCCGCGAAGGGTGCTCCGAATCTGGATACATTTTCGGCCCAAAGACGTCATGCGCCGATGGGGCCCCAAATCGGGAGACTTTTTGGCCAATTGTGATATCCATGAAGGGCACTCCGAATCCAGAGGCTTTTTCGGCCCAAAGACGTCATGCGCCGATGGGGCTACGAATTTGGAGACTTTTTGGCGAATCGTAATATCCACGAAGGGGGCTCCGAATCCAGAGTCTTTTTCGCCCTAAAGACGTCATGCGTCGATAGGGCACCGAATCCGGACACTTTTTGTCCAATCATGATATCCACAAAGGGCGCTTCGAATACGAGGGCTTTTTATGTCCAAAGACATCATGCGCCGATGGGGCTCCGAATCCGGAGACTGGCCAATCGTGATATCCACGAAGGGCGCTCCGAATCGGGAGGCTTTTTCGGCCCGAAGACGCCATGCGCCGATGGGGCTCCGAACCCGATAACTTTTTGTCCAATCGTGATACCCACGAAGGGCACTCCGAATTCGAAGGATTTTCGACCCAAAAACGTCATGCATCGATGGGGCTCCGAATCCGGAGACTGGCCAATCGTGATGTCCACGAAGGGCGCTCCGAATCCGGAGGTTTTTTCGACCCAAAGACGTCATGTGCCGATGGAGCTCCGAATCCGGAGACTTTTTTCTATTCGTGATATCCACTAAGGCCGCTCTGAATCTCGAGGCTTTTTCAGCCCAAAGACGTCATGCGCCGATGGGGCTCCGAATCAAGAGACTTTTTGGGCAATCGTGATATCTACGAGGGGCGCTCCGAATCCGGAGGCTTTTTCGGTCCAAAGACGTCATGCGCCGGTGGGACTCCAAATCCGGAGACTTTTTGGCCAATCGGGACATCCACGAAGGGCGCTCTGAATCTAGAGGCATTTTCAGCCCAAAGAAGTCATCCGTCGATGGGGCTCTAAATCAGGAGACTTTTTGTCCAATCGTGATTTCCATGAAGGGGGCTCCAAATCCAGCAGTTTTTTCTGCCCAAAGACGTCTTGCGCCAATGGGGTTCCGAATCCGAACACTGGGCAATTGTGATATCCACGAAGGGCGATCCGATTCCGGAGGCTTTTTCGGCCAAAAGACGTCATACGCCGATGGGGCTCCGAATCCGAAGACTGGCCAATCGTGATATCCATGAAGGGCTCCCCGAATCCGGAGGCTTTTTTGGCAAAAAGACGTCATGCACCGATGGGGCTCCAAATCCGAAGACCGGACAACCGTGATATCCATGAACGACGCTCCGAATCCGGAGGCTTTTTCGGCCCAAAGACGTCATGCGCCAATGGGGCTTCGAATCTGGATACTTTTTGGCTACGTGATATCCACGACGGGCACTCCGAATCCGAAGGCTTTTTCAGCCCAAAGACCTCATGCGCCGATGGGGCTCCGAATCTGGAGACTTTTGGGCCAATCGTGATATCCACGAAGGGCGCTCAGAATCCGGAGGCTTTTTCAGCCCAAAGACCTCATGCGCCGATGGGGCTCCGAATCTGGACACTTTATGGCCAATCGTGATATCCACGAAGAGTAGTCCGAATCCGGAGTTTGTTTCGGCCCAATGACATCATACGTCGATAGGGCTCCGAATCTGGACACTTTTTGTCCAATCGTGATATCCACGAAGGGCGCTCCAAATCCGGCTGCTTTTTTGGCCCAAAGACGTCATGCACCGATGTGGCTCTGAATCCGAAGACTTATTGGCCAATCATGATATCCACAATGGGCGCTCCGAATTCGGAGGTTTTTTCGGCCCAAAGACGTCATGCGCCGATGGCGCTCCGAATTTGAAGACATTTTGTCCGATCGTGATATCTACGAAGGGCGCTCCGAACGTGGAGGCTTTTTCGGCCCAAAGACGTCATGCGCTGATGGACCTCCGAATCAGGAGACTTTGGCCAATCATGATATCCACGAAGGGCGCTTCAAATCCGGAGGCTTTTTCGGCCCAAATTTGTCATTCGCCGATGGGGCTCCAAATCTGGATACTTTTTGGCTAATCGTGATATCCACGAAGGGCGCTCCGAATCCGAAGGCTTTTTCGGTCCAAAGACGTCATGCGCCGTTGGGGCTCCGAATCTGGAGACTTTTTGGCCAATCGTGATACCCACGAAGGGCCGTCCAAATTCGGTGTCTGTTTCAGCCCAAAGACGTCATGCGTCGATAGGGTACCGAATCTGGACACTTTTTGTCCAATCGTGATATCCACGAAGGGCGCTCCGAATCCGGAGGCTATTTCGGCCAAAAGACGTCATGCGCCGATGGGGCTCCGAATCCCAATACTGGCCAATCGTCATATCCACGAAGGGCGCTCCGAATCCGGAGGCTTTTACGGCACAAAGATGTCATGCGCCGATGGGGCTCCAAATCTGGATACTTTTTAGCTAATCGTGATATCCACGAAGGGCGCTCTGAATCCGGATGCTTTTTCGGCCCAAAGACATGATGCGCCGATCGGGCACAAAATATGGATACTTTTTGGCTAATTATGATATCTACGAAGGGCGCTCCGAATCCGGAGGCTTTTTCAGCCCAAAGACCTCATGAATATGGATAATTTTTGGCTAATTACGATATCCACGAAGGGCGCTCCGAATTTGGATGCTTTTTCGGGCCAAAGACATCATGCGTCGATGGGGCAACGAATCGGGAGACTTTTTGGCCAATTGTGATATCCACGAAGGGCGCTCCGAATCCAGAGGCTTTTTCGGCCCAAAGACGTCTTGCGCCGATGGGGCTACGAATCTGGAGACTTTTTGGCCAATCGTGATATCCACGAAGGGAGCACCAAATCCAGAGTCTTTTTCGGCCCAAAGACGTCATGCGTCGATAGGGCACCGAATCTGGACACCTTTTGTCCAATCATGATGTCCACGATGGGCGCTCCGAATCCGGAGGCTATTTCGGCCAAAAGACGTCATTCGCCAATGGGGCTCCGAATCCGAATACTGGCCAATCGTGATATCCACGAAGGCCGCTCCGAATCCAGAGGCTTTTTCGGCACAAAGATGTCATGCGCCGATGGGGCTCCAAATCTGGATACTTTTTGGCTAATCGTGATATCCACGAAGGGCGCTCCGAATCCGGATGCTTTTTCGACTCAAAGACATCATGCGCCGATGGGGCACAGAATATGGATACTTTTTGGCTAATTATGATATCTACGAAGGGCGCTCCGAATCCAGAGGCTTTTTCAGCCTAAAGACCTCATGCGCCGATAGGGCTTCGAATCTGGAGACCTTTTGGCCAATCGTGATATCCACGAAGGGCAGTCCGATTCCGAAGTTAGTTTCGGACCAATGACATCATGCGTCGATAGGGCACCGAATCCGGACACTTTTTGTCCAATCGTGATATCTACGAAGGGCGCTCCAAATCCGGCGGCTTTTTCGGCCCAAAGACGTCATGCACCGATGGGGCTCCGAATCCGGAGACTTATTGGCCAATCATGATATCCACAAAGGGCGCTCCGAATTCGGAAGTTTTTTCGGCCCAAAGACGTCATGCGCTGATGGCGCTCCGAATCTAAAGACATTTTGTCCGACCGTGATATCCACGAAGGGCGCTCCGAACGTGGAGGCTTTTTCGGCCCAAAGACGTCATGCGCTGTTGGGGCTCCGAATCTGGAGACTTTTTGGCCAATCGTGACACCCACGAAGGGCCGTCCAAATTCGGTGTCTGTTTCGGCCCAAAGACGTCATGCGTCGATAGGGCTCCGAATCCGAAGGCTTTTTCGGCAATCGTGATATCCACGAAGCCGCTCCGAATCCGGAGGGTTTTTTGGCCCGAAGGCGTCATGCGATGGGGCTCCGAATCCGAGAGACTTATTGGCCAATCATGATAATCCACAAGGGCGCTCCGAATTCGGAGGTTTTTTCGGCCCAAAGAGTCATGCGCTGATGGCGCTCCGAATCTAAAGAATTTTGACCGATCGTGATATACACGATGGGCACTCCGAATCCGGAGGCTTTTTCGGCCCAAAGATGTCATGCGCCGATGCGGCTGCAAATCTGGATACTTTTTGTCCAATCGTGATATCCACGAAGGGCGCTCCGAATCCGGAGGCTTTTTCGGCCCAAAGATGTCATGCGCCGATGCGGCTGCAAATCTGGATACTTTTTGGCTAATCGTGATATCCACGAAGGGCGCTCCGAATCCGAAGGCTTTTTCGGCCCAAAGACGTCATGTGCCGTTGGGGCTCCGAATCTGGAGACTTTTTGGCCAATCGTGATATCCACGATGGGCCGTCCAAATTCAGAGTCTGTTTTGGCCCAAAGACGTCATGCGTCGATAGGGTGCCGAATCTGGACACTTTTTGTCCAATCGTGATATCCACGAAGGGCGCTCCGAATCCGGAGGCTATTTCAGCCAAAAGGCGTCATGCGCCGATGGGGCTCCGAATCCAAATACTGGCCAATCGTGATATCCACGAAGGGCGCTCCAAATCCGGAGGCTTTTTCGGCCCAAAGATGTCATGCGCCGATAGGGCTCCAAATCTGGATACTTTTTGGCTAATCGTGATATCCACGAAGGGCACTCCGAATCCGGATACTTTTTCGGCCCAAAGACGTCATGCGCCGATGGGGCACCGAATATGGATAATTTTTGGCTAATTACGATATCCACGAAGGGCGCTCCGAATTTGGATGCTTTTTCGGGCCAAAGACATCATGCGTCGATGGGGCAACGAATCGGGAGACTTTTTGGCCAATTGTGATATCCACGAAGGGCGCTCCGAATCCAGAGGCTTTTTCGGCCCAAAGACGTCTTGCGCCGATGGGGCTACGAATCTGGAGACTTTTTGGCCAATCGTGATATCCACGAAGGGAGCACCAAATCCAGAGTCTTTTTCGGCCCAAAGACGTCATGCGTCGATAGGGCACCGAATCTGGACACCTTTTGTCCAATCGTGATATCCACGAAGGGCGCTTCGAATACGGGGGTTTTTCGGCCCAAAGACGTCATGCGCCGTTGGGGCTCCGAATCTGGAGACTTTTTGGCCAATCGTGATACCCACGATGGGCCATCCAAATTCGGTGTCTGTTTCGGCCCAAAGACGTCATGCGTCAATAGGGTACCGAATCTGGACACTTTTTGTCCAATCATGATGTCCACGATGGGCGCTCCGAATCCGGAGGCTATTTCGGCCAAAAGACATCATGCGCCGATGGAGCTCCGAATACGAATACTGGCCAATCGTGATATCCACGAAGGCCGCTCCGAATCCAGAGGCTTTTTCGGCACAAAGATGTCATGCGCCGATGGGGCTCCAAATCTGGATACTTTTTGGCTAATCGTGATATCCACGAAGGGCGCTCCGAATGCGGATGCTTTTTCGGCTCAAAGACATCATGCGCAGATGGGGCACAGAATATGGATACTTTTTGGCTAATTATGATATCCACGAAGGGCGCTCCGAATCCAGAGGCTTTTTCAACATAAAGACCTCATGCGCCGATAGGGCTTCGAATCTGGAGACCTTTTGGCCAATCGTGATATCCACGAAGGGCAGTCCGATTCCGAAGTCAGTTTCGGACCAATGACATCATGCGTCGATAGGGCACCGAATCCGGACACTTTTTGTCCAATCGTGATATCTACGAAGGGCGCTCCAAATCCGGCGGCTTTTTCGGCCCAAAGACGTCATGCACCGATGGGGCTCCGAATCCGGAGACTTATTGGCCAATCATGATATCCACAAAGGGCGCTCCGAATTCGGAAGTTTTTTCGGCCCAAAGACGTCATGCGCTGATGGCGCTCCGAATCTAAAGACATTTTGTCCGACCGTGATATCCACGAAGGGCGCTCCGAACGTGGAGGCTTTTTCGGCCCAAAGACGTCATGCGCCGATGGACCTCCAAATCAGGAGACTTTGGGCAATCGTGATATCCACGAAGGGCGCTCCGAATCCGGAGGCTTTTTCGGCCCAAAGATCTCATGCGCCGATGGGGATCCAAATCTGGATACTTTTTGGCTAATCGTGATATCCACGAAGGGCGCTCCGAATCCGAAGCCTTTTTCCGCTCAAAGACGTCATGCGCCGTTGGGGCTCCGAATCTGGAGACTTTTCGGCCAATCGTGATACCCACGAAGGGCCGTCCAAATTCGGTGTCTATTTCGGCCCAATGACGTCATGCGTCGATTGGGTACCGAATTTGGACACTTTTTGTCCAATCGTGATATCCACGAAGGGCGCTCCGAATCCGGAGGCTATTTCGGGCAAAATACGTCATGCACCGATGGGGCTCCGAATCCGGAGGCTTTTTCGGCACAAAGATGTCATGCGCCGATGGGGCTCCAAATCATGATACTTTTTGGCTATTCGTGATATCCACGAAGGGCGCTCCGAATCCGGATGCTTTTTCGGCCCAAAGACGTCATGCGCCGATGGGGCACCGAATATGGATACTTTTTGGCTAATTATGATATCCACGAAGGGCGCTCCAAATCCGGAGGCTTTTTCAGCCCAAAGACCTCATGCGCCGATGGGGCTCTGAATCTGGAGACTTTTTGGCCAATCGTTATATCCACGAAGGGCAGTTCGAATCCGAAGTCAGTTTCGGCCCAATGACATCATGCGTCGATAGGGCTCCGACTCCGGACACTTTTTGTCCAATCGTGATATCCACGAAGGGCGCTCCAAATCCGGCGGCTTTTTCGGCCCAAAGACGTCATGCACCGATGGGGCTCCGAATCCAGAGACTTATTGGCCAATCATGATATCCACAAAGGGCGCTCCGAATTCGGAGGTTTTTTTGGCCCAAAGACGTCATGCGCTGATGGCGCTCCAAATCTAAAGACATTTTGACCGATCGTGATATCCACGAAAGGCGCTCCGAACGCGGAGGCTTTTTCAGCCCAAAGACGTCATGCGCCGATGGAGATCCGAATCCGGAGATTTTGGCCAATCGTGATATCCACGAAGGCCGCTCCGAATCCGGAGGCTTTTTCGGCCCAAAGATGTCATGCGCCGATGCGGCTGCAAATCTGGATACTTTTTGGCTAATCGTGATATCCACGAAGGGCGCTCCAAATCCGAAGGCTTTTTCGGCCTAAAGACGTCATGCGCCGTTGGGGCTTCAAATCTGGAGACTTTTTGGCCAATCGTGATATCCACGAAGGGCCGTCCAAATTCAGAGTCTGTTTCGGCCCAAAGACGTCATGCGTCGATAGGGTACCGAATCTGGACACTTTTTGTCCAATCGTGATATCCACGAAGTGCGCTCCGAATCCGAAGGCTATTTCGGCCAAAAGGCGTCATGCGCCGATGGGGCTCCGAATCCGAATACTGGCCAATCGTGATATCCACGAAGGGCGCTCCAAATCCGAAGGCGTTTTCGGCCCAAAGATGTCATGCCCCGATAGGGTTCCAAATCTGGATACTTTTTGGCTAATCGTGATATCCACGAAGGGCACTCCGAATCCAGATACTTTTTCGGCCTAAAGACGTCATGCGCCGATGGGGCACCAAATATGGATAATTTTTGGCTAATTATGATATCCACGAAGGGCACTCCAAATCCGGAGGCTTTTTCAGCCCAAATTTGAACAATATTATGTGGTGAATGAATGGGAATCTTCGTATGGCCAATTGTGATATCCACGAAGGGCGCTCCGAATCCATAGGCTTTTTCGGCCCAAAGACGTCTTGCGCCGATGGGGCTACGAGTCTGGAGACTTTTTGGCCAATCGTGATATCCACGAAGGGAGCACCGAATCCAGAGTCTTTTTCGGCCCAAAGACGTCATGCGTCGTAGGGCGCCGAATCCGGACACTTTTTTTCCAAACGTGATATCCACGACGGGCGCTTCGAATACGGGGGCTTTTTCTGCCCAAAGACGTCATGCTCCGATGGGGCTCCGAATCCGGAGACTGGCCAATCGTGATATCCACGAAGGGCGCTCCGAATCGGTAGGCTTTTTTGGCCCGAAGACGTCATGCACCGATAGGGCTCCGAATTCGGAGACTTTTTGTCCGACCATGATATCCTTGAGCGGCGCTCCGAATCCGAAGGCTTTTTCGACCCAAAGACGCCATGCGCCGATGGGGTTCCGAATCCGGAGACTTTTTGGCCAATCATTATATCCACAAAGGGCGCTCCGAATCTGGAGGCTTTTTCGGCCCAAGGACGTCATGCACCGATGGGGCTCCGAATCCGGAGACTGGCCAATCGTGATGTCCACGAAGGGCGCTCCGAATCTGGAGCCTTTTTCGACCCAAAGACGTCATGTGCCGATGGAGCTCCGAATCCAGAGACTTTTTGTCTAATCGTGATATCCACTAAGGCCGCTCTGAATCTGGAGGCTTTTTCAGCCGAAAGACGTCATGCGCCGATGGGGCTCCGAATTAGGAGACTTTTGGGGCAATCGTGATATCCACGAGGGGCGCTCCGAATCCGGAGGCTTTTTCGGCCCAAAGACGTCATGCGCCGATGGGACTCCGAATCCGGAGACTTTTTGGCCAATCGTGACATCCATGATGGGCGCTCTGAATCCGGAGGCATTTTCGGCCCAAAGAAGTCATGCGTTAATGGGGTTCCAAATCAGGAGACTTTTTGTCCAGTCGTGATTTCTACGAAGGGGGCTCCGAATCCGGAGGCTTTTTCTGCCCAATGGTGTCATGCGCCGATGAGGCACCGAATATGGATACTTTTTGGCTAATTATGATATCCACGAAGGGCACCCCGAATCTGGATGCTTTTTTGGCCCAAAGACGTCATGCGCTGATGGGGCCTCGAATCGGGAGACTTTTTGGCCAATTCTGATATCCACGAAGGGTGCTCCGAATCTAGAGGCTTTTTCGGCCCAAAGACGTCTTGCGCCGATGGGGCTACGAATCTGGGGACTTTTTGGCCAATCGTGATATCCACAAAGGGGGCACCGAATCGAGAGTCTTTTTCGGGCCAAATACGTCATGCGTCGATAGGGCACCGAATCCGGACACTTTTTGTCCAATCATGATATCCACGAAAGGCGCTTCGAATACGGGTGCTTTTTATGTCCAAAGACGTCATGCGCCGATGGGGCTCCGAATCCGGAGACTGGTCAATCGTGATATCCACGAAGGGCGCTCCGAATCGGGAGGCTTTTTCGGCCCAAAGACGTCATGCACCGATGGGGCTCCGAATTCCGAGACTTTTTGTCCGACCATGATATCCATGAGCGGCGCTCCGAATTCGAAGGCTTTTTCGGCCCAAAGACGCCATGCGCCGATGGGGCTCCGAATCCAGAGACTTTTTGGCCAATCATTATATCCACAAAGGGCGCTCCGAATCTGGAGGCTTTTTCGGCCCAAGGACGTCATGCGCCAATGGGGCTCCGAATCCGAGAACTTTTTGTCCAATCGTGATACCCACGAAGGGCGCTCCGAATTCGGAGGATTTTCGGCCCAAAGACGTCATGCACCGATGGGGCTCCGAATCCGGAGACTGGCCAATCGTGATGTCCTCGAAGGGCACTCCGAATCCGGAGCCTTTTTCGACCCAAAGACGTCATGTGCTGATGGAGCTCCGAATCCGGAGACTTTTTGTCTAATCGTGATATCCACTAAGGCCGCTCTGAATCTGGAGGCTTTTTCAGCCCAAAGACGTCATGCGCCGATGGGGCTCCGAATCAGGAGACTTTTTGGGCAATCGTGATATCCACGAGGGGCGCTCCGAATCCGGAGGCTTTTTCGGCCCAAAGACGTCAAGCGCCGATGGAACTCCGAATCCGGAGACTTTTTGGCCAATCGTGACATCGACGATGGGCGCTCTGAATCCGGAGGCATTTTCGGCCCATAGAAGTCATGCGTCGATGGGGTTCCGAATGAGGACACTTTTTGTCCAATCGTGATTTCCACGAAGGGGGCTCCGAATTCGGCGGCTTCTTCTGCCCAAAGATGTCATGCGCCGATGGGGTTCCAAATCCAGACACTGGCCAATTGTGATATCCACGAAGGGCGCTCTGAATCCGGAGGCCTTTTCTGCCCAAAGACGTCATGCGCCGATGGGGCTCCGAATCCGGAGACTGGCCAATCGTGATATCCACGAAGGGCGCTCCGAATCCGGAGGCTTTTTCGGCCCAAAGACGTCATGCGCCGATAGGGCTCCGAATCCAGAGACTTTTTGTCCAATCGATATATCCACGCACGGCGCTTCGAATCTGGATGCTTTTTTCGGCCCAAAGACGTCAGGCGCCGATGGGTCTCCGAATCAGGAGGCTTTTTCGGCCAAAGGACGTCATGCGCCCATGGGGCTCCGAATCCGAAGACTTTTTTTCCAATCGTGATATCCACGAAGGGCGATCCGAATCCGATGGCTTTTTCGGGCCAAAGACGTCATGCGCCAATGGGGCTCCGAATCCGGAGACTTTGGCCAATTGTGATATCCACGTAGGGCGCTCCGAATCCAGAGGCTTTTTCGTCCCAAAGACGTCATGGGCCGATAGGACTCCGAATCTGGAGACTTTTTGGCCAATCGTGATTTGCACGAAGGGCACTCCGAATCCGGAGTCTTTTTTGGCCCAATGACGTCATGCGCCGATGGGGCTACAAATCCAGAGACTTTTTGTCCAATCGTGATATGCACGAAGGGCGCTCCGAATCTGGAGCCTTTTTCGGCCCAAAGACGTCATGCGGCGATGGTGCTCCGAATCTGGAGACTTTTTGTCTAATCGTGATATCCACGAAGGGCGCTCCAAATCCAGAGGCTTTTTCGGCCCAATGACGTCATGCGCCGATGGGGCTCGTAATCCGGACACTTTTTGGCCAATCGTGATATCCACAAAGGGCGCTCCGAATCTGGAGGCTTTTTGGGCCCACAGACGTCATGCGTCGATAGGACTCCGAATTCGGAGACTTTTTTTTCAATCATGATATCCATGAAGAGCGCTCCGAATATGGAGGCTTTTTCGGCCCAAAGATGTCATGCGTCGATGGGGCTTCGAATACGAAGATTTTTGTCCAATCGTGATATCCACGAAGGGCGCTCCGAATCTGGAGGCTTTTTCGGCCCGAAGACGTCATGCGCCGATGGGGCTCCGAATCTGGAGACCTTTTGTCCAATCGTGATATCCACGAAGGAAGCTCCGAATCCGGAGACTTTTGGGCCAATCATGATATCCACGAAGGGCGCTCCGAATCCGGAGGCTTTTTCTCCCCAAAGACGTCATGCGCCGATGGGGCTCCAAATCTGAAGACTTTTTGTCCAATCATGATATCCACGAAGGGCGCTCCGAACCCGGAGGCTTTTTTGGCCCAAAGATGTCATGAGCCGATGCGGCTCCGAATCCGGAGACTTTGGCCAATCGTTATATCCGCGAAGGGCGCTGCGAATTCGGAGGCTTTTTCGGCCCAAAGACGTCATGCGCCGATGGGGCTCCGAATCCGTAGACTTTTCGTCGAACCGTGATATCCACGAAGGGGGCTCTGATACCGGCAGCTTTTTTGGCCCAAAGACGTCATGGACCGATAGGACTCCGAATCCGGAGACTTTTTGGGCAATCGTGATATGCACGAAGGACACTCCGAATCCGGGGGCTTTTTCGGCCCAAAGACGTGATGCGCCGATGGGGCTACGAATCCGGAGACTTTTTGTCCAATCATGATATGCACAAAGGGCGCTCTGAATCCAGAGTCCTTTTCGGCCCAAAGACGTCATGCGCCGATGGGACTCCAAATCTGGAGACTGGCCAATCGAGATATCCATGGAGGGCGCTCCGAATTCGGAGGTTTTTTCGACCCAATGATGTCATGCAGCGATGGTGCTCCGAATCCGGAGACTTTTTGTCTAATCGTGATATCCACGAAAGGCGCTCCAAATCTGGATGCTTTTTCGGCCGAATGACGTCACGCGCCGATGGGGCTCTGAATCTGGAGACTTTTTGGCCAATCGTGATATCCACGAAGGGTGCTCCGAATATGGAGGCTTTTCGGCCCAAAGACGTCGTGCGCCGATAGGACTCCGAATCCGGAGACTTTTTTTCCAATCATGATATCCACGAAGAGCGCTCCGAATATGGAGACTTTTTCGGCCCAAAGATGTCATGCGCCGATGGGGCTTCAAATACGAAGACTTTTTGTGCAATCGTGATATCCACGAAGGGCGCTCCGAATATGGACACTTTTTCGGCCCGAAGTTGTCATGTGCCGATGGGGCTCCGAATCTGGAGACTTTTTGTCCAATCGTGGTATCCACGAAGGAAGCTCCAAATCCGGACGCTTTTTCGGCCGAAAGACGTAATGCGCCGATGGGGCTCCGAATCCGGAGACTTTTGGGCCAATCATGATATCCACGAAGGGCGCTCTGAATCCGGAGGCTTTTTCTCCCCAAAAACGTCATGCGCCGATGGGGCTTCGAATCTGAAGACTTTTCGTCCAATCATGATATCCACGAAGGGCGCTCCGAACCCGGAGGCTTTTTGGGCCCAAATACGTCATGCGCCGATGGGGCTCCGAATCCGGAGACTTTTTGTCCAATTGTGATATCCACGAAGGGGGCTCTGAATCCGGCGGCTTTTTCGGCCCAAAGACGTCATGCGCCAATGGGGCTCCGAATCCGGAGACTTTTTGGCCAATCGTGATATCCATGAAGGGCACTCCGAATCCGGAGGCTTTTTCAGCCCAAAGACGTCATGCGCCGATGGGGCTCTGAATCTGGAGACTTTTTGTCGAATCGTGATATCCATGAAGGGGGCTCTAAATCTATTGACTTTTTCGGCCCAAACACGTCATGCACCGATGGGGCTCCGAATCCGGAGACAGGCCAACCGTGATATCCACAAAGGGCGCTCCGAATCCGAAGGTTTTTTCGAACCAAAGACGTCACGCGCCGATGGGGCTCTGAATCCAGAGACTTTTTGTCTAATCGTGATATCGATGAAAGGCGCTCCGAATCCGGAGGCTTTTTCGGCACAAAGGCGTCATGCGCCGATGGGGCTCCGAAGCCGGAGACTTTTTGGGCAATCGTGATATCTACGAAAGGTGCTTCGAATCCGAAGTCTTTTTTGGCCCAAAGGCATCATGCACCGATGGGGCTCCGAATCCAGAGAATTATCGGCCAATCATGATATCCACGAAGGGCGCTCCGAACCCGGAGGCTTTTTCGGCCCAAAGACGTCATGCGCCGATGGAGCTCTGAATCCGAAGACTTTGGCTAATCGTGATATCCACGAAGGGCGTTCCGAACCCGGAGGCTTTTTTGGCACAAAGACTCCATGCGCCGATGGGGCTCGGAATCCAGGGACCTTTTGGCCATTCGGGATATCCACGAAGGGCTCTCCGAATCTGGAGGCATTTTCTGCCAAAGACGTCTTGCGCCAATGAGGCTCCGAATCTGGACACTTTTTCTCCAATCGTGATATCCACGAATGGCGCTCCGAATCCGGAGGCTTTTTCGGCACAAAAACGTCATGCGCCATTGGGGCTCCGAATCCGGAGATTGGCTAATCGTGATATCCACGAAGGGCAATCCGAATCCAGAGTCTTTTTTCACCCAAAGACGTCAAGCACCGATAGGTCTCGGAATCCGGAGACTTTTTGTCTAATCTCGATATCCACGAAGGGCGCTCCGAATCCGGAGGCTTTTTTCGCCCAAAGGCGTCATGCGCCGATGGGGCTCCGAATCCGGACACTTTTTGGCCAATCGTCATATCCACGAAGGGCGCTCCGAATCCGGAAGATTTTTCGGCCCAAAGACGGCATGTGCCGATAGCGCTCCAAATCTGTAGACCTTTTGTCCAATCGTGATATCAAAGAAGGGCGCTCCAAATCCGGAGGCTTTTTCGGCCCAAAGATGTCATGCGCAGATGGGACTCCGAATCCAGAGACTTTTGGTCCAATCGTGATATCCACGAAGAGCGCTCTGAATCCGGAGGGTTTTTCGGCCCAAAGACGTCATGCGCCGATGGGGCTTCGAATCAGGAGACTTTTTGGCCAATCATGATATCCACGAAGGGTGCTCCGAATCCGAAGGCTTTTTCTGCCCAAAGAGGTCATGCACCGACGGGGCTCCGAATCCGAAGACTTTTTGCCAATCGTGATATCCAAGAAGGGCGCTCCGAACACGGAGGCTTTTTCGGCCTAAAGGTGTCATGCACCGATGTTGCTCCGAATCCGGAGACTTTGGCCAATCGTGATATCCACGAAGGGTGCTCCGAATCCGGAGGCTTTTTCGGCCCAAAGACGTCATGCGCCGATGGGGCCTCGAGTCCGGAGAATTTTTGTCCAATCGTCATATCCACGAAGGGCGCTCTGAATCCGGAAGCTTTTTTGGCCCAAAGACGTCATGCGCCAATGGGGCTCCAAATCCGTAGACTTTTTGTCCAATCGGGATATCCATGAAAAGCGCTCCTAATCCGGAGGCTTTTTTGGCCCAAAGATGTCATGCGCCGACGGGGCTCTGAATCCGGAGACTTTTTGTCCAATCGTGATATCCACGAAGGACGCTCCGAATCCGGAGTCTTTTCAGCCAAAAGACGCCATGCATCGATGGGGCTCCGAATCTGAAGACATTTTGTCCAATCGTGATATCCACGAAGGGCGCTCTGAACCCGGAGACGTTTTCGACCCAAACACGTCGTGCGCTGATGGGGATCCGAATCCGGAGACTTCTTGGCCAATCGTGATATCCACGAAGGGCGCTCCGAATCCGGAAGCTTTTTCAGCCCAAAGACGTCATACACCAATGGACCTCCGAATCCGGAGTCTTTTTGTCCAATCGTGATATCCACGATGGACGCTCCGAATCTGGAAGCTTTTTCGGCCCAAAGACGTCATACGCCGATGGGGCTCCGAATCCGGAGACTTTTTGGCCAATCTTGATATCCCCAAAGGGCGCACTGAATCCAGAGGCTTTTTCGGCCTAAGGACGTAATTCACCGATGGGGCTCGAATCCGAAGACTTTTTGTCCAATCATGATATCCACGAATGGCACTCCGAATCTGGCGGCTTTTTCTGCCCAAATACGTCAGGCGTCGATGGGCCTCCAAATCCGGAGACTTTGGCCAATTGTGATATCCGTGCTGTGCGCTTCAAATCTAGAGGCTTTTTCGGCCCAAAGACGTCAAGTGCCGATGGGGCTCCGAATGCGGAGACTTTTTGGCCAATCGTGATATCCACGAAGGGCGCTCCGAATTCGGAGAACTCTTTGGCCAAAAGATGTCATGCGCCGATGGGGCTCCGAATCCAGCGGAGACTTTTTGGCCAATCTTGATATCCCCAAAGGGCGCACTGAATCCAGAGGCTTTTTCGGCCTAAGGACGTAATTCACCGATGGGGCTCGAATCCGAAGACTTTTTGTCCAATCATGATATCCACGAATGGCACTCCGAATCTGGCGGCTTTTTCTGCCCAAATACGTCAGGCGTCGATGGGCCTCCAAATCCGGAGACTTTGGCCAATTGTGATATCCGTGCTGTGCGCTTCAAATCTAGAGGCTTTTTCGGCCCAAAGACGTCAAGTGCCGATGGGGCTCCGAATGCGGAGACTTTTTGGCAAATCGTGATATCCACGAAGGGCGCTCCGAATTCGGAGAACTTTTTGGCCAAAAGATGTCATGCGCCGATGGGGCTCCGAATCCAGTGAATTTTTGTCCAATCATGATATCCACGAAGGGCGCTCCGAATCTAGAGGATTTTTCGGCCCAAAGACGTCCTGCGCCGATGGGGCTCCGAATCCGGAGACTTGCCAATCGTGATATCCACGAAGGGCGCTCCGAATCCGGATGCTTTTTTGACCTGAAGACGTCATGCGCCGATGGGGCTCCGAATCCAGAGACTTTTTGTCTAATTGTGATATCGACGAAGGGCGCTCCGAATCCGGAGCCTTTTTCGGCCCAAAGACGTCATGCGCCGATGGGTCTCCAAATCCGGAGACTTTTTGGCCAATTGTGATATCCACGAAGCGCTCTCCGAATCGGGTGGCTTTTTCGGCCCAAAGACGTCATGGGCCGATGGGGCTTCAAATCCGGAGACTTTTTTTTCAGCCCAACGATGTCTTGCGTCGATGGGGCTTCGAATCCGGAGACATTTTGTCCAATCGTGATATCCACAAAGGGCGCTCCAAATCCAGAGACTTTTTTGGCCCAAAGGTGTCGTGCGCCGATAAGGCTCCGAATCTGGGGAATTTTGGCCAATCGTGATATCCACGAAAGGCGCTTCAAATCTGGACGCTTTTTCGGCCCAATGGCGTCATGCGCCGATGGGGCTTCGAGTCGGGAGACTTTTTGCCCAATCGCGATATCCACGAACGGCGCTCCGAATCCGGAGGATTTTTTGGCCCAAAGAAGTCATGCGCCGATGAGGCTCCGAATCCGTAGACTTTTTGTCCAATCGTGATATCCACGAAAAGCGCTTCTGGAGGCTTTTTCGGGCCAAAGATGTCATGCGCCGACGGGGTTCCGAATCCGAAGACTTTTTGTCCAATCGTGATATCCACGAACGGCGCCCCGAATCTGGAGGATTTTTTGGCCCAAAGACGTCATGCTCCGATGGGGCTCCGAATCCGGAGACTTGCCAATCGTGATATCCACGAAGGGCACTCCAAATCTGGATGCTTTTTGGACCCAAACACGTCATGCGCCAATGGGGCTCCGAATCCGGAGACTTTTTGTCTAATCATGATATCTACGAAGGGCGCTCCGAATCCGGAGGCTTTTTCGGCCCAAAGACGTCATGCCCCGATGGGTCTCCGAATCTGGAGACTTTTTGGCCAATCATGATATCCACGAAGAGCGCTCCGAATCCGGAGGCTTTTACGGCCCAACGATGTCTGGCGCCGATGGCACTTCGAATCCGGAGATTTTTGTCCAATCGTGATATCACGAAGGGCGCTCCAAATCCGGGGGCTTGTTCGGCCCAAAGGCGTCATGCGCCGATGGGGCTCCGAATCCGTAGACTATTTGTCCAATCTTGATATCCAGGAAAAGAGCTTCGAATCCGGAGGCTTTTTCCGCCCAAAGATGTCATGCACTGACGGGGTTCCGAATCCGGAGGCTTTTCCAGTCCAAAGACGTGATGCGCCGATGGGGCTCCGAATCTGGAAACTTTTTGTCCAATCGTGATATCCACGAAGGGCGCTCTGAATTCGGAGCCTTTTTCAACCAAAAGATGTCATGGATCGATGGGGCTCTGAATCCGAAGACATTTTGTCCAATCGTGATATCCACGAAGGGCGCTCCGAACACGGAGGCTTTTTCGGCCCAATGACGTCATGCGCCGATGGAGCTCCGAATCCGGAGACTTTGGCCAATCGTGATATCCAGAAAAGGCACTCCGAACCCGGAGGCTTATTGGGCCCGAAGACGTCATGCGCCAATGGGGATCCGAATCCCGAGACTTTTTGGCCAATCGTGATATCCACGAATAACACTCCGAATACGGAGTCTTTTTCAGCCCAAAGACGTCGGACGCCGATGGACCTCTAAATCCGGAGTCTTTTTGTCCAATCGTTATATCCACGATGGGCGCTCCGAATCTGGAGGCTTTTTCGGCCCATATATGTCATACGCCGATGGGGCACCGAATCCGGAGACTTTTTGGGCAATCATGATATCCACGAAGGGCATTCTGAATCCGGAGGGTTTTTCCGCCCAAGGACGTCATTCGCCGATGGGGCTCGAATCCGAAGACTTTTTGTCCAACCGTGATATCCAGGAAGGGCGCTCTGAATCCGGCGGCTTTTTCGGCCCAAATACGTCACGCGCCGATGCGGCTCCGAATCCGGAGACTTTGGCCAATTGTGATATCTGCGCTGGGCGCTCCGAATCTAGAGGCTTTTTCGACCCAAAGACGTCAAGCGCCGATAGGGCTCTGAATCCGGAGACTTTTTGGTCAATCGTGATATCCACGAAGGGCGCTCCAAATCCGGAGGCTTTTTCGGCCCAAAAGACGTCATGCGCTGATGGGTCTCAGAATCCGAAGACTTTTTGGCCAATCATGACATCCACGAAAGGCGCTCCGAATCCGGTGGCTTTTTCGGGCCAAAGACGTCATGCGCCGATGGGGCTTTGAATCTATAGACTTTTTGTCCAATCGTGATACCCACGAAGGGCGCTCCGAATATGGAGGCTTTTTCATCCCAAAGACGTCATTCGCCGAAGAGGCTCTGAATCCGGAGACTTTTTGCCCAATCGTGATATCCACGAAGAGCGCTCCGAATCCGGAGGCTTTTTCGGCCCAAAGATGTCATGCGCCGATGGGGCTTCGAATCTGGAGACTTTTTGTCCTATCGTCATAACCACGAAGGGCACTTCAAAACCGGAGGCTTTTTCGGCCTGAAGGCGTCATGTACCGATAGGGCTCCGAATCTGGAGAGTTTTTGGCCAATCGTGATATCCACAACAGGCGCTTCGAATCCAGAGGCTTTTTCGACCCAAAGGCAACATGCGCCGATTGGGCTCCAAGTCCGGAGACATTTTGTCCAATCGTGATATCCTTGAAGGGCGCTCCGAATCTGCAGGCTTTTTTGGCCCAAAGACGTCATGCGCCGATTGGGCTTCGAATCTGTAGACTTTTTGTCCAATCGTGATATCCATGAAAAGCACTCCGAATCGGGAAGCTTTTTTGGCCAAAAGATGTCATGCCCCGACGGTGCTCCGAATCTGAAAACTTTTTGTCCAATCGTGATGTCCACGAACTTCGTATATCATATATCAACCAGCATATATCATATTATTTTTATGATATCCACGAAAGGCATTCCAAATCCGGAGGCCTTTCCATCCCAAAGACGTCATGCGCCGATGGGGCTCCGAATCAGGAGACTTTTTGTCCAATCGTGATATCCACGAAGGGCGCTCCGAATCCGGAGGCTTTTTTGGCCCAAAGATGTCATGCGCCGATGGGGCTCCAAATCCGTAGACTTTTTGTCTAATCGGGATATCGACGAAAAGCGCTCCGAATCTAGAGGCTTTTTCGGTCCAAAGATGTCATGCGCCGATGGGGATCCGAATCTGGAGACTTTTTGGCCAATCGTCATATCCACAAAGGGCGCTTCGAATCCGGAGGCTTTTTCAGCCCAAAGACGTCATACGTCGATGGACCTCCGAATCCGGAGTCTTTTTGTCCAATCGTGATATCCACAACAGGCGCCCCGAATCTGGAGGCTTTTTCAGCCCAAAGACGTCATACGCCGATGGCGCTCGAATCCGGACACTTTTTGTCCAATCGTGATATCCTCGAAGGGCGCTCCGAATCCGACGACTTTTTCGGCCAAAATACATCACGCGCCGATGGGGCTCCGAATCCGGGGACTTTGGCCAATTATGATATCCGCGTTGGGCGCTCCGAATCTGGAGGCTTTTTCGGCCCAAAGACATCAAGCGCCAATGGGGCTCCGAATCTGGAGACTTTTTAATCGTGATATCAATGAAGGGCGCTCTGAATCCGGATGCTTTTTAGACTCAAGGACATCATGAGCCGATGGGGCTCCGAATCCGGAGACTTTTTGTCCAATCGTGATATCCACGAAGGGCGCTCCGAATCCGGAGGCTTTTCCAGCCCAAAGACGTCATGCGCCGATGGGGCCCTAAATCTGGAAACATTTTGTCCAATCGTGATATCCACGTAGTGCGCTCCGAATCTGGAGGCTTTTTCGGCCCAAAGACGTCATGCACCGATGTGTTCCGAATCCGTAGACTTTTTGTCCAATCGTGATATCCACGAAAAGCGCTCCGAATTCGGAGGTTTTTTCGGCCCAAAGATGTCATGCGCCGACGGGGCTCCGAATCCGGAGACTTTTTGGCCAATCGTGATATCCACGAAGGGCGTTCTGAATCTGGAGGCTTTTCCAGCCCAAAGATGTCATGCGCTGATGCGGCACTGAATCTGGCGACTTTTTGTCCTATCGTGATATCCACGAAGGGTGCTTCGAATCCAGAGTCTTTTTCAGCCAAAAGATGTCATGCACCGTTAGGGCTCCGAATCCGAAGACATTTTGTCCAATCGTGATATCCACGAAGGGCGCTCCGAACCCAGAGGATTTTTTGGCCCAGTGACGTCATGCGCCAATGGAGCTCCAAATCCAGAGACTTTTTGGCCAATCGTGATATCCACGAAGGGCGCTCCGAATCCGGAGGATTTTTTAGCCCAAAGACGTCATACGCCAATGGACCTCCGAATCCGGACTCTTTTTGTCCAATCGTGATATCTACAACAGGCGCTCCGAATCTGGAGGCTTTTTCGGCCCAAAGACGTGATACGCCGATGGGGCTCCGAATTCGGAGACTTTTTGGCCAATCATGATATCCACGAAGGGCGCTCTGAATACAGAGGCATTTTCGGCCCAAAGACGTCATTCGCCGATGGGGCTCGAATCTGAGGACATTTTGTCCAATCGTGACATCCTCGAAGGGCGCTCCGAATCCGACGACTTTTTCGGCCCAAATACATCACGCGCCGATGGGGCTCCGAATCCGGGGACTTTGGCCAATTGCGATATCCGCGCAGGGCGCACCGAATCTGGAGGCTTTTTCGGCCCAAAGACGTCAAGCGCCGATGGGGCTCCGAATCTGGAGACTTTTTAATCGTGATATCCATGAAGGGCGCCCCGAATCTGGATGCTTTTTGGACTCAAGGACATCATGCGCCGATGGGGCTCCGAATTCGGAGAATTTTTGTGTAAATGTGATATCCACGAAAGGCGCTCCAAATCCGGAGGCTTTTTTGGCCCAAAGATGTCATGCGCTGACGGGGCTCCGAATCTAGAGACTTTTTGTCCAATCGCGATATCTACGAAGGGCACTTCGAATTCGGAGGCTTTTCCAGCCCAAAGACGTCATGCACCGATGGGGCTCCGAATCTGGAGACTTTTTGTCCAATCGTGATATCCACGAAGGGCGCTCCGAATCCGTAGGCTTTTTGGGCCCAAAGACGTTATGCACCGATGGGGTTCCAAATCCGTAGACTTTTTGTCCAATCGTGATATCCACGAAAAGCGCTGCGAATTCGGAGGCTTTTTCAGCCCAAAGATGTCAAGCGCCGACGGGGCTCCGAATCCGTAGACTTTTTGGCCAATCATGATATCCACGAAGGCGCTCCGAATCCGGAGGCTTTTCCAGCCCAAAGACGTCACGCGCTGATGGGGCTCCGAATCTGGAGGCTTTTTGTCCAATCGTCATATCCAGGAAGGGCGCTCCAAATCCGAAGTCTTTTTCAGCCAAAAGACGTCATGCATCGATGGGGCTCCGAATCCGAAGGCATTTTGTCCAATCATGATATCCACGAAGGGTGCTCCGAACCCATAGGATTTTTTGGCCCAATGACGTCATGCGCCGATGGAGCTCCAAATCCGGAGGCTTTTTGGCCAATCGTGATATCCACGAAGGGCGCTCCGAATCCGGAGGCTTTTTTAGCCAAAGACGTCATACGCCGATGGACCTCCGAATCCGCAGTCTTTTTGTCCAATCGTGATATCCACAACAGGCACTCCGAATATGGAGGCTTTTTCGGCCCAAACACGTCATACGCTGATGGGGCTCCGAATTCGGAGACTTTTTGGCCAATCACGATATCCACGAAGGGCGCTCTGAATCCGGAGGCTTTTTCGACCCAAATATGTCATGCGCCGACGGGGATCCGAATCCGGAGACTTTTTGGCCAATCTTGATATGCACGAAGGGTATTCTGAATCCTGAGGTATTTCCAGCCCAAAGACGTCATGCGCTGATGGGGCTCTGAATCTGGAGACTTTTTGTCCAATTGTGATGTCCACGAAGGGCGCTCCGAATCCGAAGGCTTTTTTAGCCCAAAGACGTCATACGCCAATGGACCTCCGAATCTGGAGTCTTTTTGTCCAATCATGACATCCATAATGGGCACTCCAATTTTGGAGGCTTTTTCGGCGCAAAGACGTCATACGCCGATGGGGCTCCGAATCTTTTGGAGGCTTTTTCGGCGCAAAGACGTCATACGCCGATGGGGCTCCGAATCCGGAGACTTTTTGGCCAATCATGATATCCACGAAGGGCGCTCTGAATTCGGAGGCTTTTTCGGCCCAAAGACGTCATTCGCAGATGGGGCTCGAATCCGAAGACTTTTTGTCCAATCGTGATATCCACGAAGGGCGCTCCGAATCCGGCGGCTTTTTCGGCCCAAATACGTCACGCGCCTATGGGGCTCTAAATCCGGAGACTTTTTGGCCAATCGTGATATCCACGAAGGGCGCTCCAAATCCGGAAGATTTTTCGGCCCAAAGACGTTATGCGCTGATGGGGCTCCAAATCCGGAGGCTTGCCAATCGTGATATCCACGAAGGGCGCTCCAAATCCGGATGATTATTGGACCCAAAGATGTCATGCGCCAATGGGGCTCCGAATTCGAAGACTTTTTCTCTAATCATGATATCCACGAAGGGCGCTCCGAACCCGGATGCTTTTTCCATCCAAAGACGTCATGCGCCGATTGGTCTATGAATCCGGAGACTTTTTGCCCAATCGTGATATCCACGAAGGGCGCTCCGAATCCGGTGGTTTTTCGGCCCAAAGACGTGATGCGCCGATGGGGCTTCGAATCCGTAGACTTTTTATCCAATCTTGATATCCACGAGAAGCGCTCTGAATCCGGAAGCTTTTTTGGCCAATCATGATATCCACGAAGGGCGCTCCGAATCCGGAGGCTTTTTTGCCCCAAAGACGTCATGCGCCGATGGGGCTCCGAATCTGGAGACTCTTTGTCCAATTGTGATATCCACGAAAGGCGCTCCGAATCCGGAGGCTTTTTTGGCCCAAAGACGTCATGCACCGATGGGGCTCCGAATCTGTAGACTTTTTGTCCAATCGTGATATCCATGAAAAGCGCTCCGAATCCGGAGGCTTTTTTGGCCCAATGATACCATGCGCCGACGGGGCTCCGAATCCGGAGACTTTTTGGCCAATCGTGATATCCACGAAGGGCACTCCGAATCCGGTGGCTTTTCCAGCCCAAAGACGTGATGCGCTGATGGCGCTCCGAATCTGGAGACTTTTTTTCCAATCGTGATATCCACGAAAGGCGCTCCGAATCTGGAGTCTTTTTCGGCCAAAAGACGTCATGCATCGATCGGGCTCTGAATCCGAAGACATTTTGTCCAATCGTGATATCCACGAAGGGCGCTCCGAACCTAGAGGATTTTTCGGCCCAATGACGTCATGCACCGATGGAGCTCCAAATCCGGAGACTTTTTGGCCAATCGTGATATCCACGAAGGGCGCTCCGAATCCGGAGGGTTTTTTAGCCCAAAGACGTCATACGCCGATGGACCTCGGAATCCGGACGCCTTTTGTCCAGTCGTGATATCCACAGCAGGCACTCCGAATCTGGAGGCTTTTTCGGGCCAAAGACATCATACGCTGATGGGGCTCCAAATCCGGAGACTTTTTGGCCAATCATGATACCCACGAAGGGCGCTCTGAATCCGGAGGTATTTTCGGCCCAAAGACGTCATTCGCCGATGGGGCTCTGATCCGAAGACTTTTTGTCCAATCGTGATATCGTCGAAGGGCGCTCCGAATCTGACGACTTTTTCAGCCCAAAAACGTCACGCGCCGATGGGGCTCTGAATCCAGGGACTTTGGCCAATTGCGATATCCACGCTTGGCACTCCGAATCTGGAGGCTTTTTCGGCCCAAAGATGTTAAGCGCCGATGGGGCTCCGAATCTGGAGACTTCGAAATCGTGATATCCATGAAGGGCGCTCCGAATCCGGATGCTTTTTGGACTCAAGGACATGATGCGCCGATGGGGCTCCGAATCAAGATAATTTTTGTGTAATTGTGATTTCCACGAAAGGCGCCCCGAATCCGGAGGCTTTTTTGGCCCAAAGATGTCATGCGCTGACGGGGCTCCGAATCCGGAGACTTTTTGTCCAATCGTGATATCCACGAAGGATGCTCCGAATCCGGAGGTTTTTCCAGCCAAAAGATGTCATACGCCGATGGGGCTCCGAATTTGGAGACTTTTTGTCCAATCCTGATATCCACGAAGGGCGCTCTGAATCTGGAGGCTTTTATGGCCCAAAGACGTCATGCACCGATGGGATTCCGAATCCGTAGACTTTTTGTCCAATCGTGATATCCACGAAAAGCGCTCCAAATTCGGAGGCTTTTTCGACCCAAAGATGTCATGCGCCGACGAGGCTCCGAATCTGGAGACTTTTTGGCCAATCATGATATCCACGAAAGCCGCTCCGAATCCAAAGGCTTTTTCGGCCAAAAGACGTCATGCATCGATGGGGCTCCGAATCCGAAGATATTTTGTCCAATCGTGATATCCACGAAGGGCGCTCCGAATTCAGGGTCTTTTTCGGCCAAAAGACATCATGCATCGATGGGGCTCCGAATCTGAAGACATTTTGTCCAATCGTGATATCCACGAAGGGCGCTCCGAACCCAGAGGATTTTTCGGCCCAATGACGTGATGCGCCGATGGAGCTCCAAATCCGGATACTTTTTGTCCAATCGTGATATCCATGAAGGGCGTTCCGAATCCGGAGGCATTTTTAGCCCAAAGACATCATACGCCGATGGACCTCCGAATCCGAAGTCTTTTTGCCCAATCTTGATATCCACAACAGGCCCTCCGAATCTGGAGGCTTTTTCGGCCCAAAGACGTCATACGCCGGTGGGGCTCCGAATTCGGAGACTTTTTGGCCAATCACGATATCCACGAAGGGCGCTCTGAATCCGGAGGCTTTTTCGGCCCAAAGACGTCATTCACCGATGGGCCTCGAATCCGAAGATTTTTTGTCCAATCGTTATATCCACGAAGGGCGCTCCGAATCCGGCGACTTTTTTGGCCCAAAGACGTCATGTGCCGTTGGGGCTCCGAATTCGTAGACTTTTTGTCCAATTGTGATATCCACGAAAGCGCTCCGAATCCGGAGGCTTTTTCGGCCCAAAGATGTCACGCGCCGACGGGGATCCGAATCCGGAGACTTTTTGGCCAATCTTGATATCCACGAAGGGTATTCTGAATCCTGAGGCATTTCCAGCCCAAAGACGTCATGCGCTGATGAGGCTCCGAATCTGTATACTTTTTGTCCAATTGTGATATCCACGAAGGGCGCTCCGAATCCGGAGGCTTTTTTAGCGCAAAGACGTCATACGCCAATGGACCTCCGAATCCGGAGTCTTTTTGTCCAGTCGTGATATCCATAACGGGCACTCCAATTCTGGAGGCTTTTTCGGCCCAAAGACGACATACGCCGATGGGGCTCCGAATCCGGAGACTTTTTGGCCAATCATGATATCCACGAAGGGCGCTCTGAATTCGGAGGCTTTTTCAGCCCAAAGACGTCATTTGCTGATGGGGCTCGAATCCAAAGACTTTTTGTCCAATCGTGATATCCACGAAGAGCGCTCCGAATCCGATGGCTTTTTCGGCCCAAATACGTCACGTGTCGATGGGGCTCCTAATCCGGAGACTTTTTGGCCAATCGTGATATCCACAAAGGGCGCTCCAAATCCGGAGGATTTTTCGGCCCAAAGACGTCATGCGCTGATGGGGCTCCGAATCCGGAGACTTGCCAATCGTGATATCCACGAAGGGCGCTCCAAATCCGGATGCTTTTTGGACCCAAAGATGTCATGCGCCAATGGGGCTCCGAATCCGGAGAATTTTTCTCTAATAATGATATCCGCGAAGGGCGCTCCGAATCCGGAGGCTTTTTCGACCCAAAGAGGTCATGCGCCGATTGGTCTCCGAATCCGGAGACTTTTTGCCCAATCGTAATATGTACGAAGGGCTCTCCGAATCTGGTGGTTTTTCAGCCCAAAGACGTGATGCGCCGATGGGGCTTCGAATCCGTAGACTTTTTATCCAATCTTGATATCCACGAGAAGCGCTCTGAATCCGGAGGCTTTTTCGGCCCAAACAGGTCATGCGCCGATGGGGCTCCGTATCCGGAGACATTTTGTCCAATCGTGATATCCACGAAGGACGCTCCGAATCCGGAGGATTTTTTTGCCCAAAGACGTCACGCACCGATGGGGCTCCGAATCCGGAGACTGGCCAATCGTGATATCCACGAAGGGCACTCCGAATCCGGAGGCTTTTCTAACCCGAAGACGTCATGCGCCGATGGGCCTCCGAATCTGGAGGCTTTTTGTCCGATCGTGATATCCACGAAAGGCGCTCTAAATTGAGAGGCTTTTTCGGCCCAAAGACGTCATGCATCGATGGGGCTCCGGATCCGGAGACTTATTGGCCGATCATGATATGCATGAACGACGCTCCGAACCTGGAGGCTTTTTCGGCCTAAAGACGTCATGCGCCGATGGAGCTCTGAATCCGGAGACTCTGGCCCATCGTGATATCCACGAAGGGCACTCTGAACCTGGAGGGTTTTTTGGCCCAAAGACGTCCTGCGCCGATGGGGCTCTGAATCCGGGGACCTTTCGGCCATTCGTGATATCCACGAAGGGCGCTCCGAATCTAGCGGCTTTTTCGGCCAAAGACGTCTTGCGACAATGAGGCTCCGAATCCAAAGTCTTTTTGTCCAATCGTGATACCCATGAATGGCGCTCTGAATCCGGAGGCTTTTTCGGCACAAAAACGTCATGCGCCGTTGGGGCTCCGAATCCGGAGACTGGCCAATCGTGATATCCACGAAGGGCGCTCCGAATCCGGAGGCTTTTCCAGCCCAAAGACGTCATGCGCTGATTGGGCTCCAAATCTGGAGACTTTTTGTCCAATCGTGATATCCACGAAGGGCGCTCCGAATCCGGAGTTTTTTTCAGCCAAAAGACGTCATGCATTGATGGGGCTCCGAATCCAAAGACATTTTGTCCAACCGTGATATCCACGAAGGGCGCACCGAACCTAGACGATTTTTCGGCCCTATGACGTCATGCGCCGTTGGGGCTCCAAATCCGGAGACTTTTTGGCCAATCGTGATATCCACGAAGGCCGCTCCGAATCCGGAGGCGTTTTTAGCCCAATGACATCATACGCCGATGGACCTCCGAGTCCGGAGTCTTTTTGTCCAATCATGATATCCACAAGAGGCACTGCGAATCGGGAGGCTTTTTCGGCCCAAAGACGTCATACGCCGATGGGGCTCCGAATTTGTAGACTTTTTGGCCAATCATGATATCCACGAAGGGCGCTCTGAATCCGGAAGCTTTTTCGGCCCAAAGACGTCATTCACCGATGGGGCTCGAATCTGAAGACTTTTTGTCCAATCGTGATATCCACGAAGGACACTCCGAATCCGGTTGCTTTTTGGACTCAAAGATGTCATGCGTCAATGTGGCTCCGAATCCGGAGACTTTTTGGCCAATTATGATATCCACGAAGGGCGCTCCAAATCCGAAGGCTTTTTCGGCCCAAAGACGTGATGCGCCGATGGGGCTTCGAATCCGGAGACACTTTGTCCATTCGTGAAATCCACGAAGGGCACTCCGAATCCAGAGGCTATTTTGGCCCAATGACGTCATGCGCCGATGGGGTTCCGAATCCGTAGACTTTTTGTGCAATCGTGATATCCACGAAAAGCGCTTCAAATCCGGAGGCTTTTTCGGCCCAAAGATGTCATGAGCCGATGAGGATCCGAATCCGGAGACTTTTTGGCCAATCTTGATATCCACGAAGGGCATTCTGAATCCTGCGGCATTTCCAGCCCAAAGACGTCATGCGCTGATGGGGCCCGAATCTGGAGACTTTTTGTCCAATTGTGATATCCTCGATGGGCGCTCCGAATCCGAAGGCTTTTTTAGCCCGAAGACGTCATACGCCAATGGACCTCCGAATCCGGAGTCTTTTTGTCCAATCGTGATATCCACAACGGGCACTCCAATTCAGGAGGCTTTTTCGGCCCAAAGACGTCATACGCCGATGGGGCTCCGAATCCGGAGACTTTTTGGGCAATCATGATATCCACGAAGGGCGCTCTGAATTTGGAGGCTTTTTCGGCCCAAAGACGTCATTCGCCGATGGGGTTCGAATCCGAAGACTTTTTGTCCAATCGTGATATCCACGAAAGGCGCTCCGAATCCGGCGGCTTTTTCGGCCCAAATACGTCACGAGCCGATGGGGCTCTCAATCCGGAGACTTTTTGGCCAATCGTGATATCCACGAATGGCGCACCAAATCCGGAGGATTTTTTGGTCCAAAGACGTTATGCGCTGATGGGGCTCCGAATCCGGAGACTTGCCAATCGTGATATTCATGAAGGGCGCTCCAAATCCGGATGCTTTTTGGACCCAAAGATGTCATGTGCCAATGGGGCTCCGAATCCGGAGACTTTTTGTCTAATCATGATATCCACGAATGGCGCTCTGAATCCGGAGGCTTTTTTGACCCAAAGACGTCATGTGTCGTTTGGTCTCTGAAGCCAGAGACTTTTTTCCCAATCGTGATATCCACGAATGGCGCTCCGAATCCGGTGGTTTTTCGGCCCAAAGACGTGATGCGCCGATGGGGCTTCGAATCCGTAGACTTTTTATCCAATCTTGATATCCACGAGAAGCGCTCTAAATCCGGAGGCCTTTTCGGCCTAAACAGGTCATGCGCCGATGGGGCTCCGAATCCGGACACATTTTGTCCAATCGTGATATCCACGAAAAGCGCTCCGAATCCGGACGCTTTTTCGGCCCAAAGATGTCATGCGCCGACGGGGCTCCGAATCCAGAGACTTTTTGGCCAATCGTGATATCCACGAAGGGTGCTCCGAATCCGGAGGCTTTTTTGGCCCAAAGACGTCATGTGCTGATGGGGCTCCGAATCTGGAGACTCTTTGTCCAATCGTGATATCCACGAAGTGCGCTCCGAATCCAGAGGCTTTTTTGGCCCAAAGACGTCATGCACCGATGGGGCTTCGAATTCGTAGACTTTTTGTCCAATTGTGATATCCACGAAGGGCGCTCTGAATCCGGAGGCTTTTTCGGCCCAAAGACGTCATTCGCCGATGGGGCTCGAATCCGAAGACTTTTTGTCCAATCGTGACATCCTCGAAAGCCGCTCTGAATCCGAAGACTTTTTTGGCCCAAAAACGTCACGCGTCGATGGGGCTCCGAATTCTGGGACTTTGGCCAATTGGAATATCCGCGCTTGGCGCTCCGAATCTGGAGGCTTTTTCGGCCCAAAGACGTCAAGCGCCGATGGGGCCCCGAATCTGGAGACTTTTTAATCGTGATATCCATGAAGGGCGCTCCGAATCCGGATGCTTTTTGGACTCAAGGACATCATGCACCGATAGGGCTCTAAATCTGGAGAATTTCTGTGTAATTGTGATATCCACGAAAGGCGCTCCGAATCTGGAGGCTTTTTTTGCCCAAAGATGTCATGCGCTGACAGGGCTCCTAATCCGGAGACTTTTTGTCCAATCGTGATATCTACGAAGGGCGCTCTGAATCTGGAGGCCTTTCCAGCCCAAAGACGTGATGCGCCGTTGGGACTCCGAATCGGGAGACTTTTTGTCCCATCATGATATCCACGAAGGCCGCTCCGAATCCGGAGGCTTTTTTGGCCCAAAGACGTCATGTACCGATGGGATTCCGAATCCGTCGACTTTTTGTCCAATCGTGATATCCATGAAAAGCGCTCTAAATTCGGAGGCTTTTTCACCCAAAGATGTCATGCGCCGACGAGGCTCCGAATCCGGAGACTTTTTGGCCAATCGTGATATCCACGAAGGGCGCTCCGAATCGAGTGCCTTTTCCAGCAAAAAGACATCATGCGCTGATGGGGCTCCGAATCTGGAGACTTTTTGTCCAATCGTGATATCCACGACGGGCGCTCCGAATCCGGAGACTTTTTCGGCCAAAAGAAGTCATGCCTCGATGGGGCTCCGAATCCGAAGACATTTTGTCCAATCGTGATATCCACGAAGGGCGCTCCGAACCCAAAGAATTTTTCGGCCCAATGACGTCATGCGCCGATGGAGCTCCAAATCCGGAGACTTTTTGGCCAATCGTGATATCCACGAAGGGCGCTCCGAATCCGGAGGCTTTTTTAGCCCAAAGATGTCATACGCCGATGGACCTCTGAATCCGGAGGCTTTTTCGCCCCAAAGACGTCCTGCGCCGATGGGGCTTCGAATAAGGAGATTAGCCAATTGTGATATCCACGAAGGGTGCGTCGTATCTGGAGGCTTTTTCGACCTAAAGACGTCATCCGCCAATGGGCTCCGAATCCGGAGGCTTTTTGTCCAATCGTGATATTCACGAAGGGCGCTTCGAATCCGGATGCTTTTTCGACCCAAAGACGTCATGCGCCGATGGGGCTCCGAATCCGTAGACTTTTTGTCCATCCATGATATCCAAGAAGGGCGCTCCGAATCCGGAGGCTTTTTCGGCCCAAAGACGTTATGCGCCGATGGGGCTCCGAATCTGGAGACTTTTTGTCCAATCGTGATATCCACAAAGGGCACTCCGAATCCGGATGGTTTTTCCGCCCAAAGACGTCATGCACCGAGGGGCCTTCGAATCCGGAGACTTTGGCCAATCGTGATATCCACAAAGGTCGCTCCGTATCCGAAGGATTTTTCTGCCGAAAGACGTCATGCGCCGATGGGGCTCCGAATCCAAAGACTTTTTGTCCAATTGTGATATCCACGAAGGCTGCTCCGAACCTGGAGGCTTTTTCAGCCCAAAGCCGTCATGCGCCATGGGGCTCCGAATCGGGACACTTTTTGCCCAATCATGATATCCACGAACGTCGCTCTGCATCCGGAGGATTTTTCTACCCAAAGACGTCGTGCGCCGATGGGGCTCCGAATCTGGAGACCTTTCGTCCAATAATGATATCCACGAAGAGCGCCCCGAATCGGGAGGCTTTTTCGGCCCAAAGATGACATGCGCCGTTGGGGCTTCGAATCCAGAGACTTTTTGTCCAATCGTGATATCCACGAAGGGCGCTCCGAATCCGGAGGCTTTTTCGCCCCAAAGACGTCATGCGCCGATGGGGCTCCGAAGCCGGAGACTGGCCAATTGTGATATCGACGAAGGGCGCGCCGAATCTGGAGGCTTTTTCGACCCAAAGATGTCATGCGCCGTTGGGGCTCCGAATCCGTAGATTTTTTGGCCAATCGTGATATCCACGAAGGGCGCTCCGAATCCGGAGGCTTTTTTGGCCCAAAGGCGTGCTGCGCCGATGGGCCTCCGAATATGGAGACCTTTTGTCCAATCGTGATATCCACGAAGGTCGCTCCGAATCCGAAGGATTTTTCTGCCTAAAGACGTCATGCACCGATGGGGCTCCGAATGCAAAGACTTTTTGTCCAATCGTGATATCCACGAAGGTCGCTCCGAACCTGGAGGCTTTTTCGGCCCAAAGACGGCATTCCCTGAGGGGGCTCCGAATATTGAGACTTTTTGTCGAACCGTGATATCCACGAAGGGCGCTCAGAATCCGGAGGCTTTTTCGCCCCAAAGACGTCATGCGCCGATGGGGCTCCGAATCCGGACACTTTTCGGCCAATCAAGATATCCACGAATGTCACTCCGAATCCGGAGGATTTTTCTGCCCAAAGACATCATGCGCCGATGGGGTTCCGAATCCAAAGATTTTTTGTCCAATCGTGAAATCCACGAAGGCCACTCCGAACCTGGAGGCTTTTTTAGCCTAGAGACGTCATGGCCCAAGGGGGCGCCGAATCCGGAGACTTTGGCCATTCGTGATATCCACGAAGGGCGCCGCGAATCCAGAGGCTTTCTCGGCCCAAAGAGGTCATGCGCCGATGGGGCTCCGAATACGGAGAATTTTTGTCCAATCACGATATCCACGAATAACGCCCCGAATCGGAAGGCTTTTTCGGCCCAAAGATGTCATGCGCTGATGGGGCTTCGAATCCGGAGACTTTTTGTCCAATCGTGATATCCACAAAGGGTGCTCCGAATCCGGAGTCTTTTTCACCCCAAAGACGTCATGTGCCGATTGGGCTCCGAATCCGGAGACTGGCCAATTGTGATATCCATGAAGGGCACGCCGAATCTATAGGCTTTTTCGACCCAAAGACGTCATGCGCCGATGGGGCACTGAATCCGGAGACTTTTTCTCTAATCGTGATATCCATAAAGGGTGCTCCGAACCCGGAGGCTTTTTTAGCCCAAAGACGTCATACGGTGATGCGGCTACGAATCCGTAGACATTTTGGCCAATCGTGATATCTACGATGGGCGATCCAAATCCGGAGGCTTTTTCGGCCCAAAGGCGTCCTGCGCCGATGGGGCTCCGAATACGGAGACTTTTTGTCCAATCGTGATATCCACGAAGGCCGCTCCGAACCGGGAGGATTTTTCGGCCCAAAGAAGTTAAGCCCCGAGGGGGCTATGAATCCGGAGACTTTGGCTATTCGTGATATCCACGAAGGGCGGTCCAAATACGGAGGCTTTTTCGGCCCAAAGACGTCATGTGCCGATGGGTCTCCGAATCAGGAGACTTTTTGTCCAATCATGATATCCACGAAGAGCGCCCCGAATCGGGAGGCTTTTTCGGCCCAAATATGTCATGCGCCGATGGGGCTTCGAATCTGGAGACTTTTTGTCCAATCGTGATATCCACAAAGGGCGCTTCGAATCCGGATGCTTTTTCTACCCAAAGACGTCATGCGCCGATGGGGCTCCGAATCCAAAGATTTTTTCTCCAATCGTAATATCTACGAAGGCCACTCCGAACCTAGAGGCTTTTCCGGCCCAAAGACGTCATGCCCCGAGGGGCTCCGAATCCGGAGACATTGGCCAATCGTGGTATCCACAAAGGGCGCTCCGAATCCGGAGGCTTTTTCGGCCCAAAGACGTCATGCGCTGTGGGGCTCCAAATCCGTACACTTTTTGGCCAATCATGATATCCACGAACGTCGCTCCAAATCCGGAAGATTTTTCTGCCCAAAGAAGTCATGCGCCGATGGGGTTCCGAATCCAAAGAATTTTTGTCCAATCGTGATATCCATGAAGGCCGCTCCGAACCTGGAGTCTTTTTCAGCCCAGAGACATCATGCCTCGAGGGGGCTCCGAATCCGAAGACTTTGGCCATTCGTGATATCCACGAAGGGCTCTCCGAATCCGGAGGCTTTTTTGGCCCAAAGACGTCATGCGCCATGGGGCTCCAAATCCGGACACTTTTTGGCCAATCATGATATTCACGAACGTCGCTCCAAATCTGGAGGATTTTTCTGCCCAAAGACATCATGCGCTGATGGGGTTCTGAATCCATAGACTTTTTGTCCAATCGTGATATCCACGAAGGCCACTCCGAATCCGAAGGATTTTTCTGCCGAAAGACGTCATGCGCCGATGGGGCTCCGAATCCAAAGACTTTTTGTCCAATCGTGATATCCACGAAGGCTGCTCCGAACCTGGAGGCATTTTCAGCCCAAAGCCGTCATGCGCCATGGGGCTCCGAATCCGGACACTTTTTGCCCAATCATGATATCCACGAATGTCGCTCCGCATCTGGAGGATTTTTCTACCGAAAGACGTCGTGCGCCGATGGGGCTCCGAATCCGGAGTCCTTTTGTCCAAGAATGATATCCACGAAGAGCGCCCCGAATCGGGAGGCTTTTTCGACCCAAAGATGTCATGCGCCGTTGGGGCTTCGAATCCAGAGACTTTTTGTCCAATCGTGATATCCACGAAGGGCGCTCCGAATCCGGAGGCTTTTTCACCCCAAAGACGTCATGCGCCGATGGGGCTCCAAAGCCGGAGACTGGCCAATTGTGATATCGACGAAGGGCGCGCCGAATCTGGAGGCTTTTTCGAGCCAAAGACGTCATGCGCCGATGGGGCTCCGAATCTGGAGACTTTTTGTGTAATCGTGATATCCACGAAGGGCGTTCCGAACCCAGAGGCCTTTTCTGCCCAAAGACGTCATATGACGATAGGGCTCCGAATCCGTAGACTTTTTGGCCAATCGTGATATCCACGAAGGGCGCTCCGAATCTGGAGGCTTTTTTGGCCCAAAGGCGTGCTGAGCCGATGGGCCTCTGAATACGAAGAGTTTTTGTGCAATCGTGATATCCATGAAGGTCGCTCCGATTCCGAAGGATTTTTCTGCCGAAAGACGTCATGCACCGATGGGGCTCCGAATCCAAAGACTTTTTGTCCAATCGTGATATCCACGAAGGCCGCTCCGAACCTGGAGGCTTTTTCGGCCCAAAGATGGCATGCCCCGAGGGGGCTCCAAATATTGAGACTTTTTGTCCAACCGTGATATCCACGAAGGGCGCTCAGAATCCGGAGGCTTTTTCGCCCCAAAGAAGTCATGTACCGATGGGGCTCTGAATCCGGACACTTTTTGGCCAATCAAGATATCCACGAATGTTACTCCGAATTCGGATGATTCTTCTGCCCAAAGACGTCATGCGCCGATGGGGTTCCAAATCCAAAGACTTTTTGTCCATTCGTGATATCCACGAAGGCCGCTCCGAACCTGGAGGCTTTTTTAGCCCAGAGACGTCATGGCCCAAGGGGGCTCCGAAACCGGAGACTTTGGCCATTTGTGATATCCACGAAGGGCGCCGCGAATCCGGAGGCTTTTTCGGCCCTAAGAGGTCATGCGCCGATGGGGCTTCGAATCTGGGGAATTTTTGTGCAATCATGATATCCACGAATAGCGCCCCGAATCGGGAGGCTTTTTCGGCCCAAAGATGTCATGCGCCGATGGGGCTTCGAATCCGGAGACTTTTTGTCCAATCGTGATATCCACAAAGGGCGCTCCGAATCCGGAGTCTTTTTTGCCCCAAAGACGTCATGTGCTGATTGGGCACCGAATCCGGAGACTGGCCAATTGTGATATCCATGAAGGGCACGCCAAATCTAGAGGCTTTTTCGACCCAAAGACGTCATGCGCCGATAGGGCTCCGAATCCGGAGACTTTTTCTCTAATCGTGATATCCATGAAGGGTGCTCCGAACCCGGTGGCTTTTTTAGCCCAAAGACGTCATACGGCGATGGGGCTACGAATCCGTAGACATTTTGGCCAATCGTGATATCCACGAGGGGCGATCCAAATCCGGAGGCTTTTTCGGCCCAAAGGCGTCCTGCGTCGATGGGGCTCCGAATACGGAGACTTTTTGTCCGATCGTCATATCCACGAAGGTCGCTCCAAATCCGAAGAATTTTTCGGCCCAAAGACGTCATGCCCCAAGGGGGCTTCGAATCTGGAGACTTTTTGTCCAATCGTGATATCCACGAAGGCCGCTCCGAACCGGGAGGATTTTTCAGCCCGAAGACGTTAAGCCCCGATGGGTCTTTGAATTCGGAGACTTTGGCTATTCGTGATATCCACGAAGGGCGGTCCGAATACGGAGGCTTTTTTGGCCCAAAGACGTCATGTGCCGATGGGTCTCCGAATCAGGAGACTTTTTGTCCAATCATGATATCCACGAAGAGCGCCCCGAATCGGAAGGCTTTTTCGGCCCAAAGATGTCATGCACTGATGGGGCTTCGAATCCGTAGACTTTTTGTCCAATCATGATATCCACGAAGGGCGCTTCGAATCTGGATGCTTTTTCTATCCAAAGACGTCATGCGATGTTGGGGCTCCGAATCCGGAGACTTTTGTCCATTCGTGATATCTACGAAGGGCGCTTCGAATCCGGAGGCTTTTTCAGCCCAAAGGCGTCATGCGCCGATGGGGTTCCGAATCTGGAGACTTTTTGTCCAATCGTGATATCCAGAAAGGGCACTCCGAATCCGGAGGCTGTTTCAGCCCAAAGACGTCATGCATCGAGGGGGCTCCGAATACGGAGACGTTGGCCATTCGTGATATCCACGTAGGGCGCTCTGAATCCGAAGGCTTTTTCAGCCAAAAGGCGTCATGCACTGATGAGGCTCCTAATACGGAGACTTTTTGGCCAATCGTGATGTCCACAAAGGGCGCTCCGAATATGAAGGCTTTTTCGGCCCAAAGACGTCATGCGCCTATGGGGCTCCGAATTAGAAGATATTTTCTCCAATCCTGATATCCACAAAGAGCGTTACGAACCCGGAGCCTTTTTCGGCCCAAAGACGTCATGCAGCGATGGGGCACCGAATCCGTAGACTTTTTGGCCAATCGTGATATCCATGAAGGGCGCTCCGAATCCAGAGGCTTTTTCGTTCCAAAGGCGTCCTGCGCCGATGGTGCTCTGAATACGGAGACTTTTTGTCTAATAGTGATATCCACGAAGGTCGCTCCGAATCCAAAGGATTTTTCTGCCCAAAGACGTCATGCGCCGATGGGGCTCCGAATCCGAAGACTTTTTCTCCAATCGTAATATCCACGAAGGCCGCTCCGAACCTAGAGGCCTTTCCGGCCCAAAGACGTCATGCCCCAAGGGGCTCCGAATCCGGAGACATTGGCCAATCGTGGTATCCAAGAAGGGTGCTCCGAATCTGGAGGCTTTTTCGGCCCAAAGACGTCATGCGCCGTGGGGCTCCAAATCCGTACACTTTTTGGCCAATCATGATATCCACGAACGTCGCTCCAAATCCGAAGGATTTTTCTGCCCAAAGAAGTCATGCGTCGATGGGGTTCCGAATCTAAAGACTTTTTGTCCAATCGTGATATCCACGAAGGCCGCTCCGAAACTGGAGTCTTTTTCAGCCCAGAGACATCTTGCCCCGAGGGGGCTCCGAATCCAGAGAGTTTGGCCATTCATGATATCCACGAAGGGCTCTCCGAATCCGGAGGCTTTTTTGGCCCAAAGACGTCATGCGCCATGGGGCTCCAAATCCGGACACTTTTTGGCCAATCATGATATTCACGAATGTCGCTCCAAATCCGGAGGATTTTTCTGCCCAAGGACGTCATGCGCCGATGGGGTTCCGAATCCATAGACTTTTTGTCCAATCGTGATATCCACGAAGGCCGCTCCGAACCTGTAGGCTTTTTCAGCCCAGAGATGTCATGCCCCGAGGGGGCTCCAAATCTGGAGACTTTGGCCATTCGTGATATCCACGAAGGGTACTCCGAATCCGGAGGCTTTTCAGCCCAAAGACGTCATGTTCCGATGGGGCTCCGAATCCGAAGACTTATTGTCCAATCATGATATCCGCGAAGAGCACCCCAAATCAGGAGGCTTTTTCAGCCCAAAGATGTCATGCGCCGATGGCGCATCAGATCCGGAGACTTTTTGTCTAACCGTGATATCCACGAAGGGAGCTCCGAATCTGGAGGCTTTTTCGCCCCAAAGACATCATGCGCCGATGTGGCTGCGAATTCGGAGACTTTTTCTCTAATCGTGATATCCACGAAGGGCGCTCCGAACCCAGAGGCTTTTTCGGCCCAAAGACGTCATGCGGTGAAGGGCCTCGGAATCAGTAGACTTTTTGGCCAATCGTGATATCCACGATGGGCGCTCCGAATCCGGAGGCTTTTTCGGCCCAAAGGCGTCCGGCGCCGATGGGGCTACGAATACAGAGACTTTTTGTCCCATCGTGATATCCATGAAGGTCACTCCGAATCCGAAAGATTTTTCTGGGCAAAGACGTCATGCGCCGATGGGGCTCCAAATCTCTAGGCTTTTTGACTAATCGTGATATCCACGAAGGCCGCTTCGAACCTGGAGGCTTTTTCGGCCCAAAGACGTCATGCCCCGAGGGGGCTCCGAATCCGGAGACTTTGGCCAATCGTGATATCCACGAAGGGCGCTCCGAATCCGGAGGCTTTTTCAGCCCAGAGATGTCATACGCCATGGGGCTCCGAATCCGGACACTTTTTGGCCAATCATGATATCCACGATGGTCGTTCCGAATTTGGAGGATCTTTCTGCCCGAAGACGTCTTGCGCTGATGGGACTCCGAATCGAAAGGCTTTTTGTCCAATCGTGATATCCACGATTGCCGTTCCGAACCTGGAGGCTTTTTCGGCCCAAAATCGCCATGCCCCGAGGGGGCTCCGAATCCGGAGACTTTGGCCATTCGTGATGTCCACGAAACGCACTCCGAATCAGGCGGCTTTTTCGGCCCAAAGACGTCATGCGCCGATAGGGCTCCGAATCTGGAAACTTTTTGTCCAATCGTGATATCCACAAAGGCCACTCCGAATTCGGAGGCTTTTTCGGCCCAAAGACGTCATGCACCGAGGGGGCTCCGAATCCGGAGACTTTGGCCACTCATGATATCCACGAAGGGCGCTCCGAATCAGGAGGCTTTTTCGGCCCGAAGACGTCATGCGCCGATGGGGCTCCAAATCCAAAGACTTTTTGTCCAATCATGATATCCACGAAGAGCACCCCGAATTAGGAGGCTTTTTCAACCCAAAGATGTCATGCGCCGATGGGGCTTCGAATCTGGAGACTTTTTGTCCAATCGTGATATCCACGACGGGCGCTTCAAATCCGGATGCCTTTTCGACCCAAAGACGTCATGCGCCGATGGGGCTCCTAATACGAAGGCTTTTTTTCCATTCGTGATATGCACGAAGGGCGCTCCGAATCCGGAGGCTTTTTCGGCGCAAAGACGTCATGCGCCGATAGGGCTCCGAATCTAGAAACTTTTTGTCCAATCGTGATATCCACAAAGGCCACTCCGAATCCGAACGCTTTTTCGGCCCAAAGACGTCATGCACCGAGGGGGCTCCGAATTTGGAGACTTTGGCCAATCGTGATATCCACGAAGGGCACTCCGAATCGGGAGGCTTTTTCGGCCAAAAGACGTCATGCGCCGATGTGGCTCTGAATCCGAAGACTTTTTGGCAAATCGTTATATGCACGAAGGGCGCTCCGAATCCGGAGGCTTTTTCGGCCCAAAGACGTCCTGCGCCTATGTGGCTCCGAATCCGGATACTGGCCAATTGTGATATCCACGAAGGGTGCCCCGAATCGGGATGCTTTTTCGGCCCAAAGATGTCATGAGCCGATGGGGCTTCGAAGTCGGAGACTTTTTGTCCAATCGTGATATGCACGAAGGGCCCTCCGAATCCGGAGGCTTTTTTGCCCCAAAGACGTCATGCGCTGATGGGGCTCCGAATCCGAAGACTGGCCAATTGTGATATCTGCGAAAGGAGCGCCGAATCGGGAGGCTTTTTCGACAAAATCGTCATGCCCCCAAGGTGCTCCGAATTCGGAGACTTTGGCCATTCGTGATATCCATGAAGGGTGCTCCGAATCCGGAGGCTTTTTCGGCCCAAAGACGTCCTGCGCCTATGTCGCTCCGAATCCGGAGACTGGCCAATTGTGATATCCACGAAGGGTGCCCCGAATCGGGATGCTTTTTCGGCCCAAAGATGTCATGAGCCGATGGGGCTTCGAAGTCGGAGACTTTTTGTCCAATCGTGATATGCACGAAGGGCCCTCCGAATCCGGAGGCTTTTTTGCCCCAAAGACGTCATGCGCTGATGGGGCTCCGAATCCGAAGACTGGCCAATTGTGATATCTGCGAAAGGAGCGCCGAATCGGGAGGCTTTTTCGACCCAAAGACGTCATGCGTCGATGGGGCTCCGAATCTGGAGACTTTTTGTCTAATCGTGGTATCCACGAAGGGCGTTCCGAACCCGGAGGCTTTTTCTGCCCAAAGACATCATACGGCGATGGGGCTCCGAATCTGTAGACTTTTGGCCAATCGTGATATCCACGAAGGGCGCTCCGAATCCGGAGGCCTTGTCGGCCCAAAGGCGTCCTGCACCGATGGAGCTCTGAATACGGAGACTTTTTGTCCAATCGTGATATCCACGAAGGTCGCTCCGAATTCGAAAGATTTTTCTGGCCAAAGACGGCATGCGCCGATGGGGCCCCGAATCCAAAGACTTTTGGTCCAATCGTGATATCCACGAAGACCGCTCCAATCCTGGAGGCTTTTTTAGCCCAGAGACGTCATGCCCCGAGGGGGCTCCGAATTCGGAGACTTTGGCCATTCGTGATATCTGCGAAGGGCGCTCCGAATCTGGAGGCTCTTTCGGCCCAAAGATGTCATGCTCCGATGGGGCTCCAAATCCGGAGACTTTTTGTCCAATCACGATATCCACGAAGAGCGCCCCGAATTAGGAGGCTTTTTCTGCCCAAAGATGTCATGCGCCAATGGGGCTTCGGATTCGGAGACTTTTTGTCCAATCGTGCTATCCACGAAGGGCACTCCGAATCCGGAGGCTTTTTCACCCCAAAGACATCATGCGCCGATGGGGCTCCAAATTCAGAGACTTTTTCTCTAATCATGATATCCACGAAGGGCGCTCCGAACATGGAAGCTTTTTCGGCCCAATGACGTCATGCGGTGAAGGGGCTCCGAATCCGTAGACTTTTCGGCCAATCGTGATATCCACGATGTGTGCTCTGAATCCGGAGGCATTTTCGACCCAAAGGCGTGCTGCGCCGATGGCGCTACGAAGACAGAGACTTTTTGTCCCATCGTGAT
This sequence comes from Camellia sinensis, assembly GCF_004153795.1. Taxonomy (NCBI): domain Eukaryota; kingdom Viridiplantae; phylum Streptophyta; class Magnoliopsida; order Ericales; family Theaceae; genus Camellia; species Camellia sinensis. The sequence continues at coordinate 475,903 of NW_021027114.1, forward strand.
ATCCATGAAGGTCGCTCCGAATCTGAAAGTTTTTTCTATGCAATGACGTCATGCGCCGATCGGGCTCCGAATCCAAAGGCTTTTTGACCAATCGTGATATCCACGAAGGCCGCTTCGAACCTGGAGGCTTTTTCGGCCCAAAGACGTCACGCGCCAAAGGGGCTCCGAATCCAGAGACATTGGCCAATCGTCATATCCCCGAAGGGCGCTCCGAATTCGGAGGCTTTTTCGGCCCATAGACGTCATACGCGATGGGGCTCCGAATCCGGACACTTTTGCCCAATCATGATACCCACGATGGTTGCTCCGAATCCGGAGGATCTTTCTGCCCGAAGACGTCTTGCGCTGATGGGGCTCCGAATCCAAAGGCTTTTTTGTCCAGTCGTGATATCCACGAAGGCCGCTCCGAACCTGGAGGCTTTTTCGGCCCAAAATCGTCATGCCCCCAAGGTGCTCCGAATCCGGAGACTTTGGCCATTCGTGATATCCACGAAGGGCGCTCCGAATCCGGAGGCTTTTTCGGCCCAAAGACGTCACGCGCCGATGGGGCTTAGAATCTGGAGACTTTTTGTCCAATCATGATATCCACGAAGAGCGCCCCGTATCAGGAGGCTTTTTCGGCCCGAAGATGTCATTCGCCGATGGGGCTTCGAATCTGGAGACGTTTTGTCCAATCGTGATATCCACGAAGGGCGCTCCGAATCCGCAGGCTTTTTCAGCCCAAAGACGTCATGCGCCTATGTGGCTCCAAATCAGAAGACATTTTCTCCAATCCTGATATCCACGAAGGGTGCTCCTAACCCAGAGGCTTTTTCGGCCCAAAGACGTCATGCGGCGATGGGGCTCCGAATCTGTAAACTTTTTGGCCAATCGTGATATCCACGAAGGGCGCTTTGAATTCGGAGGCTTTTCTGTCCAAAGGCGTCCTGCGCCGATGGGGCTCTGAATACGGAGACTTTTTGTCCAATCGTGATATCCACGAAGGTCGCTCCGAATCCGAAGGGTTTTTCTGCCCAAAGTCGTTATGAGCCGATGGGGCTCCGAATCCAAAGACTTTTTGTCCAATCGTGATATCCACGAAGGCCGCTCCGAACCTGGAGGCTCTTTCGGCCCGAAGACGTCATGCGCCATGGGGCTCCGAATCCGGACACTTTTTGGTCAATCATGATAACCACGAACGTCGATCCGAATACGGAGGATTTTTCTGCCCAAAGACGTCATGCACCGAAGGGGCTTCGAATCCGGAGACTTTTTGTCTAATCGTGATATCCACGATGGCCGCTCCGAACCCGGAGGCCTTTTCGGCCCAAAAACATCATCCCTCGAGGGGGCTCCGAATCCGTAGACTTTTTGGCCAATCGTGATATCCACGAAGGGTGCTCCGAATCCGAAGTATTTTTCTACCCAAAGACGTCATGCACCGATGGGGCTCCGAATCCAAAGACTTCTTGTCCAATCGTCATATCCACGAAGGCCGCTCCGAACCTGGAGACTTTTTCGGCCCAAAGACGTCATGCCCCGAGGGGGCTCCGAATCCGGAGACATTGGCCAATCGGGATATCCACGAAGGGCGCTCTGAATCCAGAAGCTTTTTCGGCCCAAAGACGTCATGCGTCATGGGGCTCCGAATCCGGACACTTTTTGGCCAATCATGATATCCACGAAGGTCACTCCAAATCCGGAGGATTTTTCTGCCCGAAGACGTCAGGCGCCGATGGGGCTCCAAATCCAAAGGCTTTTTGTCCAATCGTGATATCCACGAGGGTCGCTCCGAACCTGGGGGTTTTTAGGCCCAAAATCGTCATGCACCGAGGGGGCTCTGAATCCAGAGACTTTGGCTATTCGTGATATCCACGAAGGGTGCTCCGAATCCAGAGGCTTTTTCGGCCCAAAGGCATCCTGCGCCAATGGGGCTCCGAATACGAAGACTTTTTGTCCAATCGTGATATCCACGAAGGGTGCTCCGAATCCGAAGTATTTTTCTACCCAAAGACGTCATGCACCGATGGGGCTCCGAATCCAAAGACTTCTTGTCCAATCGTGATATCCACGAAGGCCGCTCCGAACCTGGAGACTTTTTCGGCCCAAAGACGTCATGCCCCGAGGGGGCTCCGAATCTGGAGACATTGGCCAATCGGGATATCCACGAAGGGCGCTCTGAATCCAGAAGCTTTTTCGGCCAAAGACGTCATGCGTCATAGGGCTCCGAATCCGGACACTTTTTGGCCAATCAGGATATCCACGAAGGTCACTCCAAATCCGGAGGATTTTTCTGCCCGAAGACGTCAGGCGCCGATGGGGCTCCAAATCCAAAGGCTTTTTGTCCAATCGTGATATCCACGAGGGTCGCTCCGAACCTGGGGGCTTTTTAGGCCCAAAATCGTCATGCACCGAGGGGGCTCTGAATCCAGAGACTTTGGCTATTCGTGATATCCACGAAGGGTGCTCCGAATCCGGAGGCTTTTTCGGCCCAAAGGCATCCTGCGCCAATGGGGCTCCGAATACGAAGACTTTTTGTCCAATCGTGATATCCACGAAGGGCGCTCCGAATCCGAAGGATTTTTCTACCCAAAGACGTCATGCGCTGTTGCGGCTCCGAATCCAAAGAATTTTTGTCCAATCGTGTTATCCACGAAGGCCGCTCCGAACCAGGAGGTTTTTTCGGCCCAAAGACGTCATGCCCCAAGGGGGCTCCGATTCCGGAGACTTTGGCCGATCGTGATATCCACGAAGGGCGCTCTGAATCCGGAGTCTTTTTCGGCCCAAAGACGTCATGCGCTATGGGGCTCTGAATCCGGACACTTTTTGGCCAATCATGATAACCACGAACGTCGCTCTGAATCCGGAGGATTTTTCTGCCCAAAGAAATCATGCGCCGATGGGGCTACAAATCCCAAGACTTTTGTCTAATCGTGATATGCACGAAGGTCGCTGCGAACCTGGAGGCTTTTTCGGCCCAAGGACGTCATGCCCCGAGGGGGCTCCGATTTTGGAGACTTTGGCCAATCGTGATATCCACGAAGGGCGCTCCGAATTCGGAGGCTTTTTCGGCCCAAAGGCGTCATGTGCCATGGGGCTCCGAATCCGGAGACTTTTTATCCAATCATGATATCCACGAAGAGCGCCCCGAATCGAGAGGCTTTTTCAGCGCAAAGATGTCATGTGCCGATGGGGCTTCGAATCCGAAGACTTTTTGTCCAATCGTGATATCCACGAAGGCCGCTCTGAATCCGGAGGCTTTTTCGCCCCAAAGACGTCATGCGTAGATGGGGCTCTGAATCCGAAGACTGGCCAATTGTGATATCCATGAAGGGCGCGCCGAATCTAGAGGCTTTTTCGGCCCAAAGACGTCATGCCCGAGGGGGCTCCGTTTCCGGAGACTTTGGCGAAACGTTATATCCACGAAGGGCGCTCCGAATCCGGAGTCTTTTTCGTCCCAAAGATGTCATGCGCCATGGGGCTCCGAATCTGGACACTTTTTGGCTAATCATGATAACCACGAACGTCGCTCCAAATCCGGGGAATTCTTCTGCCCAAAGAAGTCGTGCACCGATGGGGCTCCGAATCCGAAGACTTTTTGTCCAATCGTGATATCCACGAAAGCAGCTCCGAACCAGGAGGCTTTTTCGGCCAAAAGACGTCATGCCCCGAGGGGGCTTCGAATTCAGAGACTTTTTGTCCAATCTTGATATCCATGAAGAGCACCCCGAATCGGGAGGCTTTTTCGGGCCAAAGATGTCATACGCCGATGAGGCTTCGAATCCAGAGACTTTTTGTCCAATCGTGATATCCACGAAGGGCGCCCCGAATCCGGAGGCTTTTTTGCCCCAAAGACATCATGTGCCGATGGGGCTCCGAATCCAGAGACTGGCCAACTGTCATATCCACGAAGGGCGCGCCGAATCTGGAGGCTTTTTTGACCCAAAGACGTCATGCGCCGATGGGGCTCCGAATCCGGAGACTTTCTTTCTAATCGTCATATCCACGAAGGGCGCTCCGAACCCGGTGGCTTTTTCGGCCCAAAGATGTCATGCAGCGAAGGGGCTCCGAATCCGTAGACTTTTTGGCCAATCGTGATATCCACGAAAGGCGCGTCGAATCCAGAGGCTTTTTCGGCCCAAAGGCGTCCTGCGCCGATGGGGCTCCGAATCCGGAGACTTTGGCCAATCGGGATATCCACGAATGGTGCTCTGAATCCGGAGGCTTTTTTGGCCCAAAGACATCATGTGCCATGGGGCTCCAAATCCGGACACTTTTTGGCTAATCGTGATATCCATGAAGGACACTCCGAATCCGGAGGATTTTTCTGCCCAAAGACGTCATATGCCGATGGGGCTCTGAATCCAAAGGCTTTTTGTCCAATCGTGATATCCACGAAGGTCGCTCCGAAGCTGGAGGCTTTTTCGGCCCAAAGTTGTCACGCCTCGAGGGGGCTCCGATTTCAGAGGCTTTGGCCAATCGTGATATCCACGAAGGGCGCTCCGAATCCGAAGGCTTTTTCGGCCCAAAGATGTCATATGCCATAGGGCTCCGAGTCCGGACACTTTTTGGCCAATCATGATAACCACGAACGTCGCTCTGAATCCGGAGGATTTTTCTGCCCAAAGACGTCATGCGCCGATGGGGCTCCGAATCCAAAGACTTTTTGTCTAATCATGATATCCACGAAGGCCACTCTGAACCCGGAGGCTTTTTCGGCCCAAAGATGTCATGCCTCGATGGGGCTCCGAATCCGTAGACTTTTTGGCCAATCGTGATATCCACGAAGGGTGCTCCGAATCCGGAGGCTTTTTCGGCCCAAAGGCGTCCTGCGCCAATGGTGCTTCGAATACAGAGACATATTGTCCAATCGTGATATCCACGAAGGTCGTTTCAAATCCGAAGGATATTTCTGCCCAAAGACGTCATGCGCCGATGGGGCTCCGAATCTGGAGACTTTTTGTCCAATCGTGATATCCACAAAGGCCACTCCGAATCCGGAGGCTTTTTCGGCCCAAAGACGTTATGCACCGAGGGGGCTCCGAATCCGGAGACTTTGGCAAATCGTGATATCCACGAAGGGCGCTCCGAATCCGGAGGCTTTTTCGGCCAAAAGACATCATGCGCCGATGGGGCTCTGAATCCGGAGACTTTTTGGCAAATCGAGATATCCACGAAGGGCGCTCCGAATCCGAAGGCTTTTTCGGCCCAAAGACGTCATGCGCCTCTGTGGCTCCGATTCCGGAGACTGGCCAATTGTGATATCCATGAAGGGCGCCCCGAATCGGGACGCTTTTTCGGCCCAAAGATGTCATGTGCCGATGGGGCTTCGAAGCCGGAGACTTTTTGTCCAATCGTGAAATCCACGAAGGGCCCTCCGATTCCGGAGGTCTTTTTGCCCCAAAGAAGTCATGCGCCAATGGGGCTCCGATTCCGAAGACTGGCCAATTGTGATATGTGTGAAGGGAGCGCCGAATCTGGAGGATTTTTCGACCTAAAGACGTCATGCGTCGATGGGGCTCCGAATCCGGAGACTTTTTGTCTAATCGTGATATCCACGACGGGCGTTCCGAACCCAGAGGCTTTTTCTACCCAAAGACGTCATACGGCGATGGGGCACCGAATCCGTAGACTGTTTGGCCAATCGTGATATCCACGAAGGGCGCTCCGAATCCGGAGGCTTTTTCGGGCCAAAGGCATCCTGCGCCGATGGAGCTCCGAATACGGAGACTTTTTGTCCAATCATGATATCCACGAAGGTCGCTCCAAATCCGAAGGATTTTTCTGGCCAAAGACGTCATGCGCCAATGGGGCCCCGAATCCAAAGACTTTTTGTCCAATTGTGATATCCACGAAGACCGCTCCGAACCTGGAGGCTTTTTCAGCCCAGAGACGTCATGCCCCGAGGGGGCTCCGAATCCAGAGACTTTGGCCATTCGTGATATCCACGAAGGGCGCTTCGAATCCGGAGGCTCTTTCGGCCCAAAGACGTCATGCGTTGATGGGGCTCCAAATTCGGAGACTTTTTGTCCAATCATGATATCCACGAGGAGCGCCCCGAATCAGGAGGCTTTTTCTGCCCAAAGATGTCATGTGGTAATGGGGCTTCAGATTCGGAGACTTTTTTTCCAATCGTGATATCCATGAAGGGCGCTCCGAATACGGAGGCTTTTTCGCCCCGAAGACATCATGCGCCAATGGGGCTCCGAATTTGGAGACTTTTTCTCTAATCATGATATCCACGAAGGGCGCTCCGAACCCGGGGGCTTTTTCGGCCCAATGACGTCGTGCGGTGAAGGGCTCCGAATCCGTACACTTTTCGGACAATCGTGATATCCATGATGGCGCTCCGAATCCGGAGGCTTTTTCGGCCCAAAGGCGTCCTGCGCCGATGGGGCTACGAATACGGAGACTTTTTGTCCCATTGTGATAGCCACGAAGGTCGCTTCGAATCCGAAGGATTTTTCTGCGCAAAGACGTCATGCGCTGATCGGGCTCCGAATCCAAAGGGTTTTTGACCAATCGTGATATCCACGAAGGCCGCTCCGAACCTGGAGGCTTTTTCGGCCCAAAGATGTCATGCCCCGAAGGGGCTCCAAATCCGGAGACATTGGCTAATCGTGATATCCACGAACGGCGCTCCGAATCCAGAGGCTTTTTCGGCGCATAGACGTCATACGCCATGGGGCTCCGAATCCGGGCACTTTTTGGCCAATCATGATACCCACGATGGTCGCTCCGAATCCGGAGGATCTTTCTGCCCAAAGACGTCTTGCGCTGATGGGGCTCCGAATCCAAAGGCTTTTTGTCCAATCATGATATCCAGGAAGGCCGCTCCGAACCTGGAGGCTTTTTCAACCCAAAGACGTCATGAGCTGATGGGGCTCTGAATCCGGAGACTTTTTGGCAAATCGTGATATCCACGAAGGGCGCTCCGAATCCGGAGGCTTTTTCGGCCCAAAGACGTCATGCGCCTATGTGGCTCCGAATTCGGAGACTGGCCAATTGTGATATCCACGAAGGGCGCCCCGAATCGGGACGATTTTTCGGTCCAAAGATGTCATGTGCCGATGGGGCTTCGAAGCCGGAGACTTTTTGTCCAATCGTGATATCCACGAAGGGCCCTCCGAATCCGGAGGCTTTTTCGTCCCAAAGACGTCATGCGGCGATGGGGCTCTGAATCCGAAGACTGGCGAATTGTGATATGTGCGAAGGTAGCGCCGAATCTGGAGGCTTTTTCGACCCAAAGACGTCATGCGTCGATGGGGCTCCGAATTCGGAGACTTTTTGTCTAATCGTGATATCCACAAAGGCCACTCCGAATCTAGAGGCTTTTTCGGCCCAAAGACGTTATGCACCGAGGGGGCTCCGAATCCGGAGACTTTGGCAAATCGTGATATCCACGAAGGGCACTCCGAATCCGGAGGCTTTTTCGGCCAAAAGTCGTCATGCGCCGATGGGGCTCTGAATCCGGAGACTTTTTGGCAAATCGTGATATCCACGAAGGGCGCTCCGAATCGGGACGCTTTTTCGGCCCAAAGACGTCATGCGCCATGGGGCTCCGAATCCAGAGACTTTTTGGCCAATCACGATATCCACGAAGGTCACTCGAAATCCGGAGGATTTTTTTGCCCAATGACGTCATGCGCCGAAGGGGCTCCGAATCCAAAGTCTTTTTGTCCAATCGTGATATCCACGAAGGTCGCTCCGAATCTGGGGGCTTTTTCGGCCGAAAGTCGTCATGCCCCGAGGGGGCTCCGATTTCGAAGACTTTCACCAATCGTGACATCCACGAAGGGCACTCCGAATCTGGAGGCTTTTTCGGCCTAAAGACGTCATGCCCCATGGGGCTCCGAATCCGGACACCCTTTGGCCAATCATGACAACCATAAACGTCGCTCCGAATCTGGAGGATTTTTCTGCCCAAAGACGTCATGCGCCGATAGGGCGCCGAATCCAAAGACTTTTTGTCCAATCGTGATATCCATGAAGGTCATTCGAACCAGGAGGCTTTTTCGGGCCAAAGACGTCATGCCTCGAGGGGCCTCCGAATTCGAAGACTTTGGCCATTCGTGATATCCACGAAGGGCGCTCCGAAGCCAGAGGCTTTTTCGGCCCAAAGACGTCATGCGCCCTTGGGGCCCCGAATCCCGATAGGGCTTCGAATCTGGAGACTTTTTGTCCAATCATGATATCGACGAAGAGCCCCCCGAATCGGGAGGCTTTTTTGGCCCAACGATGTCATGCGCCGATGGGGCTTCGAATCCGAAGAATTTTTGTCCAGTCGTGATATCCACGAAGAGCCCCCCGAATCGGGACCGATGGGGCTTCGAATCCGAAGAATTTTTGTCCAATCGTGATATCCACGAAGAGCACCCCGAATCGGGAGGCTTTTTTGGCCCAAAGATGTCATGCGCCGATGGGGCTTCGAATCCGAAGAATTTTTGTCCAATCGTGATATCGACGAAGAGCCCCCCAAATCGGGAGGCTTTTTTGGCCCAAAGATGTCATGCGCCGATGGGGCTTCGAATCCGAAGAATTTTTGTCCAATCGTGATATCCACGAAGAGCACCCCGAATCGGGAGGCTTTTTTGGCCCAAAGATGTCATCCGCCGATGGGGCCTCGAATACGGCGACTTTTTCTCCAATCGTGATATCCACGAAGGGCGCACCGAATCTAGAGGCTTTTTCGGCTCAAAGACATCATCCGTTGATGGGGCTTCGAATCCGGAGACTGGCAAATTGTGGTATCCACGAAGGGCGTGCTGAATCTGGAGGCTTTTTGTCTAATCATGATATCCACGAAGGGCGCTCCGAATCCGGAGACTTTTTGTGTAATCGTGATCTCCATGAAGGGTGCTCTGAATCCGGAGGCTTTTTCGACCCAAAGGCGTCATGCGCCGATGGGGCTGCGGATTCGGAAACTTTTTGGCCAATCGTGATTTTCACGAAGGGAGCTTCGAATTCGGAAACTTTTTATCTGATCGGGATATCCACGAAGCGCGCCCCGAATCGCGATGCTTTTTTGGCCCAAAAACGTCATGCGCCGATGGGGCTCCGAATCCGGAGACTTTTTGTCCAATCGTGATATCCACGAAGAGCGCTCCAAATCCGGAGGCTTTTTCAGCCCAAACACGTCATGCGCCGATGCGGTTCTGAATCCGAAGACTTTTTGTCCAATCGTGATATTCACGAAAGGCGCTCCGAATCTGGAGGCTTTTTCGGCCCAAAGACGTCATGCGCCGATGGGGCTCAGAATCCGGAGATTTTTGTCCAATCGTGATATCCACGAAGGGCGCTCCAAATCCAGAGTCTTTTTCGCCACAAGGACGTCATGCGCCGATGGGGCTTCGAATCTGGAGACTGGCCAATTGTGATATCCACGAAGGGCGCTCCGAATCCGACAGCTTTTTAAAACCAAAGACGTCATGCGCCACAGGGGCTCCGAATCCAGAGGCTTTTTGTCTAATCGTGATATCCACAAAGGGCGCTTCGAATCCGAAGGCCTTTTCGGCCCAAAGGCGTGATGCGCCGATGGGGCCCCGAATCCGAAAACTTTTTGGCCAATCGTGATATCCATGAAGGGTGCTTCAAATCCAGAGACTTTTTGTCCAATCGTGATATCCACGAAGGGCGCTCCGAATCTGGATGCTTTTTCGCCCCAAAGACGTCCTGCGCCGATGGGGCTCCGAATCCAGAGACTTTTTGTCCAATCGTGATATCCACGAAGGGCGCTTCGAATCCGGATGCTTTTTCGACCCAAAGGTGTCATGCGCCGGTGGGGCTCGAATCCGGAGACTTGTTGTCCAATCGTGATATTCACAAAGGGCTCTCCGAATCCGGAGGCTTTTTCGGGCCAAAGACGTCATGCGCCGATGGGGATCCGAATCTGAAGACTTTTTGTCCAATCGTGATATCCATAGAGGGCGGTCCGAATCCGGAGGCTTTTTGGGCCCAAATACGTCATGCACCAAAGGGGCTCCGAATCCGGAAACTTTGGCCAATCGTGATATCCACGAAGGGCGCTCTGAATCTGGAGGCTTTTTCGTCCAAATGACGTCATGCGCCGATAGGGCGCCGAATCCGGAGACTTTTTGGCCAATCATGATATCCACGAAGGGCGCTCCGAATCTGGAGGCTTTTTTGGCCCAAAGACGTCATGCGCCTATGGGGCTCCGAATTAGATGACATTTTGTCCAATCATGATATCCACGAAGGGCGCTCCGCACCCGGAGGCTTTTTCGACACAAACACGGCATGCGCCGATGGGGCTCCGAATTCGTAGACTGGCCAATTATGATATCCACGAAGGGCGCACCGAATCTGAAGGCTTTTTCGACCCAAAGATGATATGCGCCGATGGGGCTCCGAATCCGGAGACTTTTTGTCTAATCATTATATCCACGAAGGGCGCTCCGAATCCAGAGACTTTTCGTCTAATCGTGATATCCACAAAGGGCGCTCCGAATCCGGAGGCCTTTTTGGCCCAAAGGCATCATGCGCCGATGGGGCTATGAATCTGGAGACTTTTTGTCTAATCGTGATATCCACGAAGGGCGCTCCGAATCCGGAGGTTTTTTCGAACCAAGGATATCATGCGCCGATGGGGCTTCAAATCCGGAGACTTTTTGTCTAATCGTGATATCCACGAAGGGCGTTCCGAATCCGGAGGCTTTTTCGAACCAAGGATGTCATGCGCCGATAGGGCTCCGAATCAGGAGATTTTTCTCTAATCGTCAAATCCACAAAGGGCGCTCCGAATCCGGAGGCCTTTTTGTCCCAAAGGCATCATGCGCCGATGGGGCTCCGAATATGGAAACTTTTTGGCCAATCGTGATATCAACGAAGGGCGCTTCGAATCCAGAGACTTTTTGTCCAATCGTGATATCGACGAAGGGCGCTCTAAATCCGACCGCTTTTTCAGCCAAAAGACGTCATGCGCCGATGGGGCTCCGAATCTAGAAGCTTGTTGGCCAATCGTGATATCCACGAAGGGCGCTCCGAATCCGGAGGATTTTTCGGCCCAAGGACGTCATGCGCCTATGGGGCTCCGAATCAGAAAACATTTTGTCCAATCCTGATATCCACGATGGGAGCTCCGATCCCGGAGGCTTTTTTGGCCCAAAGACGTCATGCGATGATGGGGCTCCGAATCTGTAGACTTTTTGGCTAATCGTGATATCCACGAAGGGCGCTCCGAAACCGGAGGCTTTTCCGACCCAAAGGCGTCCTGCGGTGATGGGGCTATGACTACGGAGACTTTTTGTCCGATCGTGATATCCACGAAGGTCGCTCCGAATCTGAAGGATTTCTCTGCCGAAAGACGTCATGCACCGATGGGGCTCTGAATCCATAGACTTTTTGTCCAATCGTGATATCCACGAAGGTCACTCCGAACCTGGAGGCTTTTTCGGCCCAAAGACGTCATGCACCGAGGGTGCTCCGATTTCGGATACTTTGGCCAATCGTGATATCCACGAAGGGCGCTCCGAATCCGGAGAGTTTTTTGGCCAGAAGACGTCATGCGCCACGGGGCTCCGAATCTAGACACTTTTTGGCCAATAATGATAACCACGAACGTCGCTCCCAATCCGGAGGATTTTTCTACACAAAGACGTCATGCGCCGATGGGGCTCCAAATCGAAAGACTTTTTGTCCAACCGTGATATCCATGATGGCCGCTCCAAACCTGGAGGCTTTTTCTGCCCAAACACGTCATGTGCCGATGGGGATTGGAATCCGGAGACTTTTTGTGCAATCAGGATATCCACGAAGAGCGCTCAGAATCGGGAGGCTTTTTCAGCCCAAATATGTCATGCGCCGATGGGGCTTCGAATCTGGAGACTTTTTGTCCAATCATGATATCCACGAAGGGCGCTATGAATCCGGAGGCTTTTTCGCCCCAAAGACGTCATGCGCCGATGGGGCTCCGAATTCGGAGAATGGACAATTGTGATATCCACGAAGGGCGCGCTGAATCTGGAGACTTTTTCGACCCAAATACGTCATGCGCCGATGGGGCTCCGAATCCGGAGACTTTTTATCTAATCGTGATATCCACGAAGGGTGCTCCAAACCCGGAGGCTCTTTCTGTCGAAACACGTCATGTGGCAATGGGGCTCCGAATCCGTAGACTTTTTCGCCAATCGTGATATCCACGAAGGGCGCTTCGAATCCGGAGGCTTTTTCAGCCCAAAGGAGTCCTGCGCCGATAGGGCTCCGAATACGGAGACTTTTTGTCCAATCGTGATATCCACGAAGGTCGCTCTGAATCTGAAGGATTTTTCTGCCCAAAGACGTCATGCGCCGATGGGGCTCCGAATCCAAAGACTTTTTGTCCAATCGTGATATCCACGAAGGCTGCTCCGAACCTGGAGGCTTTTTCAGCCCAAAGATGTCATGCCCCGAGGGGGCTCCGAATCCGGAGACTTTTGCCAATCGTGATATTCACGAATGGCGCTCCGAATTCGGAGGCTTTTCCGGCCCAAAGACGTCATGCGCCATGGGGCTCCGAATCCGGACACATTTTGGCCAATCATGATATCCACGAAGTTCGCTCCGAATCTGGAGGAATTTTCGGCCCAAAGACGTCATGCACCGATGGGGCTCCGAATCCAAAGACTTTTTGTCCAATCGTGATACCCACGAAGGCCGCTCCGAACTTGGTGGCTTTTTCGGCCCAAAGACGTCATGCCCCGAGGGGGCTCCGAATCCGCAGACTTTGGCCATTCGTGATATCCTGGAAGGGAGCTACAAATCCGGAGGCTTTTTCGCGCAAAGACGTCATGTGCCGATAGGGCTCCGAATCCAGAGAGTTTTTGTCCAGTCATGATATCCACGAAGAGCACCCCGAATCCGGCGGCTTTTTCGGCCCAAAGATGTCATGCGCCGATGGGTCATCGAATCCGGAGACTTTTTGTCCAATCGCGATATCCACGAAGGGCGCTCCGAATCCGGAGGCTTTTTTGCCACAAAGACGTCATGCGCCGATGGCGCTCCAAATCCGGAGACTGGCCAATTGTGATATCCACGAAGGGCGCGCCGAATCTGGAGGCTTTTTCGAGCCAAAGACGTCATGCGCCGAAGGGGCTCCGAATCCGGAGACTTTTTGTCTAATCGTGATATCCACGAAGGGCGCCCCGAATCCGATGGCCTTTTCGACCCAAAGACGTCATGCGCCGATGGGGCTCCGAATCTGGAGACATTTGTCCAATCGTGATATCCCCAAAGGGCGCTCCGAATCAGGAGGCTTTTTCGGCCCAAAGGCGTCATGCGCCGACGGGCTCCGAATCCGAAAACTTTTTGGCCAATCGTGATATCAGTGAAGGCGCTTCGAATCCGGAAACTTTTTGTCAAATCGTGATATCCACGAAGGGCGCTCCGAATCTGAACGCTTTTTCGGCCAAAAGACGTCATGCGCCAATGGCGCTGCGAATCCAGAGAGTTTTTGGCCAATCGTGATATCCACGATGGGTGCTCCGAATCCGGAGGCTTTTTCGGCGCAAAGACGTCATGCACCTATGGGGCTCTGAATCAGAAGACATTTTGTCCAATCCTAATACCCATGAAGGGTGCACCAAACCCGGAGGCTTTTTCGGCCCAAAGGCGTCTTGCGCCGATGGGGCTCCGACTTCGTAGACTTTTTGGCCAATCGTGATATCCACGAAGGGCGCTCCGAATCCGGAGGCTTTTTCGGCCCAAAGGCGTCCTGCGCCGATAGGGCTCCGAATCCAAAGACTTTTTGTCCAATCATGATATCTACGAATCCCGATCTGAACCTAGAGGCTTTTTCAGCCCAAAGACGTCATGCCCCGAGGGGCTCCGAATCTAGAGACTTTGGCCAATCGTGATATCCATGAAGGGCGCTCCGAATCCGGAGGCTTTTTCGGCCCAAAGACGTCATGCGCCATGGGGCTCCGAATCCGGACACTTTTTGGCCAATCATGATATCCACGAACGTCACTCCGAATTCGGAGGATTTTTCTGCCCAAAGACGTCTTGTGCCGATGGGGCTCCGAATCAACAGGCTTTTCGTCCAATCTTGATATCCACGAAGGTCGCTCCGAACCTGGAGGCTTTTTCGGCCCGAAGACGTCATGCCCCGAGGGGGCTTCGAATTCGGAGACTTTGGCCATTCGTGATATCCACGAAGGGCGCTCCGAATCCGGAGGCTTTTTCGGCGCAAAGACGTCATGCGCCGATGGGGCTCCGAATCCGGAGACTTTTTGTCCAATCATGATATCCACAAAGAGCACCCCAAATCGGGAGGCTTTTTCGGCCCAAAGATGTCATGCGCCGTTGGGGCTTCGAATCCGGAGACTTTTTGTCCAATCGTGATATCCACGAAGGGCGCTGCAAATCCGGAGGCTTTTTCGCCCTAAAGACGTCATGCGCCGATGGCGCACCGAATCCGGAGACTGGCCAATTGTGATAACCACAAAGGGCGCGCCGAACCGGGAGGCTTTTCCGACCCAAAGACGTCATGCGCCGAAGGGGCTCCGAATCTGGAGACTTTTTGTCTAATCGTGATGTCCACAAAGGGCGCTCCGAATCTGGAGGCTTTTTCGAACCAAGGACATCATGCGCTGATGGGGCTCCGAATCTGGAGACTTTTTGTCTAATCGTGATATCCACAAATGGCGCTCCGAATATGGAGGCCTTTCAGGCCCAAAGGCGTCATGCGCCGATGGGGCTCCGAATCCAGAAACTTTTTGGCCAATCGTGATATCAACGAAGGCCGCTTCGAATCCGAAGACTTTTTGTCCAATCGTGATATCTACGAAGAGCGCCACGAATCTCGACGCTTTTTTGGCCCAAAGGCGTCGTGCGCCTTGGGGCTCCGAATTCGGAGACTTTTTATCCAATCGTGATATCCACGAAGGGTGCTTCGAATCCGGATGCTTTTTCGACCCAAAGACGGCATGCGCCGATGGGGCTCCGAATCCGGAGACTTTTTGTCCATTCATGATATCCACGAAGGGCGCTCCCAATCAGGAGGCTTTTTCGGCCCGAAGACATCATGCGCCGATGGGGCTCCGAATCTGCAGACTTTTTTCCAATCGTGATATCCACAAAGGGCACTCCGAATCCGGAGGCTTTTTCGGCCCAAAGACGTCATGCACCGAGGGGGCTCCGAATCTAGAGACTTTGGCCAATCGCGATACCCGCGAAGGGCGCTCCGAATCTGGAGGCTTTTTTGGCCAAAAGATGTCATGCGCCGTTGGGGCTCCGAATCCGGAGACTTTTTGGCCAATCGTGATATCCACGAAGGGCGCTCCGAATCCGGAGGCTTTTTCGGCCCAAAGACGTCATGCACCGTGGCGGCTCCGAATGCGAAGACTTTGGCCAATCGTGATATCCACGAAGGCCGCTCTGAATCCGGAGGCCTTTTCGGGCCAAAGACGTCATGCGCCGATAGGACTCCGAATCTGGAGACTTTTTGGCCAATCATGGTATCCACGAAGGGCGCTGCGAATCTGGAGGCTTTTTCGGCCTAAAGGCGTCATGCGCCGATAGGGCTCCCAATCCGGAGACTTTTTGTCCGATCGTGATATCCACGAAGACCGCCCCGAATCCGGAGGCTTTTTCGGCCCAAAGATGTCATGCGCCGATGGGGCTTCAAATCCGAAGACTTTTTCTCCAATCCTGATATCCAAGATGGGCGCTCTGAATCCGTAGGCTTTTTCGGCCCAAAGTAGTCATGCGTCGATGGGGCTTCAAATTCGAAGACTTTTTCTCCAATCGTGATATCCACGAAGGGCGCTCTGAATCCGGATGTTTTTTCGGCCCAAAGACGTCATGCGCCTATGGCTCTCCGAATCAGAAGACATTTTGTCCAATCATGATATCCATGATGGGCGCTCCGAACCCGAAGGCTTTTTCGGCCCAAAGACGTCATGCGACGATGGGGCTCCGAATCCTGAGACTTTTTGTTCAATCGTGATATCCACGAAGGGCGCTTCGAATCCGGAGGCTTTTTCGGCCAAAAGGCATCCTGCGCCGATGGGGCTCCAAATACGGAGACTTTTTGTCCAATGGTAATATCCACGAAGGGCCCTCCGAATCTGGAGGATTTTTCGACCCAAAGATGTCATGCGCCGATGGGGCTCCGAATCCGGAGACTGGCCAATCGTGATATCCATGAAGGGCACTCAGAATCCTGATGCTTTTTGGACCCAAAGACGTCATGAGCCGATGGGGCTCCGAATCCGGAGTCTTTTTGTCTAATTGTGATATCCACAAAGGGCACACCGAATTCAGAGGCTTTTTCATCCCAAAGACATCGTGCGCCGATGGGCTCCGAATCCGGAGACTTTTTGTGCAATAAGGATATCCAGGAAGAGCGCTCTGAATCCGGAGGCTCCGAATCCATAGGCTTTTTGTCCAATCGAGATATCCACGAAGGCTGCTCCGAACCGGGACGCTTTTTGGGCCCAAAGACATCATCCCCCGAGGGGGTTCCGAATCCGGAGGCTTTGGCCAATCGTGATATCCACGAAAGGCGCTCTGAATCCAGAGGCTTTTTCGGCCCAATGACGTCATACGCCGATGGGGCTTCGAATCCGGAGACTTTCTGTCAAATCGTGATATCCACGAAGAGCGCCCCGAATTGGGATGCTTTCTCGGCCCAAAGATGTCATACGCTGATGGGGCTTCGAATCCGGAGACTTTTTGTGCAATCGTGATATACACGATGGGCGCTCCGAATCCGGAGGCTTTTTCGCCCCAAAGACGTCATACGTCGATGGGGCTCCGAATCCGGAGACTGGCCAATTGTGATATCCACGAAGGGCGCGCCGATTCTGGAGGCCTTTTCGACCCAAAGAGGACTTGCGCCGATGGGGCTCCAAATCCGGATGCTTTTTGTCTAATCGTGATATCCACGAAGGGCGCTCCGAATCCGGAGGCTTTTTCGGCCCAAAGGCGTCACGCGCCGATGGGGCTCCGAATTCGGAGACTGGCCAATTGTGATATCCACGACGGGCGCTCCGAATCCGGAGGCTTTTTCGACCCAAAGACGTCATGCGCCGATGGGGCTCCGAATCCAGACCGTTTTTGTCAAATCGTGATATCTACGAAGGGCGCTCCGAATCCGGAGGCTTTTTCAGCCCAAGGGCATCATGCGCCGATGGGGCTTCGAATCGGGAAACTTTTTGGCCAATTGTGATATCCACGAAGGGCGCTGCGAATCTGGAGACTTTTTATGCAATCGTGATATCCACGAAGGGCACTCCGAATCCGGATGTTTTTTCGGTCCGAAGACGTCATACGCCGATGGGGCTCCGAATTCGGAGACTTTTGTCGAATCGGGATATCCTTGAAGGGCGCTCCAAATCCGAAAGCTTTTTCGAGCCAAAGACGTCATGGGCTGATAAGGCTCCGAATCCGAAGACTTTTTGTCCAATCGTGATATCCACAAAGGGCGCTCTGAATCCGGAGGCTTTTTCGGCCAAAAGACGTCATACGCCGATGGGACTCCGAATCTAGAGACTTACGGCCCAATCGTGGTATCCACGAAGTGCGCTCCGAATCCGGAGGCTTTTTCGGCCCAAAGACGTCATGCGCCAATGGGGCTCCGAATCAGACGACATTTTGTCCAATCATGATATACACGAAGGGCGTTACGAACCCGGAGGCTTTTTTGGCCCGAAGACGTCAGGCGCCAATGGGGCTCCGAATCAGATGACATTTTGTCCAGTCATAATATCCACGAAGGGCACTCCAAATCCGGAGGCTTTTTCGGCCCAAAGGCGTCCTGCGCCGATGGGGCTCCGAATACGGAGACTTTTTGTCCTATCGTGATATCTACGAAGGGCGCTCCGAATCCGGAGTATTTTTTCGCCCAAAGACGTCATGCGCCGTTTGGGCTCCGAATTCGGAGACTGGCCAATCGTGATATCCATGAAGGGCGCTCTGAATCCGGATGCTTTTTCGACCCAAGGACGTCATGCACCGATGGGGCTTCGAATCCGGAGATTTTTTGTCCAATCATGATATCCACGAAGGGCGCTCCGAATCCGGAGGCTTTTTCAGCCCAAAGTCGTCTTGCGCCGATGGGGCTCCGAATCCGGAGACTTTTTTTCTAATCGTGATATCCACAAAGGGTGCTCCAAATCCGGAGCCTTTTTCATCCCAAAGACGTCATGCGCCAATGGGCTCCGAATTCGAAGACATTTAGTCCAATCGGGATATCCACGACGGGCGCTCCGAAGTCGGAGGCTTTTTCGGCCTGAAGATGTCATGCACCGATGAAGCTTCGAATCCGGAGACTTTTTGTGCAATTGTGATATCCACGAAGGGTGCTCTGAATCTGGAGGGTTTTTCCGCCCAAAGACGTCATCCGCCGATGGAGCTCCGAATCCGGAGACTGGCCAATCGTGATATCGACGAAGGGCGCTCCAAATCCGGAGGCTTTTTTGGCCCAAAGACGTCATGTCTCGATGCGGCTCCGAATCTGGAGACTTTTTGTCCAATCGTGATATCCACGAAGGAAGCTCCGAATCCGGATGCTTTTTCAGCCCAAAGTCGTCATGCGCCGATGGGGCACCGAATCCGGAGACTTTTTGTCCAATCGTGAAATCGACGAAGAGCACCCCGAATTGGGATGCTTTTTCGGCCCAAAGATGTCATGTGCCGATGGGGCTCCGAATCTGGACACTTTATGGCCAATCATGATATCCACGAAGGTCACTCCGAACCTGGAGGACTTTTCTGCACAAAGACGTCATGTGTCGATGGGGCTCCGAATCCAAAGACTTTTTTTCCAATCGTGATATCCACGAAGGCCGCTCCGAACCTGGAGGCTTTTTCGGCCCAAAGACGTCATGCCCCGAGGGAGCTCCGAATCCGGAGACTTTGGCCAATCGTGATATCCACGAAGGGCGCTCCGAATCCGGAGGCTTTTTCAGCCCAAAGACGTCACACGCTGATGGGGCTTCGAATCCGGAGACTTTTTGTCCAATCGTGATATTCACGAAGAGCGCCCCGAATTAGGACGCTTTTTCGGCCCAACGATGTCATGTGCCGATGGGGCTTCGAATTCGGAGACTTTTTGTCCAATCGTGATATCCACGATGGCGCTCCGAATTCGAAGGCTTTTTCGCCCCAAGGACGTCAGGCACTAATGGGCTCCGGATCAAATGACATTTTGTCCAGTCAGGATATCCACGAAGGGCACTCCGAATCCGGAGGCTTTTTCGGCCCAAAGGCGTCCTCCGCTGATGGGGCTTCGAATACGGAGACTTTTTGTCCTACCGTGATATCCATGAAGGGCGCTCCGAATCCGGAGTATTTTTTGGCCCAAAGACGTCATGCGCCGATGGGGCTCCGAATCCGGAGACTTTTTCATCGCAAAGATGTCATGCGCCAATGGGCTCCGAATTTGGAGACTTTTTTTCCAATCAGTATATCTACAAATGAGCGCTCTGAATTCGGAGGCTTTTTTCGGCCCGAAGATGTCCTGCGCCGATGGAGCTTCGAATCCGGAGACTTTTTGTGCAATCGTGATACCCATGAAGGGCGCTCAGAATCTGGAGGGTTTTTCGGCCCAAAGACGTCATCCGCCGATGGAGCTCCGAATCTGGAGACTGGCCAATCGTGATATCCACAAAGAGCGCCCCGAATTGGGATGCTTTTTCAGCCCAAAGATGTCATGCGCCGATGGGGCTCCGAATCCGGACACTCTTTGGCCAATCGTGATATCCACGAAGGTCACTCCGAATCCGGAGGACTTTTCTGCCCAAAGACATCATGCGCCGATGGGGCACCGAATCCAAAGACTTTTTGTCCAATCGTGATATCCACGAAGGCCGCTCTGAACCTGGAGGCTTTTTCGGCCCAAAGACGTCATGCCCCGAGGGAGCTCCGAATCCGGAGACTTTGGCCAACCGTGATATCCACTAAGGGCGCTCCGAATCCGGAGGTTTTTTCAGCCCAAAGACGTAACGCGCCGATTGGGCTTCGAATCCGGAGACTTTTTGTCGAATCGTGATATCCACGAAGAGTGCCCCGAATTGGGACGCTTTTTCGGCCCAACAATGTCATGCGCCGATGGGGCTTCGAACCCGGAGACTTTTTGTCCAATCGTGATATCCACGATGGGCACTCCGCATTCGGAGGGTTTTTCGCCCCAAAGACGTCAGGCGCTAATGGGGCTCCGAATCAGATGACATTTTGTCCAGTCAGGATATCCACGAAGGGCACTCCGAATCCGGAGGCTTTTTCGGCAAAAAGGGGTCCTACGCCGATGGGGCTCCGAATACGAAGACTTTTTGTCCTACCGTGATATCCACGAAGGGCGCTCCGAATCCGGAGTATTTTGTGGCCCAAAGACGTCATGCGCCGATGGGGCTCCAAATCCGGAGACTGGCCAATCGTGATATCCGCGAAGGGCGCACCGAATCCAGACGCTTTTTGGACCCAAACAGGTCAGGCGCTGATGGGGCTCCGAATCTGGAGACTTTTTTTCTAATCGTGACATCCACAATGGGTGCCCCGAATCCGGAGCCTTTTTCATCCCAAAGACGTCATGCGCCAATGGGCTCCGAATTCGGAGACTTTTTGTCCAATCAGGATATCCACGAAGAGTGCTCTGAATTCGGAGGCTTTTTCGGCCCGAAGATGTCCTACGCCGATGGATCTTCGAATCCGGAGACTTTTTGTGCAATCGTGATACCCACGAAGGGCGCTCCGAATCTGGAGGGTTTTTCAGCCCAAAGACGTCATCCACCGACGGAGCTCCGAATCCGGAGACTGGCCAATTGTGATATCCACAAAGGGCGCTCCAAATCCAGAGGCTTTTTCGGCCCAAAGACGTCATGCCCCGATGGGGCTCCGAATCTGGAGACTTTTTGTCCAATTGTGATATCCACGAGGGAAGCTCCGTATCCGGATGCTTTTTCGGCGCAAAGTCGTCATGCGCCGATGGGGCACCGAATCTGGAGACTTTTTGTCCAATCGTGATATCCACGAAGAGCGCCCTGAATTGAGATGCTTTTTCAGCCCAAAGATGTCATGCGCCGATGGGGCTCCGAATCCGGACACTTTTTGGCTAATCGTGACATCCACGAAGGTCACTCCGAATCCGAAGGACTTTTCTGCCCAAAGACGTCATGCGCCGATGGGGCTCCGAATCCAAAGACTTTTTGTCCAATCGTGATATCCACGAAGGCCGCTCTGAACCTGGAAGCTTTTTCGGCCCAAAGACGTCATGCCCCGAGGGAGCTCCGAATCTGGAGACTTTGGCCAATCGTGATATCCACGAAGGGCGCTCCGAATCCGGTGGCTTTTTCAGCCCAAAGACGTCACGCGCCGATGGGGCTTCGAATCTGGAGACTTTTTGTTGAATCGTGATATCCACGAAGAGCGCCCCGAATTGGGACGCTTTTTCGGCTCAACAATGTCATGCGCCGATGGGGCTTCGAATCCGGAGACTTTTTGTCCAATCGTGATATCCACGATGGGCGCTCCGAATTCGGAGGCTTTTTCACCCGAAAGATGTCAGGCGCTAATGGGGCTCCGAATCAGATGACATTTTGTCCAGTCAGGATATCCACGAAGGCACTCTGAATCTGGAGGCTTTTTCGGCCCCAAGGCGCCCTACGCCGATGGGGCTCCGAATACGGAGACTTTTTGTCCTACCATGATATCCACGAAGGGCGCTCCGAATCCGGAGTATTTTTTGGCCCAAAGACGTCATGCGCCGATGCGGATCCGAATCTGGAGACTGGCCAGTCCTGATATCCACGAAGGGTGCTCCGTATCCGGATGCTTTTTGGACCTAAAGACGTCAGGTGCCGATGGGGCTCCGAATCTGGAGACTATTTTCTAATCGTGATATCCACAAAGGGTGCTCCAAATCCGGAGTCTTGTTCATCCCAAAGACGTCAGGCGCCAATGGGTTCCGAATTCGGAGACTTTTTGTCCAATTGGGATATCCACGAAGAGCGCTCTGAATTCGGAGGCTTTGTCGGCCCGAAGATGTCCTACGCCGATGGAGCTTCGAATCCGGAGACTTTTTGTGCAATCGTGATATCCACGAAGAGCGCCCCGAATTGAGATGCTTTTTCATCCCAAAGATGTCATGCGCCGATGGGGCTCCGAATCCGGACACATTTGACCAATCGTTATATCCACAAAGGTCACAACGAATCCGGAGGACTTTTCTGCCCAAAGACGTCATGCGCCGATGGCGCTCCAAATCCAAAGACTTTTTGTCCAATCGTGATATCCACGAAGGCCGCTCTGAACCTGGAGGCTTTTTCGGCCCAAAGACGTCATGCCCCGAGGGAGCTCCGAATCCGGAGACTTTGGCCAATCGTGATATCCACGAAGGGCGTTCCGAATCCGGCGACTTTTTCAGCCCAAAGACGTCACGCGCCGATGGGCCTTCGAATCCGGAGACTTTTTGTCGAATCCTGATATCCACGAAGAGCGCTCCGAATTCGGACGCTTTTTCGGCCCAACGATGCCATGCGCCGATGGGGCTTCGAATCCAGAGCCTTTTTGTCCAATCGTGATATCCACGATGGGCGCTCCGAATTCGTAGGCTTTTTAGCCCCAAAGACGTCAGGCGCTAATGGGGCTCCGAATCAGATGACATTTTGTCCAGTCAGGATATCCACGAAGGGCACTCCGAATCTGGAGGCTTTTTCGGCCCAAAGGCGTCCTGCGCCGATGGGGCTCCCAATACGGAGACATTTTGTCCTATCGTGATATCCACAAAGGGTGCTCCGAATTCGGAGTATTTTTTGGTCCAAAGACGTCATGCGCCGATGGGGCTCCGAATCCGGAGACTGGCCAATTGTGATATCCACGAAGGGCGCATCGAATCCAGATCCTTTTTGGACCCAAAGACGTCAGGCGCCGATGGGGCTCCGAATCTGGAGACTTTTTTTAAAATCTTATGTCCACAAAGGGTGCTCCGAATCCGGAGCCTTTTTCATCCCAAAGACGTCATGCGCCAATGGGCTTCGAATTCGGAGAATTTTTGTCCAATCAGGATATCCACGAAGAGCGCTCTAAATTCGGAGGCTTTTTCGGCCCGAAGATGTCCTGCGCCGATGGAGCTTCGAATCCAGATCCTTTTTGTGTAATCGTGATACCCACGAAGGGCGCTCCGAATCTGGAGGGTTTTTCGGCCCAAAGACGTGATCCGTCGATGGTGCTCCGAATCCGGAGACTGGCCAATTGTGATATCCACGAAGGGCGCTCCAAATCCAGAGGCTTTTTCAGCCCAAACACGTCTTGCCCCGATGGGGCTCCGAATCTGGAGACTTTTTGTCCAATCGTGATATCCACGAAGGAAGTTCCGAATTCGAATGCTTTTTCGGCCCATAGTCGTCATGTGCCGATGGGGCACCGAATCCGGAGACTTTTTGTCCAATCGTGATAGCCACGAAGAATGCCCCGAATTGGGATGCTTTTTCGGCCCAAAGATGTCATGCGCCGATGGGGCTCTGAATCCGGACACTTTTTGGCCAATCATGTTATCCACGATGGTCACTCCGAATCCGGAGGACTTTTCTGCCCAAAGACGTCATGTGCCGATGGCGCTCCGGATCCAAAGACTTTTTGTCCAATTGTAATATCCACGAAAGCCGCTCTGAACCTGGACGCTTTTTCGGCCCAAAGACGTCATACCCCGAGGGGGCTCCGAATCCGAAGACTTTGGCCAATCGTGATATCCACGAAGGGCGCTCCGAATCCGGAGGCTTTTTCAGCCCAAAGACGTCACGCGCCAATGGGGCTCCGAATCCGGGGACTTTTTGTCCAATCGTGATATCCACGAAGAGCGCCCCGAATTGGGATGCTTTTTCGGCCAACGATATCATGGGCCGATGGGGCTTCAAATTCGGAGACTTTTTGTCCAATCGTGATATCCACGATGGGCGCTCCGAATTCGGAGCCTTTTTCGCCCCAAAGACGTCATGCGCCGATGGGGCTCCGAATACGGAGACTGGCCAATTGTGATATCAACGAAGGGCGCGCTGATTCTGGAGGTTTTTTTGACCCAAAGACGTCTTGCGCCGATGGGGCTCCAAATCGGGAGACTTTTGTCTAATCGTGATATCCACGAAGGGCACTCCGAATCCGAAGGCTTTTTCGGCCCAAAGGCGTCATGCGCTGATGGGGCTCCGAATCTGGAAACTTTCTGGCCAATCGTGATATCCACGAAGGCGCTTCGAATCCAGAGACTTTTTATCCAACCGGGATATCCACGAAGGGCGTTCCGAATACGGAGACTTTTTGTCCAATCGTGATATTCACGAAGGGCGCTCTGAATCTGGATGTTTTTTCGACCCAAAGACGTCATGCGCTGATGGGGCTCCGAATCCGGAGACTTTTTGTCCAATCGTGATATCCACGAAGGGCACCCTGAATCTGGAGGCTTTTTCGGCCTAAAGACGTCATGCGCCGATGGGGCTCCGAATGCGGAGACTTTTTCTCCAATCGTGATATCCACGAGCAGCGCTCCAAATCCGGAGCCTTTTTCTGCCCAAAGACGTCATGTACCGAGGGGGCTCCGAATCTGGAGGCCTTTTCGTACCAAAGACGTCATGCACCGATGGGTCTTCGAATCTGGAGACTTTTTGGGCAATTGTGATATCTACGAAGGGCGCTCCGAATTTGAAGGCTTTTTCGGCCCAAAGACGTCGTGTGCCGATGCTGCACCGAATCTGGAGACTTTTTGTCCAATCGTGATATCTACGAAGAGCGCCCCGAATCCGGAGGCTTTTTCGACCCAAAGATGTCATGCGCCGATGGGGCTTCGAATCCGGGGAATTTTTCTCCAATCGTGATATCCATGATGGGCGCTCCGAATCTGGAGGCTTTTTCGGCCCAAAGACGTAAAGCGCCGATGGGGCTCCGAATCCGGAGACTTGTTGTCCAATCGTGATATCCATGTAGAGCGCCCCGAATTGGGACGCTTTTTTGGCCCAACGATGTCATGCGCCGATGGGGCTTCGAATCCGGAGACTTGTTGTCCAATTGTGATATCCACGAAGGGCGCTCCAAATCCAGAGGCTTTTTTGGCCCAAAGACGTCTTGCCCCGATGGGGCTCCGAATCTGGAGACTTTTTGTCCAATCGTGATATCCACGAAGGAAGTTCCGAATTCGAATGCTTTTTCGGCCCATAGTCATCATGTGCCGATGGGGCACCGAATCCGTAGACTTTTTGTCCAATCGTGATAGCCACAAAGAATGCCCCGAATTGGGATGCTTTTTCGGCCCAAAGATGTCATGCGCCGATGGGGCTCTGAATCCGGACACTTTTTGTCTAATCATGATATCCACGATGGTCACTCCGAATCCGGAGGACTTTTCTGCCCAAAGACGTCATGCGCCGATGGCGCTCCGGATCCAAAGACTTTTTGTCCAATTGTAATATCCACGAAGGCCGCTCTGAACCTGGACGCTTTTTCAGCCCAAAGACGTCATGCCCTGAGGGGGCTCCGAATCCGAAGACTTTGGCCAATCGTGATATCCACGAAGGGCGCTCCGAATCCGGAGGCTTTTTCAGCCCAAAGACGTCACGCGCCAATGGGGCTCCGAATCCGGAGACTTTTTGTCCAATCGTGATATCCACGAAGAGCGCCCCGAAATGGGATGCTTTTTCGGCCAACGATGTCATGCGCCGATGGGGCTTCAAATCCGGAGACTTTTTGTCCAATCGTGATATCCACGATGGGCGCTCCGAATTCGGAGCCTTTTTCGCCCCAAAGACGTCATGCGCCGATGGGGCTCCGAATCCGGAGACTGGCCAATTGTGATATCAACGAAGGGCACGCTGATTCTGGCGGTTTTTTTGACCCAAAGACGTCTTGCGCCGATGGGGCTCCAAATCGGGAGACTTTTGTCTAATCGTGATATCCACGAAGGGCACTCCGAATCCGTAGGCTTTTTCGGCCCAAAGGCGTCATGCGCCGATGGGGCTCCGAATCCGGAAACTTTCTGGCCAATCGTGATATCCACGAAGGCGCTTCGAATCCAGAGACTTTTTATCCAACCGGGATATCCACGAAGGGCATTCCGAATACGGAGACTTTTTGTCTAATCGTGATATTCACGAAGGGCGCTCTGAATCCGGATGCTTTTTCGACCCAAAGACGTCATGCGCTGATGGGGCTCCGAATCCGGAGACTTTTTGTCCAATCGTGATATCCACGAAGGGCGCCCTGAATCCGGAGGCTTTTTCGGCCTAAAGACGTCATGCGCCGATGGGGCTCCGAATCCGGAGACTTTTTCTCCAATCGTGATATCCACGAACAGCGCTCCAAATCCGGAGCCTTTTTTCTGCCCAAAGACGTCATGTACCGAGGGTCTCCAAATCTGGAGGCCTTTTTGGACCAAAGACGTCATGCACCGATGGGTCTTCGAATCTGGAGACTTTTTGGGCAATTGTGATATCCACAAAGGGCGCTCCGAATTCGAAGGCTTTTTCGGCCCAAAGACGTCGTGTGCCGATGCTGCACCGAATCTGGAGACTTTTTGTCCAATCGTGATATCTACGAAGAGCGCCCCGAATCCGGAGGCTTTTTCGACCCAAAGATGTCATGCGCCGATGGGGCTTCGAATCCGGGGAATTTTTCTCCAATCGTGATATCCATGATGGGTGCTCCGAATCTGGAGGCTTTTTCGGCCCAAAGACGTAAAGCGCCGATGGGGCTCCGAATCCGGAGACTTGTTGTCCAATCGTGATATCCATGTAGAGCGCCCCGAATTGGGATGCTTTTTTGGCCCAACGTTGTCATGCGCCGATGGGGCTTCGAATCCGGAGACTTGTTGTCCAATCGTGATATCCACGTAGAGCGCCCCGTATTGGGACGCTTTTTCGGCCCAACCATGTCATGCACCGATGGGGCTTCGAATCCGGAGACTTTTTGTCCAATCGTGATATCCACGATGGGCACTCCGAATTCGGAGGCTTTTTCGCCCCAAAGACATCATGCGCCGATGGGGCTCCGAATCTGGAGACTGGCCAATTGTGATATCCACGAAGGGCGCGTCGATTCTGGAGGCTTTTTCGACCCAAAGACATCTTGCACTGATGGGGCTCCAAATCGGGAGACTTTTTGTCTAATCGTGATATCCACGAAGGGCACTCCGAATCAGGAGGTTTTTTCGGCCCAAAGGTGTCATGCGTAGATGGGGCTCCGAATCCAGAAAATTTTTGGCCAATTGTGACGTCTACGAAGGCGCTTCGAATCCAGAGACTTTTTATTCGATCGGGATATCCACGAAGGGCGCTCCGAATCCGGATGCTTCTTAGGACCAAAGACGTCAAGCGCCGATGGGGCGCCGAATCCGGAGACTTTTTGACCAATCGTGATATTCACGAAGGGCACTCCGAATCCGGATGCTTTTTCGACCCAAAGACGCCATGCGCTGATAGGGCTCCGAATCCGGAGACTTTTTGTCCAATCGTGATATCCACGAAGGGCGCCCTGAATCTGGAGGCTTTTTCGACCTAAAGACGTCATGCGCCGATGGGGCACCGAATCCGGAGACTTTTTATCCAATCGTGATATCCACGAAGGGCGCTCCGAATCCGGAGGCTTTTTCAGCCTAAAGACGTCATGCCCCGAGGGGGCTCCGAATCCGGAGGCCTTTTTTGACCGAAGACATCATGCGCCGATGGGTCTCCAAATCCAGAGACTTTTTGGGCAATTATGATATCCTCGAACGACGCTCCGAATTCGGAGCCTTTTTCGGCCCAAAGACGTCGTGCGCCGATGGGGCACCGAATCTGGAGACTTTTTGTCTAATCGTGATATCTACGAAGAGCGCCCTGAATCCGGAGGCTTTTTCGGCCCAAAGATGTCATGCGCCGATGGGGCTTCGAATCCGGAGAATTTTTCTCCAATCGTGATATCCACGAAGGGCGCTCCGAATCTGGAGGCTTTTTCGGCCCAAAGACGTCATGCGCCTATGGGGCTCCGAATCAGAGGACATTTTGTCCAATCATGATATCCACGAAGGCCGCTCCGAACCTGGAGGCTTTTTCGGGCAAAAGCCGTCCTGCACCGATGGGGCTCCGAATACTGAGACTTTTTGTCCAATCGTGATAGCCACGAAGCGCGCTCCGAATCCGGAGGATTTTTCGGCCCAAAGACGTCATGCGCCGATGGGGCTCCGATTCTGAAGACTTTTTGTCTAATCATGATATCCATGAAAAGCGCTCTGAATCCAGAGGCTTTTTCAGCCCAAAGATGTCATGCGCTGATGGGGCTCTGAATCCGTAGACTATTTGTCTAATCATGATATCCACGAGGGGCGCTCCGAATCTGGACGCCTTTTCGGCCCAAAGACGTCCTGCACCGATAGGGCTCTGAATCTGGAGACTGGCCAATCGTGATATACATGAAAGCCACTCCGAATCCGGATGTTTTTCCAACCCAAAGACGTCATGCGTCGATGGGGCTCCGAATCTGGAGACTTTTTGTCCAGTCGTGAAATCCACGAAGGGCGCTCCGAATCCAGACGCTTTTTCGGGCCAAAGACATCATGCACCGATGGGGCTCTGAATCTGGAGACTTTTTGGCCAATCATGATATCCACGGAGGCTGCTCTGAATCCGGAGGTTTTTTCGGCCCAAAGACGTCATGCCCCCATGGGGCTCCGAATCAGTAGACATTTAGTCCAATCATGATATCCACGAAGGGCGCTCCGAACCCGGAGGCTTTTTCGACCCAAAGACGTCGTGTGCAGATGAGGCTCCGAATCTGGGGACTTTTTGTCCAATCATGATATCCACGAAGGGCGCTCCGAATCTGGAGGCTTTTTCGGCCCATGACGTCATGCGCCGAGGGGGCTATGAATCCGGAGACTTTGGCCAATCGTGATGTCCACGAAGGGCGCTCCGAATTCGAAGGCTTTTTCGCCCCAAAGATGTCATGTGCCGATGGGGCTCCGAATCCGGAGACTTTTTGGCCAATCGTGATATCCACGAAGGGCGCTCGGAATCTGGAGGCTTTTTCGACCCAAAGACGTCATGCGCTAATGGGGCACCGAATCCGGAGACTTTTTGTCCAATCGTGATATCCACGAAGAGCGCCCCAAATCCGGAGGGTTTTTCAACCCAAAGATGTCATGCACCAATGGGGCTTCGAATCCGAAGACTTTTTCTCCAATAGTGATATACACGAAGGGCGCTCCGAATCTGGAGGCTTTTTCGGCCCAAAGACGTCATGCGCCTATGGGCCTCCGAATCAGAGGACATTTTGTCCAATCATGATATCCACGAAGGGCGCTACGAACCCAGAGGCTTTTTCGGCCCAAAGACGTCATGCGCCGATGGGGCTCCGAATCCGGAGAGTTTTTGGCCAATCGTGATATCCACGAAGGGCGCTCAAAATCCGGTGGCTTTATCGGCGGAAAGGCGTCCTACGCTGATGGGGCTCCGAATACGGAGACTTTTTGTTCAATCATGATATCCACAAAGGGTGCTCCGAATTCGAAGGATTTTTCGGCCCAAAGATGTCATGCGCCGATGGGGCTCCGAATCCGAAGACTTTTTGTCCAATCGTGATATCCACGAAGAGCGCTCTGAATCCAGAGGCTTTTTCGGCCCAAAGATGTCATGCGCCGATAGGGCTCGAATCCCGAGACTTTTTGTCCAATCGTGATATCCACGAAGGTCACTCCGAATCCGGTGGCCTTTTCGGCCCAAAAACATCATGCACCGATGGGACTCCGAATCCGGAGACTGGTCAATCGTGATATCCATGAAGGGCACTCCAAATCCGGATGTTTTTCCAGCCCAATGACGTCATGCGTCGATGGGGCTCCGAATCTGGAGACTTTTTGTCCAGTCGTGATATCCACGAAGGGCGCTCCGAATCCGGAGGCTTTTTTGGCCCAAAGACGCCATTCACCGATGGGGCTCCGAATCTGGAGACTTTTTGGCCAATCATGATATCCACGAAGGCCGCTCTGAATCCGCAGGTTTTTTAGGCCCAAAAACGTCATGCGCCTATGGGGCTCCGACTCAGAAGGCATTTTGTCCAATCATGATATCCACGAAGGGTGCTCCAAATCTGGAGGCTTTTTCGGCCCAAAGATGTCCTGCACCGATGGGGATCCGAATACGGAAACTTTTTGTTGAATTGTGATATCCACGTAGGGCGCTCCGAATCCGGAGGATTTTTCGGCCCAAAGACGTCATGCACCGATGGGGCTCCGAATCCGGAGACTTTTGTCTAATCGTGATATCTACCAAGGGCGCTCTGAATCCGGAGGCGTTTTCATCCCAAAGACGTTATGTGCCGATGGGGCTCCGAATTCGGAGACATTTTGTCCAATCGTGATATCCACGAAGAGCGCTCCGAATCCGGAGTCTTTTTCAGCTCAAAGATGTCATGCGCCGATGGGGCTTCGAATCCAATCGTGGTAGCCACGAACGGTGCTCTGAATCTGGAGGCTTTTTCGGCCCAAAGACGTCACCCGTTGATGGGGCTCCGAATCGGGAGACTGGCCAATCGTGATATCCACGAAGGTCGTTCGAAATCCGGAGGTTTTTTCGACCCAAAGACGCCGTGCACCGATGCAGCTCCGAATCTGGAGACTTTTTGTCCAATCGTGATATCGATGAAGGAAGCTCCGAATTCGGAAGCTTTTTCGGCCCAAAGACGTCACGCGCCATGGGGTTCTGAATCCGGACACTTTTTGTCCAATCATGATATCC
Organism: Camellia sinensis; assembly: GCF_004153795.1. Lineage (NCBI taxonomy): Eukaryota > Viridiplantae > Streptophyta > Magnoliopsida > Ericales > Theaceae > Camellia > Camellia sinensis. The sequence goes on from NW_021027114.1 coordinate 506,568, forward strand.
ACGAAGGCTGCTCCGAACCTGGAGGCTTTTTCGGCCCAAAGACGTCATGCCCCGAGGGGGCTCCGAATCTGGAGACTTTGGCCAATCGTGATATCCGCGAAGGGCGCTGCAAATCCGGAGGGTTTTTCGGCCCAAAGACGTCATGTGCCGACAGGGCTCCGAATCCAGAAACTTTTTGTCCAATCGTGATATCCACGAAGGGCGTTCCAAATCTGAAGGCTTTTTCGACACAAAGATGCCATGCGCCGATGGGGCTTTGAATCTGGAGACTTTTTCTCCAATCATGATATCCACGAAAGGCGCTTCGAACGCGGAGGCTTTTTCGGTCCAAAGACGTCATGCGACGATAGGGCTCCGAATCCGGAGACTTTTTGTCCAATCGTAATATCCACGAAGGGCGCTCCGAATCCGGAGGCTTTTTCGCCCCAAAGACGTCATGCGCCGATGGGTCTCCGAATCCGGAGACTGGCCAATTGTGATATCCACGAAGGGCGCGCCGAATCTGGAGGCTTTTTCGACCCAAAGATGTCATGCGCCGATGCGGCTCCGAATCCGGAAAGTTTTTGGCCAATCGTGATATCCACAAAGGGCGATCCGAATCTGGAGGCTTTTTCGGCCCAAAGACGTCATGCACCAGTGGGGCTCCGAATTCGGAGACTGGCCAATCGTGATATCCACGAAGGGCACTCCGAATCCGGATGTCTTTCCTGTCTAAAGACATCATGCGTCGAAGGGGCTCCGAATTTGGAGACTTTTTATCCAGTCGTGTTATCCACGAAAGGCACTCCGAATCCGGAGACTTTTTGGCCAATCATGATATCCATGAAGGCCGCTCTGAATCCGGAGGTTTTTTCGGCCCAAAGACGTCATGCGCCTATGGGGCTCCGAATCAGAAGACATTTTGTCCAATCATGATATCCACGAAGGGAGCTCCAAACCCAGAGGGTTTGTCGGCCCAAAGACGTCATGCGCTGATGGGGCTTCGAATCCGGAGACTTTTTGGCCAACCGTGATATCCACGAAGGGCGGTCCAAATCCAGATGCTTTTTCGGCCTAAAGATGTCCTGTGCCGATGAGGCACTGAATACGAAGACTTTTTGTCCAATTGTGATATCCACGAAGGGCGCTCCGAATCTGGAGGATTTTTCGGCCCAAAGACGTCATGCGTCGATGGGGCTCTGAATCCGGAGACTTTTTGCCTAATCATGATATCCACAAAGGGCGCTCCAAATCTGGAGGCGTTTTTATCCCAAAGTCGTGATGCGCTAATGGGGCTCCAAATCCGGAGACTTTTTGTCCAATCGTGATATCCACGAAGTGCGCTCCGAATCCGAAGGCTTTTTCGGCCCAAAGATGTCTTGTTCCGATGGGGCTTCGAATCCGGTGACTTCTAGTCCAATCATGATATCCACGAAGGGCGCTCTGAATCTGGAGGCTTTTTCGGCACAAAGACGTCATCCGTTGATGGGGCTCCGAATCCTGAGACTTTTTGTCCAATCGTGATATTCACGAAAGGCACTCCGAATCCGGAGCCTTTTTCGGCCCAAAGACGTCATGCACCGAGGGGGCTCCGAATCCGGATACTTTGGCCAATCGTGATCTCCACGATGGGCGCTCCGAATTCGGAGGCTTTTTTGGCCCAAAGACGTCATGCACCGATGGCGCTCCGAATCTGGAAACTTTTTGTCTCATCGCCATGTCCACGAAGGGCGCTCCGAATCCGGAGGCTTTTTCTGCCTAAAAGCGTCTTATTCCAATGGGGCATCGAACCCGGAAACTTTTTGGCCAATCATGATATCCATGAAGGGCGCTTCGAATTCGAAGACTTTTTATCCAATCGTGATATCCACGAAGAGCGCTCCGAATCCGGATGCTTTTTCGGCCCAAAGACGTCATGCGCCAATGGGGCTCTGAATCCGGAAACTTTTTGTCCAATCGTGATATCCACTAAGGGTGCTCTGAATCCGGGTGCTTTTTCGACCCAAAGACGTCATGCACCGACGGGACTCCGAATCCGGAGACTTTGTGTCCAATCGTGATATCCACGAAGGGCGCTCCAAATTCGGAGGCTTTTTCGGCCCAAAGACGTCATGCGCCGATGGGGCTCCGAATCCGGAGACTTTTTTGTCCAATCGTGATATCCACGAAGGGCGCTCCGAATCTGGAGGCTTTTTCGGCCCAAAGACGTCATGCACCGAGGGGGCTCCGAATCCGGAGACTTTGGCCAATCGTGATGTCCACAAAGGGCGCTCTGAATCCGGAGGCTTTTTCGGCCCAAAGGCGTCATATGCCGATGGCGCTCCGAATCCGGAGACTTTTTGGCCAATCGCGATATCCACGACGGGCGTTCCGAATCAGGATGCATTTTCGATCCAAAGACGTCATGCACCGATGGGACTCCGATTTCGGAGACTGGCCAATTGTGATATCCACGAAGGACACGCTAAATCCAGAGGCTTTCTCGACCCAAATACGTCATGTGCCGATGGGGCTCCGAATCTAGAGACTTTTCCTAATCATGATATCCACGAATGGCGCTCCGAATCCGGAGGGTTTTTCGGCTGAAAGGGGTCATGCACCAATGGGGCTCCCAATCCGTAAAATTTTTGGCCAATCGTGATATTCACGAAGGGCGCTTCGAATCCGGAGACTTTTTATCCAATCGGGATATCCACGAAGGGCGCTCTGAATCCGGATGCTTTTTTGGCCCAAAGACGTCATGCGTCGATGGGGCTCCGAATCTGGGGACTTTTTGTCCAATCATGATATCCACGAAGGGCGCTCCGAAGACTTTGGCCATAGACGTCATGCACCGAGGGGGCTCTGAATCCGGAGACTTTGGCCAATCGTGATATCCACGAAGGGCGCTCCGAATCCGGAGGCTTTTTCGGCCCAAAGACGTTATACGCCAATGCAGTTCCGAATCAGAAAACATTTCGTCCAATCATGATATCCACGAAGGGTGCTCCGAACCCGGAGGCTTTTTCGGCCCAAAGACGTCATGCGCCGATTGGGCTCCAAATCCGGAGACTTTTTGGCCAATCGTGATATCCACGAAGGGCGCTCCGAAACCGGAGGCTTTTTCAGCCCAAAGACGCCATGCGCCTATGGGGCTCCGAATCAGAAGACATTTTGTGCAATCATGATATCTACGAAGGGCGATCCGAACTCGGAGGCTTTTTCGGCTCAAAGGCGTCATGCGCCGAAGGGGCTCCGAATTCGGAAACTTTTGGGCCAATCGTGATATCCCCGAAGGCCGCTTCGAATCCGGAGACTTTTTGTCCAATCGTGATATCCACGAAGGTCGCTCCGAATCCGGAGGCTTTTTCGGCCCACAGACGTCATGCGCCGATGGGGCTTTGAATCTGGAGACTTTTCGTCCAATCGTGATATCCACAAAGGGCGCTCTGAATCCGGAGGCTTTTTACCATAGACGTCATGCACCGAGGGGGCTTTGAATCCGGAGACTTTGGCCAATCGTGATATCCACGAAGGGTGCTCCGAATCCGGAGGCTTTTTCGGCCAAAAACGTCATGCGCCCATGGGACTCCGAATCTGGAGACTTTTTGCCCAATCGTGGTATTCATGAAGGACGCTCCGAATCCGGAGGCTTTTTCGGCCCAAAGATGTTATACGCCAATGCGGCTCCGAATCAGAAGACATTTCGTCCAATCATGATATCCACGAAGGGCGCTCCGGACTCGGTGGCTTTTTCGGCCCAAAGACGTCATGCGCCGATGGGCTCCGAATCCGGAGACTTTTTGGCCAATCGTGATATCCACAAAGGGCGCTCTGAATTCGGATGCTTTTTCGTCCCAAAGACGTCATCCACCGATGGGAATCCGAATCCGGAGACAGGCCAATTGTGATATCCATGAAGGACACGCCGAATCCGGAGGCTTTTTCCACCTAAAGACGTCATGCGCCGATGGGCCTCCGAATCCTGAGACTTTTTGTCTAAATGTCATATCCACGAAGGGCGCTCCGAATCCGGATGTTTTTTCGGCTCAAAGGCGTCATGCGCCGGTGGGGCTCCGAATCCGGAGACTTTTTGGCCAATCGTGATATCCACAAAAGGCGCTTCGAATTCTGATGCTTTTTCGTCCCAAAGACGTCATGCACCGATGGGACTCCAAATCCGGAGACTGGCCAATTGTGATATCCACGAAGGACACGCCGAATCCGGAGGCTTTTTCCACCCAAAGACGTCATGCGCCGATGGGGCTCTGAATCCTGAGACTTTTTGTCTAATCGTGATATCCACGAATGACGCTCTGAATCCGGATGTTTTTTCGGCCCAAAGGCGTCATGCGTTGATGGGGCACCGAATTCGAAACCTTTTTGGCCAATCATGATATCCACGAAGGGTGCTTCGAAACCGGAGACTTTTTATCCAATTGGGATATCTACGAAGCGCGCACCGAATCCAGATGCTTTTTCAGCCCTAAGACGCCATGCGTCGATGGGGCTCCGAATCCAGAGACTTTTTGTCCAATCGTGATATCCACGAAGCGCACTCCGAATCCGGATGTTTTTTCGACCCAAAGACGTCACGGGCTGATGGGCCTCCGAATCCGGAGACTTTTTGTCCAATCGTGATATCCACGAAAAGCGCTTCGAATCCGGAGGCTTTTTCGGCCCAAAGGCGTCATGCGCCGATGGGGCTCCAAATCCAGAGGCTTTTTGTCCAATCGTGACATCCAGAAAGAGCGCCCCGAATCCGGAGGCTTTTTCAGCCCAAAGATGTCATACGCTGATGGCGCTTCGAATCGGGAGACTTTGTTGTCCAATCGTGATATCCACGAAGGGCGCTCCGAATCCGGAGGCTTTTTCGTCCCAAAGACGTCATGCGCCGATGGGGCTCCGAATCCGGAGATTGGCCAATTGTGATATCCACGAAGGGTGCTCCGAATCCGGAGGCTTTGTCGACCCAAAGACGTCATGCACCGATGGGGCTCCGAATCCGGAAACTTTTTGTCTAATCGTCATATCCATGAAGTGCCCTTCGAATCCGGATGCTTTTTCGGCCGAAAAGAGTCATACGCCGATGGGGCTTCGAATCTGAAAAGTTTTTGGCCAATCGTGACATCCACGAAGGGCGCTTCAAATCCGGAGACTTTTTATCCAATTGTGATATCCACAATGGGCGCTCCGAATCCGAATGCCTTTTCGGCCCAAAGACGTCATGTGCCAACGGCGCTCTCAATATGGAAAATTTTTGTCCAATCGTGATATCCACTAAGGGCGCTCTGAATCCAGATACTTTTTCGACCCAAAGACGTCATGCACCGACGGGACTCCGAATCCGGAGAGTTTGTGTCCAATCCTGATATCCACGAAGGGCGCTCCGAATCCGGAGGCTTTTTCGGCCCAAAGACGTCATGCGCCGATGGGGCTCCGAATCTGGACACTTTTTCTCCAATCGTGATATCCACAAAGAGCGCCCCAAATCCGGAGGCTTTTTTGGCCCAAAGACGTCTTGCCCCGAGGGGACTCCGAATCCGGAGACTTTGGCCAATCGTGATATCCACGATGGGCGCTCCGAATCCAGAGGCTTTTTCAGCCGAAAAACGTCATGCGCCGATAGGGCTCCGAATCCGGAGACTTTTTGGCCAATCGTGATATCCACGAAGGGCGCTCCGAATCCGGAGGCTTTTTCAGCCCAAAGACGTCATGCGCCTATGGGGCTCCGAATCAGAAGACATTTTGTCCAATCGTGATATCCATGAAGGGCAATCCGAACCCGGAGGCATTTTCGGCCGAAAGACGACATGCGCCGATGGGTCTCCAAATCCGGAGACATTTTGGCTAATCGTGATATCCACGAAGGGCGCTCCCAATCCAGAGACTTTTTCGGACAAACGGCATCCTACGCCGATGGGGCTCCGAATACGAAGACTTCTTGTCCAATTATGATATCCACGAAAGGCACTCCAAATCCGGAGGATTTTTCGACCCAAAGACGTCTTGCGCCGATGGGGCACCGAATCCGGAGACTGGCCAATTGTGATATCCACGAAGGGCACTCCGAATCCAGAGGCTTTTTCGAACCAAAGCTGGAGGTTTTTCAGCCCAAAGGCGTCATGCGCCGATGGGGCTCCGAATACGGAGACTTTTTGTTCTATCGTGATATCCACGAAGGGCGCTCCAAATCCAGAGTCTTTTTCGCCACAAGGACGTCATGCGCCGATGGGGCTTCGAATCTGGAGACTGGCCAATTGGGATATCCACGAAGGGCACTCCGAATCCAGAGGGTTTTTCGAACCAAAGACGTCATGCGCCGATGGGGCTCCGAATCCGGAAATTTTTTGTCTAATCGTCATATCCATGAAGTGCCCTTCGAATCCGGATGCTTTTTCGGCCGAAAAGAGTCATACGCCGATGGGGCTTCGAATCTGAAAAGTTTTTGGCCAATCGTGACATCCACGAAGGGCGCTTCAAATCCGGAGACTTTTTATCCAATTGTGATATCCACAATGGGCGCTCCGAATCCGAATGCCTTTTCGGCCCAAAGACGTCATGTGCCAACGGCGCTCTCAATCCGGAAAAATTTTGTCCAATCGTGATATCCACTAAGGGCGCTCTGAATCTAGATACTTTTTTGACCCAAAGACGTCATGCACCGACAGGACTCCGAATCCGGAGAGTTTGTGTCCAATCGTGATATCCACGAAGGGCGCTCCGAATCCGGAGGCTTTTTCGGCTCAAAGACGTCATGCGCCGATGGGGCTCCGAATCTGGACACTTTTTCTCCAATCGTGATATCCACAAAGAGCGCCCCAAATCCGGAGGCTTTTTTGGCCCAAAGACGTCTTGCCCCGAGGGGACTCCGAATCCGGAGACTTTGGCCAATCGTGATATCCACGATGGGCGCTCCGAATCCAGAGGCTTTTTCAGCCGAAAAACGTAATGCGCCGATGGGGCTCCGAATCCGGAGACTTTTTGGCCAATCGTGATATCCACGAAGGGCGCTCCGAATCCGGAGGCTTTTTCAGCCCAAGGACGTCATGCGCCTATGGGGCTCCGAATCAGAAGACATTTTGTCCAATCGTGATATCCATGAAGGGCGATCCGAACCCGGAGGCATTTTCGGCCGAAAGACGACATGCGCCGATGGGTCTCCAAATCCGGAGACTTTTTGGCTAATCGTGATATCCACGAAGGGCGCTCCCAATCCAGAGACTTTTTCGGCCAAACGGCATCCTGCGCCGATGGGGCTCCGAATACGAAGACTTCTTGTCCAATTATGATATCCACGAAAGGCACTCCAAATCCGGAGGATTTTTCGACCCAAAGACGTCATGCGCCGATGGGGCACCGAATCCGGAGACTGGCCAATTGTGATATCCACGATGGGCACTCCGAATCTAGAGGCTTTTTCGAACCAAAGACGTCATGCGCCGATGGGGCTCTGAATCCGAAGACTTTTTATCTAATCTTGATATCCACGGAGGGCGCTCTCAATCCGGAGGCTTTTTCGGCACAAAGGCGTCATGCGCCGAAGGGGCTCCAAATTTGAAAACTTTTTGGCCAATCGTGATATCCATGAACGGCGCTTCGAATATGGAGGCTTTTTGTCCAATCGTGATATCCACGAAGGGCGCTTCGAATTCGGAGGCTTTTTCGGCCGAAAGACGTCATGCGCCGATGGGGCTCCGAATCTGGAGACTTTTCGTCCAATCGTGATATCCACAAAGGGCGCTCCGAATCCAGAGGCTTTTTACCATAGACGTCATGCACTGAGGGGGCTCTGAATCCAGAGACTTTGGCCAATCGTGATATCCACGAATGACGCTCCCAATCCGGAGGCTTTCTCGGCCAAAAACGTCATGCTCCCATGGGACTCCGAATCTGGAGACTTTTTGCCCAATCGTGGTATCCCGAAGGGCGCTCCGAATCCGGAGGCTTTTTCGGCCCAAAGACGTCATGCGCCAATGAGGCTCCGAATCAGAAGACATTTTGTCCAATTATGATATCCACGAAGGGCGCTCCGAACCCGGAGGATTTTCGGCCCAAAGACGTCATGCGCCGATGGGGCTCCGAATCCGGAGACTTTTTGGGCAATTGTGATATCCACAAAGGGCGCTCCGAATTCGGATGCTTTCTCGTCCCAAAGACGTCATGCACCGATGGGACTCTGAATCCGGAGACTGGCCAATTGTGACATCCACGAAGGACACGCCGAATCCGGAGGCTTTTTCCACCCAAAGAGACGTCATGCGCCGATGGGGCTCCGTATCTTGAGACTTTTTGTCTAATCGTGATATCCACGAAGGGCGTTCCGAATCCGGAGACTTTTTGGCCAATCGTGATATCCACAAAGGGCGCTCCAAATTCGGATGCTTTTTCGTCCCAAAGACGTCATGCACCGATGGGACTCCGAATCCGGAGACTGGCCAATTATGATATCCACGAAGGACACGCCGAATCCGGAGGCTTTTTCCATCCAAAGACGTCATGCGCCGATGGGGCTCCGAATCCTGAGACTTTTTCTCTAATCGTGATATCTACGAAGGGCGCTCCGAATCCGGATGTTTTTTCGGCCCAGAGGCATCATGCGCTGATGGGGCTCCGAATTCGAAAACTTTATGGCCAATCTTGGTATCCACGAAGGGCGCTTCGAATCCGGAGACTTTCTATCCAATCGGGATATCCACGAAGGGCGCACCGAATCCAGATGCTTTTTCGGCACAAAGACGTCATGCGTCGATGGGGCTCCGAATCTAGATACTTTTTGTCCAATCGTGATATCCACGAAGGGCGCTCCGAATCCGGATGCTTTTTCGACCCAAAGACGTCATGGGCTGATGGACCTCCGAATCCGGAGACTTTTTGTCCAATCGTGATATCCACGAAAGGCGCTCCGAATCCGGAGGCTTTTTCGGCCCAAAGGCGTCATGCGCCGATGGGGTTCCGAATTCGGACGCTTTTTGTCAAATCGTGATATCCACAAAAAGTGTCCCGAATCCGGAGGCTTTTTCAGCCCAAAGATGTCATGCGCCGATGGGGCTTCGAATGAGGAGACTTTTTGTCCAATCGTGATATCCATGGTGGGCGCTCCGAATCCGGAGGCTTTTTCGTCCCAAAGACGTCATGCGTCGATGGGGCTCCGAATCCGGAGATTGGCCAATTGTGATATCCACGAAGGGTGCTTCGAATCTGGAGGCTTTTTCTACCCAAAGACGTCATGCATTGATGGCGCTCTGAATCCGGAAACTTTTTGTCTAGTCGTCATATCCACGAAGTGCGCTCCGAATCCGGAGGCTTTTTCAGCCGAAAAGAGTCATACGCCGATGGGGCTTCGAATCCGAAAAATTTTTGGCCAATCGTGACATCCACGAAGGGCGCCTCGAATCCGGAGACTTTTTATCCAATCGTGATATCCACAATAGGCGCTCCGAATCCGGATGCTTTTTCGGCCCAAAGACGTCATGTGCCGATGGGGCTCTTAATCCGGAAAATTTTTGTCCAATCGTGATATACACAAAGGGCGCTCTGAATCCGGATACTTTTTCGACCCAAAGACATCATGCACCGACGGGATTCCGAATCTGGGGACTTTGTGTCCAATCGTGATATCCACGAAGGGCGCTCCGAATCCTGAGGCTTTTTCGGCCGAAAGACGGCATGCGCCGATGGGGCACCAAATCCGGAGACTTTTTGGCCAATCGTGATATCCACGAAGGGCGCTCCGAATCCAGAGACTTTTTCGGCCAAAAGGCGTCCTGCGCCGATGGGGCTCCGAATACGGAGGCTTTTTGTCCAATTATGATATCCACGAAACTTTTTAGCCAATCATGACATCCACGAAGGGCGCTTCGAATCCGGAGACTTTTTATCCAATCGTGATATCCACGAAGGGCGCTCCGAATCCAGAGACTTTTTCGGCACAAAGATGTCATGCACCGAGGGTGCTCCGAATTCGGAGACTTTGGCCAATCGTCATACCCACGAATGGCGTTCCGAATCCAGAGGCTTTTTCGGCCAAAAGACGTCTTGCGCCGATGGGGCTCTGAATTCGGAGACTTTCTGCCCAATCGTGGTATCCACGAAGGGCGCTCCGAATCCGGAGGCTTTTTTGGCCAAAAGACGTCATGGGCCGATGGGGCTCCGAATCTGGACACTTTTTCTCCAATCGTGATATCCACAAAGAGCGCCCCAAATCCGGAGGCTTTTTTGGCCCAAAGACGTCTTGCCCCGAGGGGACTCCGAATCCGGAGACTTTGGCCAATCGTGATATCCACTAAGGGCGCTCTGAATCCAGATACTTTTTCGACCCAAAGACGTCATGCACCGACGGGACTCCGAATCCGGAGAGTTTGTGTCCAATCATGATATCCACGAAGGGCGCTCCGAATCCGGAGGCTTTTTTGGCCAAAAGACGTCATGGGCCGATGGGGCTCCGAATCTGGACACTTTTTCTCCAATCGTGATATCCACAAAGAGCGCCCCAAATCCGGAGGCTTTTTTGGCCCAAAGACGTCTTGCCCCGAGGGGACTCCGAATCCGGAGACTTTGGCCAATCGTGATATCCACTAAGGGCGCTCTGCAAAAAATGCCATCTTGGCCAAACAAAGTGCCGACCGGCACAAAAAAGTGCTGACCGGCAACAAATAGTGCCGACCGGCAAACTATTTTGCCGGTGGCAGCAAAAACCAGCCGGTGGCCTCTAGCCACTGCCGGTGATGGGTGGGGATGGTCTACAAGCCCTACCCTGCCCTTCCAAGGCAAAACACAAGTGTTCGGTGCAAAACCGGACACTGAACGGTCAAGTTCGGAGATTCTGAGGTAGGGCGCGAGAGCCAAAACCTCCGGGAACTCCAAACAAACACAAACAAGGATAATCACCGAGTGTTCAAGCGGTGACGTCCGAGTCTTGAGGACGGTCAAAAATGGGGTGTCTACAGTATCCACGAAGGGCGCTCCGAATCCGGAGGCTTTTTTGGCCCAAAGACGTCATGGGCCGATGGGGCTCCGAATCAGAAGACATTTTGTTCAATCGTGATATCCACGAAGGGCGCTCCGAACCCGGAGGCTTTTTCGGCCCAAAGACGTCATGCGGCGATGGGGCTCCGAATCCGTAGACTTTTTGGCCAATCATGATATCTATGAAGGGCGCTCCGAATCTGGAGGTTTTTCAGCCCAAAGGCGTCATGCGCCGATGGGGCTCCGAATACGGAGACTTTTTGTTCTATCGTGATATCCACGAAGGGCGCTCCGAATCCGGAAGATTTTTCGGCCCAAAGACGTCATGCGCTGATGGGGCTCCGAATCTAGAAACTTTTTGGCCAATCGTAATATACACGAAGGGCGCTTCGAATCAGGAGACTTTTTATCCAATTGGGATATCGACGAAGGGCACACCGAATCCCGATGCTTTTTCCACACAAAGACGTCATGCGTCGATAGGGCTTCGAATCAGGAGACTTTTTGTCCAATCGTGATATCTACGAAGGCGCTCCGAATCCGGATGCTTTTTCGACCAAAAGACGTCATAGGCCGATGGGGCTCCGAATCCGCAGACTTTTTGTCCAATCGTGATATCTAGGAAGGGCGCTCCGAATCTAAAGGCTTTTTCGGCCCAAACACGTCATGCGCCAATGGGGCTTCGAATCCGGAGGCTTTTTGTCCAATCATGGTATCCATGAAGAGCGCTCCGAATCTGGAGGCTTTTTCGGCCCAAAGATGTCATGCGCCAACGTGGCTTCGAATCGGGAGACTTTTTGTCCGATCGTGATATCCACGAAGGGCGCTCCGAATCCGGAGGCTCCGAACCTGGAGACATTTTCGGCCCAAAGATGTCATGCGCCAATGGGGCTCCGAATCCGTAGACTTTTTGTCCAATCGTTATATCCACGAAAGGCGCTTTGAATCCGGATGCTTTTTTGACGTAATGACGTCATGCGCCGATGGGGCTCCGAACCCGGAGACTTTTTGTCCAATCATGATATCCACGAAGGGCGATCCGAACCTGGAGACATTTTCGGCCCAAAGATGTCATGCGCCAATGGGGCTCCGAATCCGTAGACTTTTTGTCCAATCGTTATATCCACGAAAGGCGCTTTGAATCCGGATGCTTTTTTGACGTAATGACGTCATGCGCCGATGGGGCTCCGAACCCGGAGACTTTTTGTCCAATCATGATATCCACGAAGGGCGCTCCGAATCTGGAGGATTTTTCGACCCAAAGACGTAATGCGCTGATGGGGCTCCGAATCTGGAGATTGGCCAATTGTGATATCCACGAAGGGCGCCCTGAATCCAAAGGCTTTTTCGAACCAAAGACGTCAAGCGCCGATGGGGCTTCGAATCCAGAGACATTTTGTCTAATCGTGATATCCACGAAGGGAGCTCCGAATCCGAGGCTTTTTCGGCTCAAAGGCGTCATGCGCCCATGGGGCTCCGAATCTGAAAACTTTTGGGCCAATCGTTATATCTACGAAGGGCACTTCGAATCCGGAGACTTTTTGTCCAATCGTGATATCCACGAAGGGCACTCCGAATCCAGAGACTTTTTCGGCCAAAAGGCGTCCTGCGCCGATGGGGCTCCGAATACGGAGAGTTTTTGTCCAATCCTGATATCCACGAAGGGCGCTCCGAATCCGGAGGTTTTTTCGGCCCAAAGACGTCATGTGCCGATGGGGCTCTGAATCCGAAGACTTTTTGTCCAATCGTGATATCCACAAAGGGCGCTCCGAATACGGAGCCTTTTTCGGCCCAAAGACGTCATGTCCCGAGGGAGCTCCGAATTCAGAGACTTTGGCCAATCGTGATATCCAAGATAGGCGCTCTGAATCCGGAGGCTTTTTTCGCCAAAAGACATCATGCGCCAATGGGGCTCCGAATCCGGAGACTTTTTGGCCAATCGTGATATCCACGAAGGGCGCCCCGAATCCGGAGGCTTTTTCAGCCCAAAGACGTCATGCGCCTATGGGGATCTGAATCAGAAGACATTTTTTCCAATCATGATATCCACGAAGGGCGATCCGAACCTGGAGGCATTTTCGGCCCAAAGATGTCATGCGCCAATGGGGCTCCGAATCCGTAGACTTTTTGTCCAATCGTTATATCCACGAAAGGCGCTTTGAATCCGGATGCTTTTTTGACGTAATGACGTCATGCGCCGATGGGGCTCCGAACCCGGAGACTTTTTGTCCAATCATGATATCCACGAAGGGTGCTCCGAATCCGGAGGTTTTTTTGCCCCAAAGACGTCATGCGCCGAAGGGGCCCCGAATCTGGAGGCTTTTTGTCCAATCGTGATATCCACAAGGGGCGCTCCGAATCCGGAGGCTTTTTACCATAGACGTCATGCACCGAGGGGGCTTTCAATCCGGAGACTTTGGCCAATCGTGATATCCACGAAGGGCGCTCTGAATCCGGAGGCTTTTTCGGCCAAAAACGTCATGCGCCGATGGGGCACCAAAACCGTAGACTTTTTGCCCAATCGTGGTATCCACTAAGGCCGCTCCGAATCCGGAGTCTTTTTTGGCCCAAAGACGTCATGCGCCAATGGGGCTCCGAATCAGAAGGCATTTTGTCCAATCATGATATCCACGATGGGCGCTCCGAACCTGGAGGCTTTTTTGGCCCAAAGACATCATGCGTCGATGGGGCTCCGAATCCGGAGACTTTTTGGCCAATCGTGATATCCACGAAGGGCACTCCGAATCCGGATGCTTTTGCGACCCAAAGACGTCATGCACCGATGGGACTCCGAATCCGGAGACTGGCCAATTGTGATATCCACGATGGACACGCCGAATTCGGAGGCTTTTTCCACCCAAAGACGTCATGCGCCAATGGGACTCCGAATCCCCAGGCTTTTTGACTAATCGTGATATCCACGAAGGGCGCTTCGAATCCAGAGGCTTTTTTGGCCCAAAGGCGTCATGCACCGATGGCGCTCCAAATCCGAAAACTTTTTGGCCAATCGTGATATCCACGAAGGGCGCTTCGAATCCAGAGACTTTTTATCCAATCGGGATATCCACGAAGGGCGCACTGAATCCGGATGTTTTTTCGGCCCAAAGACGTCAAGCGTCGATGGGGCTCTGAATCTGAAGACTTTTTGTCCAATCGTGATATCTACGAAGGGCGCTCCGAATCTGGATGCTTTTTTTACCCAAAGTCGTCATGGGCCGATGGGGCTCCGAATTCGGAGACTTTTTGTCCAATCGTGATATCCACGAAGGGTTCTCCAAGTCCGGAGGCTTTTTCGGCCCAAAGACGTCATGCGCCGATGGGGCTCCGAATCTGGAGACTTTTTGTCCAATCGTGATATCCAAAAACGGCGCTCCGAATCCGGAGGCTTTTTACCATAGACGTCATGCACCGAGGGGGATCTGAATCTGGAGACTTTGGCCAATCGTGATATCCACGATGGCCGCTCCGAATTCGGAGGCTTTTTCGGCCAAAAACGTCATGCACCGATGGGGCACTGAATCCGGAGACTTTTTGCCCAATCGTGGTATCCACGAAGGGCACCACGAATCCGGAGGCTTTTTCGGCCCAAAGACGTCATCCGCCAATGGGGTTCCGAATCCGAAGACGTTTTGTCAAATCATGATATCCACGAAGGGCGCTTCGAACCCGGAGGCTTTTTCAGGCCAAATACGTCGTGCGCCGATGGGACTCCGAATTCGGAGACTGGCCAACTGTGTTATCCACGAAGGACACGCCCAATACGGAGGCTTTTTCCACCCAAAGACGTCATGCGCCGATGGGAACTGAATCCGGAGACTTTTTGTCTAATCGTGATATCCACGAAGGGCGCTTCAAATCCGGACGGCTTTTCGGCCCAAAGGCGTCATGCACCGATGGGGCTCGGAATCCGAAAACGTTTTGGCCAATCGTGATATCCCCGAAGGGCGCTTTGAATCCGGAGACTTTTTATCCAATTGGGATATCGACCAAGGGCGCAACAAATTCGGATGCTTTTTCGGCCCAAAGACGTCATGCGCTGATGGGGCTCCGAATCCGGAGACTTTTTGGCCAATCGTGATATCCACGAAGGGCGCCCCGAATTCGGAGACTTTTTCGGCTGAAAGGCGTCCTGCGCCGATGGGGCTCCGAATACGGAGAGTTTTTGTCCAATCATGATATCCACGAAGGCCGCTCCGAATCCGGAGGATTTTTCGACCCAAAGACATCATGCGCCGATGGGGCTCCGAATCTGGAGACTGGCCAATTGTGATATCCACGAAGGCGCTCCAAATCCGGAGGCTTTTTCGAACCAATGACGTCATACGCCAATGGGCTCCGAAACCGGAGACTTTTTTTCTAATCGTGATATCCACGAAGTGCGCTCCAAATCCGGAGGCTTTTTTGGCTCAAAGGCATCATGCGCAAATGGGGCTCCGAATCTGGAAACTTTTTGGCCAATCGTGATATCCACGAAGGGCACTTCGAATCCGGAGACTTTTTGTCCAATCGTGATATCCACGAAGGGCGCTCCGAATCCGGACGTTTTTTCGGCCCAAAGACATCATGCGCTGATGGGGCTCCAAATCCGGAGACTTTTTGCCCAATCGTGATGTCCACGAAGGGCGTTTCGAATCCGGATGCTTTTTCGACCCAATGACGTCATGCGTCGATGGTGGTCCGAATCCAGTGACTTTTTGTCCAATCGTGACATCCACGAAGGGCGCTCCGAATCCGGAGGCTTTTTCGGCCCAAAGACGTCATGCGCCGATGGGGCTCCGAATCTGGAGACTTTTTGTCCAATCGGGATATCAACCAAGGTGCTCCGAATCCGGAGGCGTTTTACCATAGACGTCATGCACCAAGGGGGCTCTGAATCCGGAGACTTTGGCCAATCGGGATATCCACGATGGGCATTCCAAATCCGGAGGCTTTCTCGGCCCAAAGACGTCATGCGCCGATGGGGCTCCGAATTCGGAAACGTTTTGTCCAATCGTGATATCCACAAAGGGCGGTCCGAATCCGGATGCTTTTTCGACCGAAATACGTCATGCCCCGATGGGACTCCGAATTCGGAGAATTTTTGTCCAATCGTGATATCCACGAAGGGCGGTTCGAATCCGGAGGCTTTTTCAGCCCAAAGACGTCATGCGCCGATGGGGCTCCGAATCCGAAGACTTTTTGTCTAATCGTGATATTCACAAAGGGCGCTCCGAATCCGGAGGCTTTTTCGGCCCAATGACGTCATGCCCCGAGGGGGCTCTGAATCCGAATACTCTGTCACAATCGTGACATCCACGATGGGTGCTTCGAATCCGGAGGCTTTTCCGGCCACAAGACGTCATGCACCGATAGGGCTCCGAATCCATAAACTTTTTAGCCAATCGTGATATCCATGAAGGATGCTCCGAATCCGTACGCTTTTTCATCCCAAAGACGTCATGCGCCTATGGGGCTCCGAATTAGAAGACGTTTTGTCCAGTCATGACATCCAAGAAGGGCGATCCGAACCTGGAGGCTTTTTTGGCCCAAAGACGTCATGCGCCGATGGGGCTCCGAATCCGGAGACTTTTTGGCCAATCGTGATATCCACGAAGGGCACTCCGAATCCAGAGACTTTTTCGGCCAAAAGGCGTCCTGCGCCGATGGGGCTCCGAATACGGAGAGTTTTTGTCCAATCATGATATCCACGAAGGGCGCTCCGAATCCGGGGGATTTTTTGACCCAAAAACGTCATACGCCGATGGGGCTACGAATCCGGAGACTAGCAAATTGTGATATCCACGAAGGGTGCTCCGAACCCGGGGGCTTTTTTGAACCAAAGACGTCATGCGCCGATAGGGCTCCGAATCTGGAGACTTTTTGTTTAATCGTGATATCCACGAAGGGCGCTCCGAATCCCGTGGCTTTTTCGGCTCAAAGGTGTCATGTGCCAATGGGGCTCCGAATTCGAAAACTTTTTGGCCAATCGTGATATCCACGAAGGGCGCTTCGAATCTGGAGACTTTTTGTCCAACCGTGATATCCACAAACGGCGCTCCGAATCCGGACGTTTTTTCGGCCCAAAGACGTCATGCACCGATGGGGTTCCGAATCCGAAGACTTTTTGTCCAATCGTGATATCCACGAAGGGCGCTTCGAATCCGGATGCTTTTTCGACCCAATGACGTTATGCGTCGATGGGGCTCCAAATATGGAGGCTTTTTGTGCAATCGTGATATCCCCGAAGGGCGCTCCGAATCCAAAGGCTTTTTCGGCCCAAAGATGGGGCTCCGAATCTGGAGACTTTTTGTCAAATCGTGATATCCACCAAGGGCGCTCCGAATCCGGAGGCTTTTTACCATAGACGTTATGCACCGTGGAGGCAATGAATCCGGAGGCTTTGGCCAATCGTGATATCCACGAAGGGCGTTCTGAATCCGGAGGCTTTTTCGGCCAAAAACGTCATGCGCCGATGGGGCACCGAATCCGAAGACTTTTTGCCCAATCGTGGTATCCACGAAGGGCGCCCCGATCCGGAGGCTTTTTCGGACCAATGACGTCATGCGCCAATGGGGCTCCTAATTAGAAGACATTTTGTCCAATCATGATATCCGTAAAGGGCGCTCCGAACCCAGAGGCTTTTTCGGCGCAAAGACGTCATGCGCCGATAGGGCTCCGAATCCGGAGACCTTTTGGCCAATCGTGATATCCAAGAAGGGGGCTCCGAATCCGGATGCTTTTTCGACCCAAAGACGTCATGCACCGATGGGACTTCGAATCCGGAGGCTTTTTCCACCGAAAGACGTCATGCGCCGATGAAGCTCCGAATCCCGAGACTTTTTGTCTAATCGTGATATCCACGAAGGGCGCTCCGAATTCGGAGGCTTTTTCGGCTCGAAGGCATCATGCGCCGATGGCGATCCGAATCTGAAAACGTTTTGGCCAATCGAGATATCCACGAAGGGCGCTTCGAATCCGGAGACTTTTTATCCTATCGGGGTATCCACGAAGGGCGCTCCGAATCCGGATGCTTTTTCGACCCAAAGACGTCATGCACTGATGGGACTCCGAATCCGGAGACTGGCCAATTGTGATATCCACGAACGACACGCCGAATCCGGAGGATTTTTCCACCCAAAGACGTCATGCGCCGATGAAGCTCCGAATCCCGAGACTTTTGGTCTAATCGTGATATCCACGAAGGGCGCCCCGAATCGGGAGGCTTTTTCGGCACAAAGGCATCATGTGCCGATGGCGCTCAGAATATGAAAACTTTTTGGCCAATCGTGATATCCACGAAGGGCGCTTCGAATCCAGAGACTTTTTATCAATCGGGATATCCACGAAGGGCGCACCGAATCCGGATGCTTTTTCGGCCCAAAGATGGGGCTCCGAATCCTGAGACTTTTTCTCCAATCGTGATATCCACAAAGGGCGCTCCGAATCCGGATGCTTTTTCGACCCAAAGACGTCATGGGCTGATGGGGCTCCGAATCCGGAGACTTTTTTTTCCAATCGGGATAACCATGAAGGACGCTCCGAATCCGGGGGCTTTTTCGGCCCAAAGACGTCATGCGCTGATGGGGCTCCGAATCTGGAGACTTTTTGTCCAATCGTGATATCCACAAAGGGTGCTCCTAATCTGGAGGCTTTTTACCATAGACGTCATGCACCGAGAGGGCTCTAAATCTGGAGACTTTGGCCAATCGTGATATCCACGAAGGGCGCTCCGAATCCGTAGTCTTTTTCGGCCAAAAACGTCATGCGCCAATGGGGCACCGAATCCGAAGACTTTTTGCCCAATCGTGGTATCCACGAATGGCGCTCCAAATTTGGAGGCTTTTTCAGCCTAAAGACGTCATGCGCCAATGGGGCTCCGAATCACAAGACATTTTGTCCAATCATGATATCCACGAACGGCGCTCCGAACCCGGAGACTTTTTCGGCCCATAGACGTCACGCGCCGATGGGCCTCCGAATCCGGAGACTTTTTGGCAATCGTGATATCCACAAAGGGCGCCCCGAATCCGGATGCTTTTTCGACCCAAAGACGTCATGCACCGATGGGACTTCGAATCCAGAGACTTTGGCCACTCCGAATCCAGAGACTTTGGCCAATCGTAATATCCACGATGGGCGCTCCGAATCCGGAGGCTTTTTCGGCCAAAAGACGTCATGCGCCGATGGGGCTCTGAATTCAGAGACTTCTTGGGCAATCGTGATATCCACGAAGGGCACTCCGAATCCGGAGGCCTTTCAGCCCAAAGACGTCATGCGCCTATGGCACTCCGAATCAGAAGAGATTTTGTCCAATCATGATATCCATGAAGGGCGATCCGAACCCGGAGGCTTTTTCGGCCCAAAGACGTCATGCGCCGATGGGGCTCTAAATCTGGAGACTTTTTGGCCAATCATGATATCCACGAAGGGCGCTCCGAATCCGTAGTCTTTTTCGGCCAAAAACGTCATGCGCCAATGGGGCACCGAATCCGAAGACTTTTTGCCCAATCGTGGTATCCACGAATGGCGCTCCAAATTTGGAGGCTTTTTCAGCCTAAAGACGTCATGCGCCAATGGGGCTCCGAATCACAAGACATTTTGTCCAATCATGATATCCACGAACGGCGCTCCGAACCCGGAGACTTTTTCGGCCCATAGACGTCACGCGCCGATGGGCCTCCGAATCCGGAGACTTTCGATGGGGCTCCGAATCCGGAGATTGGCCAATTGTGATATCCACGAAAGGCGCTCCGAATCCGGAGGCTTTTTCGGTCTAAAGACGTCATACGCCGATGGGGCTCCGAATCCGAAGGGTTTTTGACCAATCGTGATATCCACGACGAGCACCCCGAATCCGGAGGATTTTTCGGCCCAAAGATGTCATGTGCCGATGGGGCTTCGAATCGGTAGACTTTTTGTCCAATCGTGATATCCACGAAGGGCGCTCCGAATCCGGAGACTTTTTCCTTCCAAAGACGTCATGCGCCGATGGGGCTCCGAATCCGGAGATTGGCCAATTGTGATATCCACGAAAGGCGCTCCGAATCCGGAGGCTTTTTCGTCCCAAAGACGTCATGCGTCGATGGGGCTCCGAATCCGGAGATTGGCCAATTGTGATATCCACGAAAGGCGCTCCGAATCCGGAGGCTTTTTCGGTCTAAAGACGTCATACGCCGATGGGGCTCCGAATCCGGAGGCTTTTTGACCAATCGTGATATCCACGACGAGCACCCCGAATCCGGAGGCTTTTTCGGCCCAAAGATGTCATGCGCCGATGGGGCTTCGAATCGGTAGACTTTTTGTCCAATCGTGATATCCACGAAGGGCGCTCCGAATCCGGAGACTTTTTCCTTCCAAAGACGTCATGCGCCGATGGGGCTCCGAATTCGGAGATTGGCCAATTGTGATATCCACGAAAGGCGCTCCGAATCCGGAGGCTTTTTCGGTCTAAAGACGTCATACGCTGATGGGGCTCCGAATCCGGAGGGTTTTTGACCAATCGTGATATCCACGAAGAGCGCCCCGAACCCGGAGGCTTTTTCGGCCCAAAGACGTCATGCGCCGATGGGACTCCGAATCCAGAGTTTTTTTGGCAAATCGTGATATCCACGAAGGGCGTTCCGAATCCGGAGACTTTTTTGGCCAAAAGGCGTCCTGCGCCGTTGGTGCTCCGAACACGGAGAGTTTTTGTCCAATCATGATATCCACGAAGGGCGCTCCGAATCTGGAGGATTTTTCGACCCAAAGACGTAATGCGCTGATGGGGCTCCGAATCTGGAGATTGGCCAATTGTGATATCCACGAAGGGCGCCCTGAATCCAAAGGCTTTTTCGAACCAAAGACGTCAAGCGCCGATGGGGCTTCGAATCCAGAGACATTTTGTCTAATCGTGATATCCACGAAGGGAGCTCCGAATCCGAAGGCTTTTTCGGCTCAAAGGTGTCATGCGCCCATGGGGCTCCGAATCTGAAAACTTTTGGGCCAATCGTTATATCTACGAAGGGCACTTCGAATCCGGAGACTTTTTGTCCAATCGTGATATCTAGGAACGGCGCTCCGAATCCGGATGTTTTTTCGGCCCAAAGACGTCATGCGCTGATGGGGCTCCGAATCCGGAGACTTTTTGTCCAATCGTGATATCCACGAAGGGCGCTCCGAATCCGGAGGTTTTTTCGGCCCAAAGACGTCATGTGCCGATGGGGCTCCGAATCCGAAGACTTTTTGTCCAATCGTGATATCCACAAAGGGCGCTCCGAATACGGAGCCTTTTTCGGCCCAAAGACGTCATGTCCCGAGGGAGCTCCGAATTCAGAGACTTTGGCCAATCGTGATATCCAAGATAGGCGCTCTGAATCCGGAGGCTTTTTTCGCCAAAAGACATCATGCGCCAATGGGGCTCCGAATCCGGAGACTTTTTGGCCAATCGTGATATCCACGAAGGGCGCCCCGAATCCGGAGGCTTTTTCAGCCCAAAGACGTCATGCGCCTATGGGGATCTGAATCAGAAGACATTTTGTCCAATCATGATATCCACGAAGGGCGATCCGAACCTGGAGACATTTTCGGCCCAAAGATGTCATGCGCCAATGGGGCTCCGAATCCGTAGACTTTTTGTCCAATCGTTATATCCACGAAAGGCGCTTTGAATCCGGATGCTTTTTTGACGTAATGACGTCATGCGCCGATGGGGCTCCAAACCCGGAGACTTTTTGTCCAATCATGATATCCACGAAGGGTGCTCCGAATCCGGAGGTTTTTTCGCCCCAAAGACGTCATGCGCCGATCGGGCCCCGAATCTGGAGGCTTTTTGTCCAATCGTGATATCCACAAAGGGCGCTCCGAATCCGGAGGCTTTTTACCATAGACGTCATGCACCGAGGGGGCTTTCAATCCGGAGACTTTGGCCAATCGTGATATCCACGAAGGGCGCTCTGAATCTAGAGGCTTTTTCGGCCAAAAACGTCATGCGCCGATGGGGCACCAAAACCGTAGACTTTTTGCCCAATCGTGGTATCCACTAAGGCCGCTCCGAATCCGGAGTCTTTTTTGGCCCAAAGACGTCATGCGCCAATGGGGCTCTGAATCAGAAGGCATTTTGTCCAATCATGATATCCACGATGGGCGCTCCGAACCCGGAGGCTTTTTTGGCCCAAAGACATCATGCGTCGATGGGGCTCCGAATCCGGAGACTTTTTGGCCAATCGTGATATCCACGAAGGGCGCCCCGAATCCGGAGGCTTTTTCAGCCCAAAGACGTCATGCGCCTATGGGGATCTGAATCAGAAGACATTTTGTCCAATCATGATATCCACGAAGGGCGATCCGAACCTGGAGGCTTTTTCGGCCCAAAGATGTCATGCGCCAATGGGGCTCCGAATCCGTAGACTTTTTGTCCAATCGTTATATCCACGAAAGGCGCTTTGAATCCGGATGCTTTTTTGACGTAATGACGTCATGCGCCGATGGGGCTCCAAACCCGGAGACTTTTTGTCCAATCATGATATCCACGAAGGGTGCTCCGAATCCGGAGGTTTTTTTGCCCCAAAGACGTCATGCGCCGATGGGGCCCCGAATCTGGAGGCTTTTTGTCCAATCGTGATATCCACAAAGGGCGCTCCGAATACGGAGCCTTTTTCGGCCCAAAGACGTCATGTCCCGAGAGACGTCATGCGCCGATGGGGCTCCGAATCCGAAAACTTTTTGGCCAATCGTGATATCCGTGAAGGGCGTTTCGAATCCGGGGACTTTTTATCCAATCGGGATATCTACGAAGTGCGCACCGAATCCGGATGCTTTTTCGGCCCAAAGATGTCATGCGTCGATGGGGCTCGGAATCTGGAGACTTTTTGTCCAACCGTGATATCCATGAAGGGCGCTCCGAATCCGGATGCTTTTTCGACCCAAAGACGTCATGGGCCGATGGGGCTCCAAATCCGGAGACTTTTTGTCCAATCGTGATATCTAGGAAGGGCGGTCCGAATCCGGAGGATTTTTTGGCCCAAAGACGTCATGCACCAATGGGGCTCCGAATCCGGAGGCTTTTTGTCCAATCGTGATATCCACGAAGAGCGCCCCGAATCTGGAGGCTTTTTTGGCCCAAAGATGTCATGTGCCGATGGGCCTTCAAATCGGGAGACTTTTTGTCCAATCGTGATATCCAAGAAGGGCGCTCCGAATCCGGAGGCATTTTCGTCCCAAAGACGTCATGCGCTGATGGGGCTTCGAATCCGGAGATTGGCCAATTGTGATATCCACGAAGGGCGCTCCGAATCCGGAGGCTTTTTCGGCCCAGAAGCGTCATTCGCCGATGGGGCTCCGAATCCGGAAACTTTTTGGCCAATCGTGATATCCACGAAGGGCGCTTCGAATCCGGATGCTTTTTCGCCCCAAAGACGTCATGAGCCGATGGGAATCCGAATCTGGAGACTTTTTGTCCAATCGTGATATCCACTAAGGGCGCTCTGAATCCGGATGCTTTTTTGACCCAAAGACGTCATGCACCTTTGGGACTCCGAATCCGGAGACTTTTTGTCCAATCGTGACATCCACGAAGGGCGCTTCGAATCCGGAGACTTTTTATCCAATCGTGATTTTCACGAAGGGCGCTTCGAATCCGGAGACTTTTTATCCAATCGTGATTTCCACGAGGGGCGCTCTGAATCGGAGGCTTTTTCGGCCCAGAAGCGTCATTCGCTGATGGGGCTCCGAATCCGGAAACTTTTTGGCCAATCATGATATCCACGAAGGGCGCTTTGAATCCGGAGACTTTTTATCCAATCGTGATTTCCACGAAGGGCGCTTCGAATCCGGATGCTTTTTCGCCCCAAAGACGTCATGAGCCGATGGAAATCCGAATCTGGAGACTTTTTGTCCAATCGTGATATCCACTAAGGGTGCTCTAAATCCGGATGCTTTTTCGACCCAAAGACGTCATGCACCTTTGAGACTCCGAATCCGGAGACTTTTTGTGCAATCGTGATATCCACGAAGGTCGCTCCGAATCCGGAGGGTTTTCCAGCCCAAAGACGTCATGCGCCGATGGGGCCGCCGAATCCGGAGACTTTTTGTCCAATCGTGATATCCATAAAGGGCGCTCCGAATCTGGAGGCTTTTTCGGCCCAAAGACGTCATGCCCCGAGGGGGCACCGAATCCGGAGACTTTGGCTAATCGTGATATCCAGGAAGGGCGCTCCGAATCCGGAGGCTTTTTCGGCCAAAAGACGTCGTGCGCCGATGGGGCTCCGATTCCGGAGAGTTTTTGGCCAATCGTGATATCCACGAAGGGCGCTCCGAATACGGAGGCTTTTTCAGCCCAAAGACGTCATGCGCCCATGGGGTTCTGAATTAGAAGACATTCTGTCCAATCATGATATCCACGAAGGGCGATCCGAACCCAGAGGCTTTTTCGGCCCAAAGACGTCATGCGCCGATGGGGCTCCGAATCCGGAGACTTTTTGGCCAATCAGGATATCCACGAAGGGCGCTCTGAATCAGGAGGCTTTTTCGGCCAAAAGGCGTCCTGCACCGATGGGCCTCCGAATACAGAGACTTTTTGTCCAATCATGATATCCACGAAGGGCGCTCCGAATCTGGAGGATTTTTCGACCCAAAGACGTCATGTGCCGATGGGGCTCCGAATCTGGAGACTGGCCAATTGTGATATCCACGAAGGGCGCTCCGAATCTGGAGGCTTTTTCGAACCAAAGACGTCACGCGCTGATAGGGTTCCAAATACGGAGACTTTTTGTCTAATCGTGATATCCACGAAGGGCGCTCCTAATCTGGAGGCTTTTTCGGCCCAAAGGCATCATACGCTAATGGGGCTTCGAATCCGGGAAATTTTTGGCCAACCGTGACATCCACGAAGGGCGCTTCGAATCCGGAGACTTTTTGTCCAATCGTGATATCCACGAAGGGCGCTCCGAATCCGGACGTTTTTTCGACCCAAAGACGTCGTACGCCAAGGGGCTCCGAATCCGGAGACTTTTTGTCCAATCGTGATATCCATGAAGGGCGCTTCGAATCCGGATGCTTTTTCGACCCAAAGATGTCATGCGCCGATGGGGCTCCGAATCCGAAGACTTTTTGTCCAATCGTGATATCCACGAATGGCGCTCTGAATCCGGAGGTTTTTTCGGCCCAAAGACGTCATCCGCCGATGGGGCTCCGAATCTAGAGACTTTTTGTCCAATCATGATATCCACAAAGGGCGCTCCGAATCCGGAGGCTTTTTACCATAGACGTCAAGCACCAAGGGGGCTCCGAATCCGGAGACTTTGGCCAATCGTGATATCCATGAAGGGCGCTCCGAATCCGGAGGCTTTTTCGGCCAAATGACGTCATGCGCTCCGAATACGGAGACTTTTTTCCCAATCGTGGTATCCACGAAGGGCGCTCCGAATCCGGAGGCTTTTTCGGCCCAAAGACGTCATACGCCAATGGGGCTCCGAATCAGAAGACATTTTGTCCAATCATGATATCCACGAAGGGCGCTCCGAACCCCGAGGCTTTTTCGGCCCAAAGACGTCATGCGCCGATGGGACTCCGAATCCGTAGACTTTTTGGCCAGTCTTGATATCCACGAAGTGCGCTCCGAATCCGGAGGCTTTTTCGGCCCAAAGGCGTCCTGTGCCAATGGGGCTCCAAATACGGAGACTTTTTGTCCTATCGTGATATCCACGAAGGACGGTCCGAATCCAGAGGATTTTTCGGCCCAAAGACGTCATGCGCCGATGGGGCTCCGAATCCGGTGACTGCCCAATCGTGATATCCACGAAGGGCGCTCCGAATCCGGATGCTTTTTGGACCCGAAGATGTCATGCGCAGATAAGGCTCCGAATCCGGAGACTTTTTTTCTAATTGTGATATCCACAAAGGACACTCCGAATCCGGAGGCTTTTTCGTCCCAAAGACGTCATGCGCCGATGGGCGCTGAAGTCGGAGACTTTTTGTCCAATCGGAACATCCACAAAGTGCGCTCCGAATCCGTAGGCTTTTTCGGCCCGATGATGTCATGCGCCGATGGAGCTTCGAATCCGGAGACTTTGTCCAATCGTGCTATCCACGAAGGGTGCTCCAAATTCGGAGGCTTTTTCGGCCCAAAAACGTAATGTGCCGATGGGGCTTCGAATCCGGAGACTCTTTGTCTAATCATGATATCCACGAAGGGCGCTCTGAATCTGGAGGCTTTTTCAGCCCAAAGACGCCATGCGAGGATGGTGCTCAAAATCCGGAGACTTTTTGGCCAATCGTGATATACACGAAGAGCGCCCCGAATGCAGAGGCTTTTTCGGCCCAAAGACGTCATGAGTCGATAGGGCTCCGAATCCGCAGACTTTTTGTTCAGTTGTGATATCCACGAAGGGCTCTCCGAATCTGAAGGCTTTTTTGGCCCAAAGACGTAATGCGCCAATGGGGCTCCGAATCCAGAGATTTGCCAATCGTGATATCCACGAAGGGCACTGCGAGTGCAGAGGCTTTTTCGGCCCAAAGACGTCATGCGCCAATGGGGCTCCGAATCCGGAGACTTTTTGTCCAATCGTGATATCCACGAAGAGCGCTCCGAATCCAGAGGCCTTTTCGGCCCAAAGACGTCATGCGCCGATGGGGCTCCGAATCCGGAGACTTTTTGTCTAATCATGATATCACGAAGGGCGCTCCGAATCCGGAGGCTTTTTCGGCCCAAAGACGTCATGCGCCGATGCGGCTCCGAATCCAGAGACTTTTTGTCTAATCGTGATATCCACGAAGGGCGCTCCGAATCCGGAGGATTTTTCGGCCCAAAGACGTCATGCGCCGATGGGGATCCGAATCTAGAGATTTTTTGGCCAATCGTGATATCCACGAAGGGCACTCTAAATCCGGAGGATTTTTCGGCCCAAAGGCGTAATGAGCCGATGGGGCTCCTAATCCGAAGGCTTTTTGGCCAATCGTGATATCCACGATAGGCGCTCCGACTTCGGAGGCTTTTTCGATCCAAAGACGTCATGCGCCGATGGGGCTCTGAATCCGAAGACTTTTTGTCTAATCGTGATATCCACGAAGGGCGCTCCGAATCCGGAGGTTTTTTCGGCCCAAAGACGTCGTGCGCCGATGGGTCTCCGAATCTGGAGATTTTTTGGCCAATCGTGATATCTACGAAGGGCGCTTCGAATCCGGAGGCTTTTCCGCCCAAAGACGTCGTACGTCGATGGGGTTCCGAATCCGGAGACTTTGGCTAATCGTGATATCCACGAAGGGCGCTCTGAATCGGGAGGCTTTTTTCATCGTAGCACTTTTCAACTGGATTTCGCTGTGGGCGGGATTATAACTTTTCAACAAGAATCGTTGCATTACAAAAGTGGAATGTGTACATGGCAAATCATTTAGAACTAGGATCATTCCCCACAAGTCGGGTTTAATGACAGAATTTTCGCAAGTGCGTCGAGTTCCAGGGCCGTAGCAGACTCTTTCCTGACATATTTCTGAGCCAATATCGAATCTTTCTGATAGTGGCCTTCTCAGTTTGGACCCAATTTTCCATCAACTGGTTTCTTGTCATCCGGAAGTACCTTCAGGATCAACTCTCACCGTGTGTAGCGGCGCAGTTGAACGCGTTGATTATACGACTTAGCAAGCTGCTATTGGTATCGCCTAGGACTTCCGTGGCTTTTCGCTACGAAGCCGTCCGACATCGTCAAGGCTATTTCGATCCGACACTTAAGTGGAGTTGACTTGCGGCTCCGTTGGTGTGTTTTCAAAAAGGAGATAACATGCTTGTGCGGATTGCTGGCAACCACAGATTTAGTCAATGCCGTGTTCGGTCAGGAAGGGTAGTAGCTGATGATAGGTGCTTGGCACGGCTTGAATAGTATGCAACCAAGTATGCCCCATGATGAGTTTATACGGCGAAGGGAGCTTGACGACCAAGAATTCCACATCCACTGTTTGGGAGCCCGCTCGAACGGGCAGTGTGACTTTCTCCAACGGGTACTCTGGATTTGCAATGAAGCCGAATAATGGATAAGGAGCCGGAGACAGGTCTGATTCGTTGAAGCCGAGTTTGATGAAGGTCTCGTAATACATAACCTCCGAAGTGTTCCCCTAGTCTATGAGGATGCGTTCAACGGTAAATCTATTTACGTGTAGTTCAATGACCAATGGATCAATGTGGGGGTGTGTTATGCCGATAAGATCAAAACCGTCGAAGATAATACTCGAAGCTTCGTGGGGCCGTTTCATTGGTGTGTGTTACTTCTGGGGGGCTGACTGAATTGCGTATACGTTAAGAGGCGTTGGAAGGTTGTATATCATATGAATGACGCCGAGCGGAGGTGAATTCTGCCGAAGGGCAACAGTTTTGATTGCGCTCTTTCGGACATGTTGCTGGAGCCGACCATCTTGCACCAATTCCTTAAGGTGGTCTTTCAAAGTATAGCAACTGTCCGTATCATGACCGTGATCTTTGTGATATTCACATCGCCTGTCCCGCCTTCTTGTGTCAGGAGGTCCCACCATTTTGGATGGCCATTTGAAGAACAGAAGAAGTTGGATTTTGGACATAACCGAGCTGATTGGCTCTGACAGCTCCGTATATTTCTTGTCGGTGCGCTTTGTGCGCCTACTATCAACTTGCAGTTGCTCATTTTCTTGGTGTAAGCATTGATCGTTTGATCGGCGAAAGTCCCGTCTCTTGTCTCGTTTAGCCCGCTGTCGTGGTTCAGGGCTCTGAGGTGGTACGAAACTTATTGGTTGAGAAATTTGAGGATGGGCCATTTTGTTGGCCATGTGTCTGGCTTTAACCTGTAAGGCGTCATCTTCCACTTTGCAGTATTCCTCTACTTTTTTCATCAATCCCCAGACTGTTTTGGAGGCTCTTCTAGTCAAGGAACTGCGGAGGACACTATCTGGATGTAATTCCATTTTGAAGGCAGTGATGGCCATGGAGTCGTTGCAAGCGTCATCAACAAGATTAAAGCATTTCAATATCGCGTCGAATGTGCTCTTAGTGTTTCTCCTAGAAGGGTTTGCATTGCCCAGAGAGAGTCGGCTTGTTTCGGCTGGACCTCGTTGGTGATGAATCTGGCCCTGAAGGATTTCTGTAATTGGTGGAATGTTTTGATCGAAGCCGGCTCCAGTTTATAATACCACATCACAGCCAATGGTCCCAAACTACTGTGAAATATTCGGCACATGAGGGACACGTCGTCTGCATGCAATGTCATGGCTTGCTTGTAGTGGCAGATGTGGTTGGTGGGGTCTGATTTACCGTCATACAAGGTGAATGACCGTGCTTTGAATTTCTTGGGTAGCACTGCCTTTACAATCCATCGTACGAAGGGATCGTGTTGATCTTCGTCCGAGTTGTTCCTTCTTCGCTTGTGCCTTATACGGGGACATTCTTCAGAAGAACTGGTAGTTTCAGGTCGCCCCTTCTTCCTGGGCTCCAGGGATAACGAGTCAGAGTCGCTATCAGTGTCATCTTGTCGGGTTCAAGATCATCGACCACCTGCC
Source organism: Camellia sinensis (assembly GCF_004153795.1). Classification (NCBI taxonomy): domain Eukaryota; kingdom Viridiplantae; phylum Streptophyta; class Magnoliopsida; order Ericales; family Theaceae; genus Camellia; species Camellia sinensis. The sequence continues at coordinate 535,965 of NW_021027114.1, forward strand.
TTCGGAGATCGTTCCGGATTTAGGCGTACAGCTTGTTTGGACTTCGCCACTTCCAAGGCCAAATCTTCACGAAGATGTTCATTCTCTGCGATCATGTTCTCCAACCTTTGTTCATTTTGCTCTGCTTGTTCCATGATCTCTTGCATTGCTTCATGCTCTGGAGTCGAGGGTGAGGCGAAGTTCAGAGCGCGTCTTACGGGGATGATCTCCGGTCCAAGCATGTTTGTTGGAGTGAGGTCTCTCTGCATGGTTTCATCAGTGACTATCGGATGGTCTTCCGTTACGCCCGCCATGGATGTGTTTGAGTATTCCCACAGATGGCGCCAATTGTGAAGAAATGGTTTAGAAATACCCTTCTGATCCCGGGGGATGCTAGTGATCTTCTTCTAGTCACCTGAAAAGGAATAAACACTCCGGTCGGGGGTGCCGGAATTAGCACTCCAACGGACAAGTCAGTCTCTAATCTCTGAATTGCTTATATTTTAAGTAAAGCGTAATAATTCTCACATACCTTTCTCTAATGGGTGATCCCGTATTTCAAGTATTTTCTTTAGGCCTTTGGGCTAGGCCCATCCTTGTTCCGTCACATGTACCTCTACTCGGCGTCTGTTCTACTAGCTGGGATACTGGTTATTTTATTCGGTTCCTTGATTGGCTGGGATATATGCCGAATAGAGGTTACGTTTTCGACCGGACACGCTCATCTGTCCCTATGGATCTAATATTATTCGGCTCCCACATTAGCCAAGACAGAGAATGTGAAATTAATGGTTGAGTTGGAGGAGGCAAAAAAGGCCCAAGAGCGAATAGAGCGGATGCAGCCAAAGCGTTGGATGCTGGCGAACTTCAAGCCAAAGGATTATATGCCGACAAAGCATTGAAGTTCAAAAACAGAGGCTTCAAGCATGGCTAGCTTAAAGCTTTGGCAGCTGCCAAAGTGACTCTTGATCTACCGATTTCGTATGAGCAGCTAGAGGTTGAACCTCTAGAATCGAACCTAGAGAATTTTGAAAATGTTTAACAATAGTTTGCTTATTTTTGTTGTTTATTTGTAGTTGTTTTAGTGTTAATATAGTATTAGTAATGTTTTGTATTTTGGGCAGTTTTCATTGATAAAATGATACTTTGCTCGTATTCAGTTTATGAATAAAAAATGCCAGTTCTGAGAAGTGATGTGTGCATACAAATGAAATTATAGTAATGGTTTATGTGTTTGAAATTATTGTAATGAACTTATTTGTAATGCTCAAAGCAAAAAATGAACTGTAGCAAATGGTCAAGTTGGGCAGCATAATAATTCAGCCAAATATGGATGAGCAGAGTAGATGAAATATCAACCGTTACCCCAATTGAGCATGAGATTTACACCGAGTACATAACATGGCCTTCATGATCAAGTGGGGCAGCAGAATAATTCAGCCATCAATGGATGAGCCGAGTAAATGAAATATCTACCCTTGCTCTAATTGAGCATCAGATTTATGCCGAGTACATAACATGGCCTTCATGATCAAGTGGGGTAACAGAATAATTTGGCCATCTATGGATGAGCCAAGTAGATGAAATATCAGCCCTTGCCCCAATTGAGCATGAGAGTTTAGTCGAGTACATAACATGGCCTCCATGATCAAGTGGGGTAGCAAAACAATTTGGCCATCTATGGATGAAGCGGGTAAATGAAATCTCTGCCCTTGCCCCAATTGAGCATGAGAGTTAAACCGAGTACATAACATGGCCTCCATGATCTAGTGGGGTAGCAGAATAATTCGGCCATCTATGGATGAGCCGAGTAGATGAAATCTCTGCCCTTGCCCTAATTGAGCATGAGAGTTAAGCCGAGTACATAACATGGCCTCCATGATCTAATGAGGCAGCAAAACAATTCAGCTAGATATGGATGAGCCGAGTAGATGAAGCATCTTCCCTTGCCCCAATTGAGCATGGGATTTTAATTAAGTACATAACATGGCCTCCATGATCTAGTGGGGTAGCAGAATAATTCGACCATATAAGATTTAATTTGGCCAATTAACAGTGGCGACGGCGGCGACAGCAAGCACATTGTTAGCGATGCACGTTGTAATTAGTGAAGGGGGTGTCCTTAAATAGCCCTTGCGTGACCCACAAAACGGGTATCCATCCACAGTGAGCAGCGAGTCAAGGAGAAAAGGTAAAAACATCTGCACAATTACTAAGTGTGAGCATATGTTTGCCAGATTATTTTTCAATAGTAAAGGTGAGGGAAAAGGTTTAGCAGAGCTGGACGCGAAAATGGATCATGGAACAACTTCCTGTATGAATACTGTGGCGTCGGAGGAACGAAGAAGACGACATTCACCACTTCAACGAAGCAGGTCTCCAAGGAGGAGCGAAGTGGAGAAATCACCCAGAGGTGGGTCTCAATAAAAAAGCAACGATAGGGCAGCAGGTGCACGGGCATCCATTGGACAAGAGCCGAGCAGACCACCATGCCCTCTTAGTTTCGTTGTGTTTATTGGAAATACGCCCATAACTGAAGCAGATTCAATCATTCACGATCCCAATGTGGCGATTGACTTTACTCGTCAAATATTTTCACTTGAGGTACAATAATCTATGATTGGGCAGAGTGATTATGGGGAGTTTAGAGACGGAGTCCATGGGTCGATCAAGGGACTCTATTGTGCATACGAGATAGGCATGCGGCTACGAGCCACTCAAAAAGAAATTGTTCAAAAAGATGGGCGGATTCGAGATTTCGAACGTCGCGTCTAGAAGCCAGAGAGCGAAATACGCAAAGCTAGGGCTGCCGAGAAAATCCCCGCAGGGTCTGCGAATATGGATGTCACCGATAGGGTAAACCAGCGGCTGATAAACCATGCCGTAGCCGATTGGGACACACTCGCCATATTTGTTAAAGAAGCTATACAATCTCGCGCGTATGAGGAAGGCTTTTTTGATGGTCAAAAAGTCGATATCGAAAAAGCCAAGGAAAAGTTGGCCGATGATGTTTGTCGCTGCGAGAACCGTGGTTTCAAACATAGATGGCTTAAGGCTCTTCGGGCCGCGGGTATTGACTCCTCGTCATCCCAATACCAAAGTCATGAACTTCTGTTTGAAGCATATGATGCCAAGAAGACTGACGATGAAGAGGAGGTGAACGATAGGGATGCAGTAGTTTAGTATTGTCTTTCTCTTGTAACTTTAATGCATGTTGTCATTTGTTCTTACAAAACTCGAATTACTTTAGTACTGAGTGTTTGTTTCTTTCATTCAATACAATGTAACTTGTATTATCTTTTATAATTAGTTCGGAAAAATCAAATCCTGTCCATGACATATCATCTCGCCGGTTACGAGGTGCCAATTATGCTTTCAAACTTGGCTCATGGTTGGGGTTTATTCGGCCGATAGTGACTTGCACGAAGGGTGCTCCGAATTCAGACACTTTTGTATTGGCCAATTGTGCCAAGCACAAAGGCGGTCCGAACTCGGAGGAATATCATGACTTGCACGAGGGCCACTCCGAATTCGGAGTCTTTTGTATTGGCCAATTGTGCCAAGCACAAAGGGCGCTCTGAATTTGGAGGCTTATTCGGCTGATCGTGACTTGCACGAGGGGCTCTCCGAATTCGAAATCTTTTGTATTGGCCAATTGTGCCACGCACAAAAGGCGCTCCGAATTCGGAGGCTTATTCGGCCGATCATGACTTGCATGAGAGGTGCTTCGAATTCGGAGCCTTATTTAGTCAATCATTAGAATAAATCAAGCAAATATCAGCCATGAAGATTCATCGAACTGCAAAGATACATTGGCGGAAAAGGCTCGATTCATTGATGAATTGTAAAGATACATTTGTGGAAAAGAAACTGAGTCATTACATCATTACAAAAAAGCTAGTTTCAATGCCATTTAATCATAGAATCTGAGCAAGTGAGTCACGTTTCATGGTCGAGGAAGCTTATTGCCCACCATATCCGAGAGCCAATATGCTCCTGCCCCAGCAATTGAGTCGACTTGGTAAGGACCGTTCCAGTTGGAGCCTAGTTTGCCGTCTATCGAGTTTTTGGTGGCAGAAAGCACCTTCTTAAGGACCAATTCAATTCGGGTGTATCGGCGTTGCTGCACGCACTGGTTATACGATTTGGGGAGCTGCTGCTAGTATCGTGCCATATACACAAGAGCTCAATCACGATGCTCTTCAATCAGATTGAGGTCTAAGGCCGAGATCATATCATTTTTCCTTAAGTCAAATGCCTTCGATCTTAAAGTAGGCAAGCCGATTTCAAGAGGAATAATGGCTTATGTACCGAAATACAAGGCGAATGGAGTTTCACCGATAGGTCGCCTTGGCATGGTACGATGAGCCCACAATACACTAGATAATTCTTCCACCCACTTCCCTTTGGCCTTTTCTAGGCGCTTCGTGATTCCATCTAGGATCACTCTATTGGTGGCCTCAGCCTGGCCGTTGCTCTACAGGTAAGCTGGTGAGGAGAAGTCCTATACCATATGTGCTGCACAATTCGCGATAGACACTGTAGTCAAATTAGGTGCCGTTGTCAGAAATAAGTGTTCGTCGTATGCCAAATTGTGTTATAATGTTTCTCTACACGAAGCGTTTTATGTCTATATCTCGGATATGTGTCAATGGTTCTGCCTCAACCCACTTCATGAAATAATCTATTACATTAATCAGGAACCGTTTACTCCCTGGTGCTCTTGGGAGTGGTCTAACGATATCTAGCCCCCATTGGGCAAAAGGGCAAGGGCTAGTGACAACATTCAATTCTTCTGCGGGCAAATGAGTCAAGGGGGAGAAATTTTGGCATTGTTTGCACTTCATTACATAATCCTCTGCATCGATTTGCATAGTGGGCAAATAATACCCTTGGGTTATGGCTCGATGGGCCAGTGAACGTCCTCCAGAATGGGCGCCGCAACTGCCCTTATGTATCTCAACTAAAAAATCCTCCACTAGGGTTGGATGCACACATTCCAAATACGGCCGTGAAAGAGACTTTTTGCAGAGCTTTACATTGGGATCTAAATAGTAGCATAGGGCTTTGTTTCGTAGCTTATAGGCCTCTTTCTTATCTGTTTGAAGTCGTTCCGAGGATAGAAATGTGGTGATGGGGTCCATCTAACTCGGCTCCAAATCAAGGACGTTAACACTGGCAGGTTCAGGGTGGCTGATACTTGGCTCAGGAACGAATCCCATCTCAATAGTTCATTTGATTTCCGAATTGATGGCGGAGGCCAAGCTGGCGAGAGCATCTACATGGGTATTTTAATCGCAGGTAATCTGATTCAGCTCATGGAAATCGAACTGTATGAGTAGTGAATTTCCCACCTTTACCTAAGCAGCCATTCGGCCGTCCTTAGCTGCATACTCCCCCTTCAGTTGATTGATGACCAGCTTTGAATAGCAGAAGACTTGTAGGCATTTGGCGCCTAGACGAAGCGCGTTACGGAGGCCGACTAGCAGAGCCTTGTATTCGGCCTCATTATTTGATACATCAAAGCCAAGTTTTATCGTTTGCTCGATTATTGCACCCTCGAGGGTCTGCTACCACATTGGTTGGAAGAACCATCGCAGTACATCTTCCAAATATCTCCGACATACATTTGCCACTTCTGTTGGGGTTAGACGACTGGCTACGCGCAATTCAAAATCGGCATAAGACCCTGTGAACTCGACAACGAAGTCAGCTAGAATTTGACCTTTGATAGCCGTCCTGTGAGAGAATTCGATGTCGTACTGGCCGAGTTCAAAGGCCCATTTCGAAACGTGCCCTGACGATTCTACATTGCAAAGTACTGTCCAGAAAGGGTAGTCCGTCAGCACAGTGATGGTATGGGCTTGGAATGCATTAATTTTCTAGCGGCCACCACGTGGGCCAAAATTAGCTTTTCCAATGGTAAATACCGTGTTTCGGCGGCCACTATTGCCTTGCTAACATAGAAAATAGGCCTTTGCTCACCTAGCTCTTCTTTCAGCGGTACGGCACTAATCGCCCAATCCGATACCGCAAGGTATAGGATGAGTGGGTGGCCCGGCAATGGAGTTGTTAAAAGCGATGTTGAACAGAGATAAGCTTTCAATCCATCGAGGGCGGATTGGAATTCGAGGGTCCACTGGAATACCTTTCTCTGTCGGAGGGAGTGAAAAAATGGCTGACATCGATTTGAAGAACGGCTGATGAATCTATTGATGGTTGCGGCCATTCCCATTAACTTTTACACTTCTTTGGCCGATTGAGGTGAGTCGAGTTCCATGATTGCTGTAATTTGCTTCAAGTTGGTTTCTATTCCACGATGGTTCAAAATATAGCCAAGGAATGTGCCAGTGCCAATGCTGAATGCACATTTTGAGATGTTAAGTTTCATCTTATATTTCCGGAGAATATCAAAGGTTGACAAGTCGGCCAAGTGGGTATGCTTTGCTTTGGACTTTACCACCATATCATCAATATACACTTCCATGATATGGCCGAGTTGCTCTTTAAACATTGTAATGACAAGCCTTTGGTAAGTTGCCACTGCATTATTCAGGCCGAAGGGCATGACCTTATAGCAATAAGTGCCTCGGGATAAGGAATGACATTTTTTTCTGGTCGTCGAAATGCATGGAGATTTGCTGATAACCCCTGTACGCGTCCAAGAAGCTCATACGTTGATGATGAGCAATTGCGTCGACCAGTTGGTCAATTCTGGGATGGGGGAAACAATCCTTGGGGCAGGCTTTATTGAGCTCCGTTAAATTCACGCAGATACACCAAGATCCATTTTTCTTCTTGACGACAACTGTATTGGATAGCCAGGTGGGGTAATTCACTTCGCGGATCGTACCGGCTTCTAGAAGTTTGTCGACTTTGGCAACAATGGCTAAAGTATGTTCGGCTGCAGATCAGCAGCTCTTTTGGACGACAGGCTTAGCAGTTGGGCCTACATTCAAACGGTTTTGTGCCACGCTGGGGTCTACACCTGTCATCTCGTAAGGCATCCAAGCGAATACATCAATATTGCCACGTAGGAATGAAATCAACTCTTGGCGATCGTCGGCGTTGAGACGTGTGTCAATCAACAAGAACTTGTTTGGTTCATTTGCAAGTCCGATCCGATCAAGATCCTCAGTCACTTTATCGGTGGGAGGTTTCCCAACGTCCTCGAGTCATTCTTGGTCCAAAATTTCGATTCAATTTACTTCCATCTCCTTTGGCTTTTTGACTGAAGCTATAAGATAGCACTCTTTCACTAACTTCTGAGAGTCGCAAATCTGCTCAATATCGTGTTGTGTTGGGAAGCGAAGTAGCTGATGGTAAGTACATGGTATGGCCTGCATTACGTGCAACCAAGTTCTTCCCGTGATCAAGTTGTATGGCAACGAAAGTTTTACAACCAGAAACCCCACGTCGAGTGTCCTAGTTCCTACACACACTGCGACCCTGACCTTGCCCAGAGGGTATTCGGGATTTACGTTGAAGCCGAACAGGGAGTACTTTGCCGGCAGGAGGTCTGATGCTATAAAGCCAAGTTTAAGAAACACCTTGTAGTACATTATCCTTGATGTGCTCTCCTTGATCTATCAAAATGCATTCAACAACAAATTTGTTGTGGGGAAGGACCAACCCTTCGAGATCTGTGTCGTCAAAGTTAATCTTGTTGGTTGAATGAGGCTGTTTGGCTGGTGTGAGCAGCTTGGATGGGCATGGTTGAGATTGCTGAGACTAAATCACATGGACGCTATTTGGTGATGGAAGACTCTAAATCATATGAATTATTCCTAGTGGAGGTGACTCCGGGCGCAAGGCTACTGCTTTGGGTGTGTTGACCTTTCATGGGAGGTATTTACCCAGTTGGCCATCCTACACCAACTCTTTGAGATGATCTTTCAAGGTGTAGCACCTATCGGTTTTGTGCCCATGATCTTTGTGGTAATCACATTGTCGATCCCTTCGCCTTGCGTCAGGGGTCCAATCATCTTGGTTGGCCATTTAAAGAAGGGTAGATGCTGAACTTTAGGAAGTATTTTGCTAATTGGTTCAGTCAACTCGATATATTTCTTGTCAGACCGCTTGGGATGCCTGCTCTCCACTTGATATTGTTCGCTCGATCGACATGAACGCTGGTCCCTCGATCGACGACTGTATTGGCGACTTTCTCATTTTGGCCTACTTCGTGGCTCAGGGCTCCCTTACGGCGGGAGTACACTTATAGGCTGCACCAGAGTGGGTGCTGCCGTTTCCATGACCTTCCAACCTACCTTGACGCAGAGTGCATCATCCTTCACTTTGCAGTACTCCTCAACCTTCTTCATAAAGGCCCACACAGTTTTAGGAGGTCACCTTGTCAATGAGCTCTGGAGCGGACTGTCAGGGTGTGAACTCATCTTTAAGGCAGTGATGGCCATGGAATCATTGCAAGCGTCGTCCACTAGGTTGAAACATTCCCAATAACGTGTTGAATACTCACTGAGGGTTTCTTCCTAATTGATTTGCATCACCCAGAATGAGTCGGCTTGCTTTGGCTGAACCTTGCTGGTGATGAGTCTTGCCCGAAAAGGACTTTTGGAGATGATGAAAACTTTTGACTGAGGCTGGTTCGAGTTTATAATACCACCGGACCGCCAACGAACCTAGGCTGCTTGGGAACATACGACACATAAGTGCCTCATTGTCAGCATGCAATGTCATTGCCTGCTTGTAATGGCAAATGTGATCCGTAGGATCTAACTTACCGTCATACAATGTAAATGTCGGTGCCTTGAATTTTTTAGGCAGGACGGCCCTTGCAATTTGTCATATGAAAGGATTATGTCTATCTTCTCTGTCTAAATCATCACCTTTTCCTTGTACGTATGGACTCCCATCAAATGAGCTAGAAGCGTTAATACACTCCTTCTTTCTAGGTTCTTGAGTTGACGAGTCGGAGGTGGTGCTACTATCGCGCCTCCGGTGTCGACGTCGTGGATTATATTTCTTCTATTCTGGCGATCGACCTCATTCGAGATGTAGTGGGGCCTATTGAGATTTGCCTAATTCCAAAGCCAACTCTTTACGTAATCGTTCATTGTATCTCTTTTAGTCGTTGTACGTTTCGTTTTGCCTAGTCCATTATTGTCTGCATGGTTTCCTGCATCGAGGTCGAAGGGGAAGACTGAGTTACTGCGTCAAAATTCAAAGCTCTTCTTGCGGTGATGTTCTCCGGACCAAGCATGTTCTTGGTGTAACATCGTCAGCCGCCAATGGAGGAGCATCTATTACCTCTGTCATGAACGAGCTCGAGTATTCCCACAGACGGCCCCAATTGTGGTGTAATGGGTTTAGGAATACTCTATTGTCCAAGAACAGAATCCTTCTCTCTGTCCTCCTCTCCTTTCATTTATATTGTTTCCCTACTGACCCTCCAAGGGCCCACTGCTCCCTCTTTGGCTTTGACCTCATTCATGGACCCTCTACGTAGTCCATGAGATAATTGGCTCAGACGACCCTTTAAGCATGGTTTTATTCGACTTTGGCCCACTGGACCTGATATAGCCGACTTGTCTGTGACCATGAATTTGGTGTGTCCTGCCGACTCGCACTGTGCCAGCCCAGGATGCAGTTTTATTTATTCGGCAACCACATTGGCTAAGTCCCGTTTTGGTTTATCCGTATAAGTGGGTGACATAAGACCATTGTAATTATGACATCACATGTATGTATATAAAGTTTTAAATTATTTGTCCCATGGATGCTTGCACAGCTTCATGGACTATGTATGTTTATATATCTACTTCTGCCAACCCCTTAATTATAAGTTATTATGTATAGAGGCCTTTGGTAATCCAATGATTACTGGCCGATTACGACACTAAACCTATAGGGGCAGGTTTGGGTTGTGACAACATAACAGTTGTATTAAACAATGGGGGATTACAAAAGATTTTACAACAGAGCCTGTAGACGATTATAGTTGTTAATATTTAACAAGGGATTCCTATGTACAAAGTCTTAAACCACTGTGATATATGCCAATACTATACATCTATACAATGAACTATACAATTGCATCTTCTCTTCTTGAAACAAGATGAAGGAAAGATAGGAAAAAGGTGGAACTCTTCACCCACTAAGGCCAGACTAAGCTGCAGGCTCCAGGCAATAGTACTTCAGGAGGTACTTAAACCCTCCCAGCATGTCCTCATCACTGTTGGAGCCACTCTAATTATCGGGGCTCTCCCCAGAATCAGAAACCACCTCAGTGTCACCGCCGTCATTACTACTCACAATGATAAAGTCTGGGGTATAAGGGTGAAAAAGCTTCACATTGTCTTGAAACAGTGGTGAATTGTTAGTCAGAAAATAGAAAGCATGAGTGGGTCAAAAAATGGGGCAAGAGTTTGAAAATTCAAAGAAGAAACCTCTAAAATGTTTGGACAATGTGAAGGAAAGGGACTTGGAGGTAGAGGGCCTTGTCCATGTCCATATCCTCGACCCTCACTTAGTGCTTGATCTGGCCTGTAATAACAGCCACGAACACCTACATGACCTACAGATTGCCCATGGCTTTCACTGCAGCCTCATACTCTTCTACCATTGTTGTTACTAGTCTCACCTGGCTCTACCCACTGTTCATTGCCATTGCCATGGCCATATCTCTGACTTCTGTCATAACCTCTGGAATGAACCATTTCGCATATATCACACGCATTGTATTCTTTATCTTGGTGTTCTCTTATTTTTCACGTCGGACACTTCTAGGCCTATTTTCACTAGGTTGTAGCCTTTCATTCTTCTTCTCCCTACACATTGCGGCATGTTTGAGTGTGTTTCAAGGCTCAACTTTGCTAACTGCCGGTTAAGATTGGGGTTCCCTATTACTGTGACTACCAGTCACATACAAGTTTGGCTTTAGCCACTCTTCCTCCCTTCACATTGTGGTGTGTTTGGAGTGAGTTTCGAAGCTCACCTTTGTTGACTGCTGGTCAGGATTGGGGTTCCTTATTGCTGTGGCTGCTAATCACATGCAAGTTTGGCTTCGATCACCCGTCATCTATTCACGTTGCGGCGTGTTTAGAGTAAGTTTCGGGCTCACCTTTGTTGACTGCCGGTCAAGGTTGGGGTTCCCTATTGCTGTGATTGTCAGTCACCCTTCCTCCCTTCAAGTTGCGGCTTGTTTGGAGTGTGTTTCAAGGCTCACCTTTGTTGACCGCCGATCAAAAAGGATTAGGGTTCCCCATTGTTGTGGCTGTTGGTCAGATACAAGTTTGGCATCGGCCACCCTTCCTCTTCTCACATCGAGTCTTGTTTTGCTTTGGCCAACTCTCCTCCTCTTGCATAAAGTGCGTTTGGATTTGCATTTCTTTAATTCATGTAGAAAACATGTTTGCATATCTTGTTGTTTTATATCACTCATGTAGGTAGCACGTTTAAGCAATATTCTTTATTGTATTTGCATCTGTTAGCATGCATTGTGTTACTTATGAGGTTTGCCTCATTCATTACCATCTTTGCAACTTTCTCACTATTGCATTGTATCGCATACCATCGATTTTCAAACCGGCAGTGTGGTATACAGTAGCCCAACTTTCAAACAAATTTGACTTCGCGTGGCGTGTAAGTCCAATTTCTTAATTGCATTTCATTTTCATCATATCCCTGAACTATACTAGTTTGATTCCTTTCAAAGGGATACTTAGGCAACCCTCATGTTCAACTAATTTCATTTGCATTATGTTTGTTTGCCCAAGTCTTATGACCTCGTCAAAAGGGTCGTCTTCGGGTTTTGTAAAAAAGGGGCAACTATGGACAACCCATTTTGACCAGCGTTAAGACTTAGGCGCTCTTTTTCCAATACCCAATGATGTAAACTGAGATGTGTTAATCTTATGAGTTTCTCAGAGAAAAACCCGAGATTCAAGCCTTAAACCTAACCTAGTACTTGTTTTGACCAAAATGGTTTTCGACTAATTGAAAACCTTTTTCAAAATGAGTTTGGTTGCGCAATTTCAGACATTTCCACGATGTTCCAAGGCTTACCTATTAATACTCAAAATGTGCTCTTATTTCAAACAAACCAAGCATGAGATATAATGAGAATGAATGGAAAGGGTAAAATCCTCTGAAATACTTGTTTCTCCTTTTGACCAACAATGTATTTTTCATCTGGCTAGACAACAATTCATGGCCAGATGAAAATATGCTCAGCTGGATAAATAAAGGCATGGTCGACTGAATTGTCTAAGAACAAAGCATTTTCGGCAATTTTGGTCTTCCTAGAAAAGTTTCCACAAATATCTTAGATATTTACATCCGAAGCTCTCTAAAAACGGGACAAATGCCCATTTCAACAAGTTACAAAAAAATTACCCAAGGCTTAGAGTGAAATTGCGAGCTCCCTCATTACACTTCACCTTCAACCTACATTTTCCAAACTTCAACCATCCAAACTCCATGAAAGCTTGATTCTAAACTTCTTGCTAACAATCTTAGACACTATAAGACACATCCAAAAGGCCTTAAGGGTACCAAGAAAGATTTTGGGAACCAAGGAGTTCATCATCTTCAAGGGGTGAAACTTTTGAACCTTTTACCACTTTCTCTCTCTTGTTCTTTATCTCCAAGGAGTAAAGTAAGAGGTTTTGGGTCAAAGATATTGAAAGCTCTCTTCTCAATCATTTGTGAACATGGAAATGGGTGAAAACATCCTTGTTTCATGAATAGAAGAGGAGTCTTCAAAGCCTTTTGATGAATCTCTTACTTTAGACGCAAAGCTTCCACTAAGAAAGGGTGGGTAATAATCTACTCTCTCCAATTAATAGCATAGATATGGGTACTAACAGTGGAAACCCCATTTTTGACCACCCTTAAGACTTGGGGCTACCGATTGCTTACTTGGTGATGAAAGTTGTGCAGTGTAAAGGTTCGATTTCTTTGGCAATGAGAGTCAAATCCTAACCTTACACCCCATTTTTGGACTAAAACTATTTTGACAAAAGATTTTAGACCTTAAAACCCTCTCTTTCAAAATATTTTTGAAACAAAGTTCCTACGATGTTCTGAGGCTCGTATTTCATTAAATGTTGCGCTTCATTAAGGGGCGATGGTCATCAATGCTTGGTCAGCAGTGTATTTTGCAGAAAACATAGGGCAATGGCTGAAGGTGAAGTAGAGCAAGCCCAGGGCAGACAAAGCTGTTCTTGGACATTGAGCATTTAACCCTTGCGCATCCTTGCTTACATCATGATCATTGTTGTAATTAATTAATTAATTTATTATTTTTGTTATAATTAGTCTTGTTCATTATTAGTGTTGTATTTAATTAATTTATTAGTATTGTTTATTTGTAATTGTTATAGTTAATTAGCTTAAATAGTTAGTATACTTGTCATTATTATCCCAGTTGCAATAGAGTAGTTAGCTAGTTATTGTTTGCTTATTTATTCATTCGGTTTTGTAGTAATTAGTTTAATTTGGACTTTTGGACTTCGATTCGCACCCTCTTGTATGAGGGCCAACTATGTAATAACTTGTATGTCTTCTAACCCCACGTCTTTCTCCCTTTTACTTATTTTCTTACAATGGTTAGTATAGAACATCATTCTTTTAAATTAGCATTCTTATGTTTTGCATCAATCGTCTTGCATGCATCCAAGGTTCGGCTCATCATACTAACTTGATATCAATGTTCAAAATTCATTGCTTGAATACGTGCTTTATCACATGTCTTGAATGGAATCATATGCCATGCTCATAACCGAGCCTATAAAATTACATAATGTGTGAGTTGCATTAGTCATATTGCATTTAATTAGGAACATGCATGTTTTTCTAATAAATTTGCTTTGTTTTGGCTCGGAGTGCTAGGTTAGTTTTTTTATGTTTTAGCATCTTGTGTCGAATGTTTGTGTTACCATGTCAAAGTATACTTCCATGAGGCTAACTACTTAAATGATATAACTGTTTAAATGCCTATGGATAAAGGCTAATTGCTTGAATTGAGATAGTTTGATTAATGTCCATTGTAGCCCACTCTTTCAAGTGGCATATTCACAAAACAATTTCAAACAAAACATGAAATCAAATGTTCCAAATCTCACAAATTAGTCTATACTTGTGTGAGTCACATAGTAATATAGTTAATAATCAGAATAAGAGAATATAATGTAAATAAAAATCACATCATGATTAGTAGAGACCAATCTTTGATCGGGCGAGTGGGGTGCTCAATTCATGACCTTCCCCTCTCGTACCTAAGTTCCAGAGCCAAGACACTTTGGTGATGGCAGACTAATGGCCATTGGCACAAGTCTTGGGTTTCCTAAATTTTCCACAAATATTTAGGTGGCGAATCTGAATTCTGGTAAAGTAGTCCATCATTGGCATTTTATTCAAGACATCGATTTTCCAAAAATTTTTGGATTTGGACTCTTCTTGTGTTTTCATTATTTCACATTGCACTTGTAAAATCAAATTTAGAACCACAAGTAGAGTCCAAACTGTAGGGCTTCTCGTCTTTCGAAAGGAGCGCGAAAAGTCGAGCTACAACTAGTCTTGGCTCAAAGTCCCACTCTTTTGATGATAGCGGTGCTGACGGAGACAGCGCCCCTGAGTCCCCTCCAAGGAAGAGGACGAAGAGGACATCTCAGGCTTGATATGACCGGCTCAGATTTTTGTACTCTTTTGCTTATTTTCTTTTGTTTTGGTAGCTTAGCACTTGTATAGCTTCAGATAGGTCTTTACTTTTTTCTTTTTTTCTTTTTTTTTTGAAAAACTTGTATGCCTCTTTTGTAAAAACTATGATCGGGGTAAAACCCTACAGTTTTATGAAAGGAGTTTTGTTTTACATCATGAGCACCATACTCACATAAAAACAAAAATGGAACTAAATTGAAACTGAAAACGCTTGTATTTGGAATAATGTTCTTAACCGGTTATTGATCCGACAAATGACCAAAAACCATAATGCAACTCGATAATTAGAAAACAAAGTAAAAACAACCTAAACACGGCTATTTACACTAGCTAAAACAAAAGACTCAAAATAAGACCTCAAAACATAAAGACCGGAGCAAAACCACATTACCTAACTGCCATGCCAACAAAAGTGGTCGCCCGGCCACTAAAGGGGACAACCGGCCAGGTGTTATGGCTGGACAGCTGGCATTCACTCACATAACCTTATCCTCCATAAAAGGTCATCCTCTGCTAGTTCTTCGGTAAAACCTCATTTTTGCTGTTGTTTCTTCTGAAAATAGAGATATTCCTTGCCGAGAAGCTCAAGGATTGGATAACTACTTCGTACAGCATGTAAAAGGTAAATTTTTGAGGCTTTAGCATAAAGGCACTTTTTTCGTTGAGTCGTACTTTGCTTTGTTTCCCATTCCTCCATGTCGCGGTCCAATGTTGGGACCCAGTTACACATGTATTTCACTTCGGAGCACAAGAAATGTATCCGACCCTTGAAGAGTTTCAAGCATTGATGGAGTCCCGACGTGGTGAGGAGACCCTGCCGCAGCCCTATTTTGGCCATGCATGGGCTTTGGAACGTATGCGTGGCTCACTTTACACGAGGCTCGATCCTTGGCTCATAACAGGGAGCTACATATACCCGAGTTGATTCATCAGTTTTCTGACATTAGGGACAGAGGTGACCTTCTCTAGTGAAGTTATCGGCAGCATGCCCACACTTCCTTCTTGCCCCTAGTTATGATGGAGCCAGCATTAGGTTGATCGAAGTCACCAATGCTTGAAAGAGGAAAAGAGTTGCACAGGTTTGGCCCTGGCCGAAACTTTGATGGGCTTAGATGCTTTCCATCGGTAAGAGAGGGAGTCCGCTGCTTCTCCAGGTATTGTTTCCCACCCTTTCTTATTTATGATTCTTATATCACTCAGACACTCACTCTTTATTTTTCTCTCTCAAAACCGTTTATTTACTTTTCTCTCAACGTATATCTCTCTATTCTTTAATATCTCTTAATTTTCATCCCTTCCCGGGTATGGCTAATGGATAAGCTAAAAGTGGTGGACCCTTGCCCCGCGTATTCAGCTCGAGCCTACTTCTTTCGCCAGCGGTTAGTGGACTTTCCCTCAGTGGGATGGTGGTCCTACTGGATGTGTAGCAAATCTCCACTTGACATTGCCTAGCGTTGCCCCTGGCTTAATTTGGCTGAGATGAGCTACAGTGTGTCCTAACAATCGGGTATACAGTTGATTGGCCTCACGCATTGCGTGTACTATTTCTCTTTCCTATTCAGACACTAGTTCGAACATGATCAGACCCGTTCAGAAGAGGGGGTGGAATACCCGGCTCCATTCCCAGTACGTGATTCGCACCTGGCTCGATACCTCACTGCTTGGACGACAAGAGAGCTTCTAGTCCCTGCCCTTGGTTTTAGTAACACCCTTTTTGATGAGTACCTAGCTTAGCTCAAGGATGAGACACAAGTTGGGCTAACTTTGGCGGCAGAGACTTCCACGAGCGCGAGTAGAAAACACAGGACCACCTAACTTATCTACGCCCCTAGTTTATTGCTTTGACTTCTTTTTTTTTTCAAGTTTTATGATGTAAAAGAAACTTTGATTTTAATCAGAGAGTTGGAGAATGTACTTGTGTTGAAATCAATGGAATTAAAGTTGTGAGCATTAAAAATTTCCCTTTTTGGTCCCAAAAATGGTCTAAGTTGTAGAAGGTAAAATTTTGAGAAAATCAATTCATTAAAACTTTTCAAAACAATTTTTGGAAATAATCACTACCTGACACGCATGGAATCAGTCTACAGGATATATAACCCCGAATCAGAAAATCATAACTGCTTACTTACTGCATTCACCATCACTGCTCTACATTACAACTGGCCTTCCTGATAATACAACCAAGCTAAAAGACGATGGACAAAGATGGCCTGATCAAACAAATGGACAGGACAGTTGAGTTTGGAGATGGTTATGGTCAAACATTGGGATGAAGTTGCCTGCATATCCCACAGATGGGAATCAGGCCTTACGTAGTTTAGTTCTGGTTCACTCGAGTATCTCTCCTTTTGCGCTTTAAATTTTTCCAAAGTCTCCCTTCTGGGTTTTCGACCTCACGACCTCTGTTTTTCTTTATTTCTAATTTTTCATGCTATAACTTTTACCTAGGTTACCCGTTCAGGTTTTTGGCCTAGTGAGCCTCTCAGGGGTAGTATTTCTTCAACTTGTCTATATTGATTGGTTGTGAAAACTCCAGGCCATCTAGGTCCATAAGGATAATCGCCCTCCTGTCTAGATTGACTTGATGATGTAAAGGCTAGTCCAATTGGGTCAGAACTTGCCCCTCGGGTCATGGATGGGAGTTCGGTTGTCCTTGAGCACCATATCTCCTTCTTTGAGTTTTCTGGACTTAACTTTCTTGCTAAAAGCGGTAGAAATTATGCTCTGGTAGCCTTGGATGTGATATAATGCCCTTAACCTCCTCTTGTCAAACAACATCAATCCTTCAAATCTGCTCTGCTGCCAATCTGCCTCCACTATCTGACACTCGACCATAATTCGCAAGGACGATACTTCAATCTCAATCTGCAGAACAACTTCCATTCCATACACTAACAAATAGGGGGTTGCCCCTGTGGATGTCTGAATTGACGTTTTGTAACCCTAGAGAGCAAACGGCAGTTTATCCGGCCAGTCTCTATAGGTATCCATCATCTTCCGCAGGATGTTCTTGACATTCTTATTGGCAACCTCAACCGCTCCATTGGTCTGTGGTCTATATGTTGATGACTTATGAAAAGCCATGTTATATTTCTCTAGCAGATCCACCACCTCTTTCTTGAAGTGTGAGTCGTTATCTGTTATGATCTCGTTCGGAACCCCATACCAGCAAATGATATTGTTTCTAATAAACCTGGCCATATACGACGCTTTCAACACAGCATAAGATTGAGATTCCATTCACTTAGTAAAATAGTCAATCACCACCAAGATGAACTCATGTCCATTTGAAGCCTTTGGTGAGACTGCACCGATAACGTCGATTCCCCAGATGAAGAAAGGTCATGGTGAAGTCATGTTATAGAGCTTTGATGGTGGGATATTCATGCGATTGGCATGGATTTGACATTTGTGGCATTGTCGTACTAAACCAATACAATCCTCCTCCATAGGTGAGCAATAATAGCCTTGCCTAAGGATCTTCCGAGCTAGCATCACACCATTCATGCGTGCTCCACACTCCCCTTTGTGGATGGCCTCCATGAGATGCTTCAATTCCTCTTCTTCAACACAGAGCTTCGGCAATCCTAGATGGCCTGTCTTGTATAGCTTACCCCCCGCAGATGATGAACTGGACAGCCAGACGCTGTATTCCTTGTTTATTTTTGGCATTTGCCCCTGGTGGATACGTATCCTTTTCCAGAAAATTTCAAATGTCGTAATACCAATGGTTCTTGTCTTGAACCTCATCTATTGCGGCAATGGTCTCATAAGCCAGCGTGTATTTCTGTTCGATGATAATCAAATGCATCTTGACTCCAAGCAGGATATCTACCATAGAAGATAGAGTTGCCAGCATGTTAGCAAATCGATTGTTCTCTCTAAGCAGATGTGTTTCAGACCTTGGAATCAGAATATCCAGGGTCTGATGGTAAACCTTCATTTTCTCCTCCTTGACTTTCCAGTCTCCGTTCGCTTGAGAAACAACCAATTTCGAGTCCCCGATGACGTCTAACCTTATTGCCCCTAGTTCTAGGGCAGCTTCCAAACTAGCAATACATGCCCGGTGTTTTGCTTCGTTGTTGGACACTTAGAACTAGAGTTTAAAAGCTAAGGGTATATGGGAATCATCAGGTGCTATACATGGGAATCATTGGGTGCTATCAGCAGCACACCTATCCCATAACTGTATTAAGTGGACGCTCTGTCAAAGTACATTGTCCATGTTTTCTCTTTTACTTGCAGAATGTCTTCAACTGGGAACAAGTATTCCACTGCCTCATCTCTTTCTACCGGGTGGTCTGTCAGGAATTCCACTACAACTCTCCCTTTAACTGATTTGTGTGTGACATACTTGAGATCAAATTCGGAGAGGAGAAGCAACCAACGAGCTAGCCTACCCATAAGCACCGGTTTCTCCTTGAGATACTTGATGGGATCTAATCTCGAAACAAGGATTACAGAGTGAGCTAGCAAGTAGTGCCTAAACTTCCTAGTAGCCCATACCAAGGCTAAGCAAGCTTTCTCAAGGGAAGTGTAGGGGGTCTCATAGTCCAGCATCTTCTAGATCAAGTAGTAGATGGCCTTTTCTACATTAGCTTCAGATTCTTGAGCAAGCGTGCACCCCATGGTCAAATTTGTTACTGACAAATGCAATATCAGAGGCTTCCCCAGCTCTGGCGGTGACTGCACAGGTGGATTCTGGAGGTACTGCTTGACCTGCTCAAAGGCAAACTAATATCGATCATCCCACTGAAACTTCTTCCCGTTCTTCAACAGACCAAATAGTGGTTTACAAGTTAAGGTTAGTTTTGAAATAAACCGTCTCATGAATTGCACTTTACCCAGAAAGCTGTGCACCTCCTTTTCAGCCCTCGGTGGTGGCATTTCTAAGATGGCCTTGATTTTGGAAGGATCTACTTCAATTCTCCTCTTTGTGATCATAAATCCCAGCATCTTTCCTTCAATCACCCCAAAGGTGCATTTCTGTGGTTTTAACCTCAATCTGTATTCCCTAATCCGTTAAAATAATTTTTCCAATGCGGCTTTCTCGTTCTTTGGACTTGACAATTATGTTGTTTACATACGCCTCAACCTCTTTGCGGATCATGTCATGCCGAATGGTGGTCGCGACCCTTTGATAGGTAGCCTCAGCATTTTTCAACCAAAAAGGCATGACTCGGTAGTAGTAAGTACCCCATGGCATGGTGAACGTAATCTTTTCTCTGTCATCTGGTGCCATCAGAATCTGATTTTACCTGAAAACCCATCCATGAACGATAGCAATGCATGGCCTGCAGTGAAGTCGGCCAACTCATCAATATGCGGTAATGGATAGTCATCTTTCGAACTAGCTCCATTCAGGTCCCGAAAGTCGACATAAACCCTGATTCTGCCGTCTTTCTTTGGAACTGGGACGATATTGGCCAACCAATTCAGATACTCAGACACTAACAAGAATCCTACATCAATCTGCTTGGTGACCTCTTCCTTGATTTCAGTGCCCAATCCGAACGAATTCTGTGCAGCTTCTATTTGACCAGTCGGGCCTCAAGGTCAAGAGGGGTCGGGTTCTGTACAATTTCAGGATCGATTCCTGGCATGTCTTCATAGGACTGTGCAAAAATATCTTTGAAATCTTTTAATAAAGCGATCAAACGCTCGCGTTCCTCCAAAGACAACGTGGACCGGATCTGGAGCAAGCGTGGACCCTTCTCAGTATCTACATTAATGGTAATGATTTCATTAATACAGAGCTTAGCACGCCTCTCCTCCTCTTGATTAATCAAGTTTTTCAAAGCCAAAGGAATTTCTTCCTCTTCATTTTCATTAAAAATTTTAAAATCTTGGTTAATGCAATAAATTAGCAACATAGAGAAGTACATAGAATCTGTGGTGTTCTCATTCATAAGTTTCGGCTCTTTGGTTACAACAGACTTGAAAGAGAAACAAAAATAGGACCTCGACAGGACCTTGGCATCTGGGTTACCACTCCTGGGAATGCCAAACTCAGACTCCTTGAACTGACTTGAATTTGATTCCGACTCCACAGACTTGGTGGAATCAGATTATAGCTCTTCACCCGATTCAGAACTAGAAAGAAAGCCTTTCTTCAGTTGCCAAGTAAGACATGGTGCCCTCAATGCATCCAGAATACCATTAGTTGGGTCCACACCCGGTTCCTCCCTAATCACGGAGACAGTAAAGTTATCCCTCAAGTTCTTCGTGTCGGTCGCGGGATCTGTCAGGAGATTGACCAGTGCTGCCCCTACTTCAGCCTCGCTGTTATGAATCATTTTCTGTTCTCCGGCTAGCGTTGACAGCCCTTTCTTCATCATTGTCTTGCAGCTGATGATCAAAGAAAATCTTGAACATGGGGATACGCTTCTTCGAGGAATCCATCCAAGGCTCGGGAAAGTCACAAAAAAGGAAATCCTCTCTCTCTCTCTCTCTAACAACACGCCCATTCAAAGTTCTTTGGATTGGCCTGTGGACGAGCTCATAGCGCTTCCCAGCTCTCTTAGCCTTGGCTCTGTCCCTCATTTCTTCTTTCTTTCTTATCCAGTCCCCTTTGGTGGGTACATAGCCTAACCCAAAGGCATGCAGGTTGTGTGGCACCTATGCTAGTGCTACAACACCTTTCCGCCCACTCCTTCCGAGCCCCATTCCTGAAATGTGCCACAATTTGTTCATGAAGTAGATGGACTGGGCACTGACGTGCATGCCTTCGTCCGCAGCTAATATTGTCTGCACTACTCAGGCTTTCACTAGAGTGAATCCCAAGAGGAATACATCCTCATCCCCATGATTGATCTCTAGCAATGGTGTAGTCACCTCTGGCGGTGGATGGATCGATGAGTTTCCAAAAACGATTGCTACTCCTCCTTCCTGAGGATACTTCAGCATTTGTTGGAGGGTGGAGCACATAGCCTTCACGTGATGTTACCAAGGCCTCCTTAACAGCAGGATATAGGTAGCTGGCATATTCAGTACATGGAACTCGACTCTTGCTCAGATGGGCCCACCTGGACTCGCACTTTCACTATCCCCATGACTTCTCTGCTTGTGTTGTCATATGCCCTGTATCACCTGGGTCGTAGGGACGAAGTCTGCCAGTTTGACGCCTATCACATAGGCAGTGCGGGAAGGACACACATTAATGGTAGAACCGATGTCCACCAACACCACTGGCACCCACTTCTCTCTGCACTCCAAGAATATGTATAATAGCTTGTTGTGAGCCGACCCTTCCAGCGATAGCTCTTTGTCAGAAAAAGTGAGCATTGGCTTGGCGCCACTGAGAAATATCGGCTTGGATCTTATTGAGCTGCTTCATAACTATCTCTTCTTCCAACCGCTTCTCATTCTCTTTCTCGACCTCTCAGTCCTTTCCTGATGGCTCTGCTTGATCCAAGTGTGTAGGCTTAAAAAACCATCCACTTCTAGTGAGATGGTCTATCTTCTCAGAATACCATGTATTATCGGAGATGCAGTCTCTTCAATCTTCGTTAGTATAGGTCACTATCGTTCCACCACTCCCCATCAACTGTCGACAAACAATTGTCCGGCTTCACTTGAATCATCTTTACAATACAAGTGTCCCTCTCAGGGCAACATGCTACTGCAATTTTCTGGCTACCTTCAATTCTTTCTCTTTCAAACTATCTCAGCGTAGCTTTCTGTTCAGTATCCGTAGTTCCCACAACACCCACTTCTTGGGTGGGTTTTCCTGTACATATGCCCTCTGGTAGTTTTCCTTTCTTCTCAGCATTCTTTGCTACCACACCTACCTCCGCTTTCTTTCCTTCTTGTTTAATTCCATTTTTTTCTTTATTTTCTGACTCATCACTCAGCCATCCATCATTATCATCTGACCCATTTAGATCAAACCACATGATCTTTACATTGCCTTGATCCTGTTCGTGAAAGAATTGCAAGTTGTCTAAATCTTCTTCAAGATCTGCAAGGTCATCCAACCCTTGGCTCGGGCCATCCTTCCTAACCACATTAATGCCCACTGAGGTTGACAGCACCACTTCGGGCCTAGTTTGAATGGTTAGCACAATATAGTGACATGGGTCATATACCCTTTCAAACATGTCCTCCAGACACTCTGATGATAGACTAGTACCTCCCTCCGAGGTCAACATCTCTTCTACTGCAGGTGTTATCACTACTGATCTGTGAGGCTCAGTTTGTAGGATAGATGTGTCCATCACGCACAAGTCTATGCTCTCAGGAATGAATAACATTTTGTTAGGTGGGAGGGGGTAATATAGACGTTGGGGTCATAGGAGGTGGACAGTGTATGGATAAGGTGAAGATTTTGAGGTAGGGGTGACTTGGTTATGGGCGGGGAGTGGGTTGGTGGTTACATTTGGCTTTTGGGATGGAGCGATGACCTTGTTGTCAATGAGATCTTGAATCCCATGATGCAAGCGGAAGCATCAGTCAGTTTCATGATCGTGCTGTTGGTGGAAAGCACAGTATTTTGTGGGGTCATGCTTGGGTGGAAGAGGGTCGGGAAGTGGGCGAGGTTCTAAAGGTTTTAGGTGGCCTTTCTTGATCAGCATCTGCATGGCTTTAGAGAGAGTCATGTATAGTTGGTTAAAAGTTCTATCCTGAGGTCGGGTAGGGTTGGATGATGTTTGTGGGCCCATGTTGGCGAAGAGGTTGGCAGTTTTGGTTGTGGTGACAACACTTACTTCTAACGGCCTTGCAGTTGTGCTACTGTTGGCAGCATTGAAACTAAGAACAAATGGCCTCTTAGCCGGTTCCTTATCATCAATAATAATCTCCTGTTTCATGGCATCCTCAATTTGAACCCCCATTTCATGAAGCTCTTTGAATGTAAACTAAGGGAGAACAATCATTTTCAGCAGCAGTTTGTCATCCAAGTTTCGAACAACTATTCTGATCTGGTCTTTCTCTAAAGGTCGAGTGGTCATCATGTATTCTTTGGCCCTCCATCTCGTAACAAACTCGGAGAAACCTTCCTTTGGCTCTTGACGCGTCGCCTTAAGATCATGGGTTGTGACTTCGATTTGTGTATTGTAAAATTAATGAGCAATGAAGGACTCGGCTAATTCCTCCTAATTCTGCTTTACAGAATCTTCCAAATTAGCATACCAAATGGCCGCTATGCCCGACATAGTTGAAGCAAAGAGGGATAGCTTCTACAGTCTAGTTAAACCCATCGACCGCAAGATATCTGAAAACAACCGTAAGTGAACCATCTGGTCCTCAGAACCATCAAAGCGATCAATGTGTGGTATTTTAAACCGCTCTGGTAATGTCACCACAAATTCAATGTACCCATCCTCTATGTTTGGAATGGAGTTGACCCCTTGCACTTTTTTGAACAGTTTCTCTAGCTTGTTGACTTTCAAATTCGAACAGTGCCTTGTTTGATAAACTGGGGCTCTGGAAGCTTGTGTTGGGATGGGTTTTGCTTGGACTGGGAAAATTGGAATACCCTGGGTTTGTGGATCTTAAAGATAGCTGCAGCTGTTGTTGTTGTAGCCTAGTTATGACCTCGGCCTGACGGGCCGCATCATGTTGTAGTGTCTCAACTGTCTGTTGTAGATGGTGTATTAATTCCTCCATATTTGCCAGGGGATACAGCGCTATTGGAATAGTTGACTGTTCTTGAGCTAGACTAGAAGTAGATGACTATTCTCAAACTGGACTAAATATAGGTGAGCTAAGAGGTGATTGTTATAAGAACTGGACTAGTGAATTGTGTCTGATCCTCCTTCGCCTTGTAACTGGTGACAGCGAGGCAAACACAAGCTGTCTCCGAACAAGATCTTCGTGCAAAGTCTTCCAACGTGGGTCCAGAGTACTTGGGGGATATTAGAACCTTCTGAAGCTATGGTTTTAAACTGCCTAGCAAAAGAAATAAAGAAAGAGAACAGTACTCAAAAACCTTATAGCACCTCAGCTAAGATGTTATCAACACAGACATGATCAAAGTTGTAGGATTGTACTCCACATTGAATTCTACCCCAAAATAGATATCAACTCTGCCACTAATATGAACATTCATGTATAGTTTCACTGTAAAGCACATACCAGTTAAAAGAGAGCCAAAACACCCCTATGAGGGAGGTAGGGTTACCCTGTCCTAGTTTTTATCATGTACTAGGGTTTCACTATTTCAATCAAGTGGTTTCACGCAATCCTGCATACGGATGAGCATCTTGTCCTAGCTTGGACCAGTCACTATGGCTTTACTGTATGCAGCTAGGCCGAATGGTCAAGAGGGGTACCTTAGCAAGACTACCTAATATACCTCTCATGCCTAACACCAAGAAGTGAAAGGGGGAATCAAGCAGTACAGTGGTAGTCCAGATCCAAGGGTTGTGTTTTGAACATGGCAGGGCCTACGATTGACTAGCGTTTTGGCAAGCTTTTTAGGCAAGCCTCCAGCAAGCCGTCCAGAAATATCAGATGGAAAATACAGTGACTTAAAGCACCAATGCAAATGCAATGCAAAGAACATATATATGTAGATAAAATTTCACATCATGAAGTTCAAGTCAAGTTCTCTAATTTCCCCAGCAGAGTCGCTAGAAACTGTAGCTCGCTTTTCACGCTCCTTTCGGATATGATAGCCCTACAGTTTAGACTCCCGTGATTCTGAATCTGATTTCACAAGTGCAACGTGAAATAGATAAACACAAATGAGTCCAAATCCGACAAATCTTTTGAAAAATTGATTTTAAATAAAAAATTGACTGCTTTGCCAGATTACAGAGTCACCACATAAATTTTTTGGAAAACATAGGAAACTCATGACTCGTGTCAAAGGCCACTTATCCGTTATCACCAAAGTGTCTTGGCTCAGAAACTTAGGTATGAGAGAGAAAGGTCATGAATTGAGCACCCCACTCACCCGATCAAAGATCGGCCTCTACTAATCATGATATGATTCTTATTTACATTATATGCTCTTGTTCTAATTATTAGGCTATCTTTCTATGTGATGCACACAAGTATAGACTAATTTGCTCAATTTGGAACGCTCTGATTTCATGTTTATTTGAAAATTGTTATGAACACGTGTCACTTGAAAAAGTGAGCTCGTATGTGCATATAATCAAAACATTCCAATTTAAGCATAAAACCTCCATCCATTGGCATTCAAACAGGTATATCACTTAAACACTTAGCCTCATGGTAAACCTGCTTGTCATGGCAGCAATCACACGCATGCAATATGCTAAAGCAAAAAATGCTTACCCCAAATAGTCGAGGTGGGCCAAAAGAAAAGAAATAGTTAGAAAAAATGCATGATCCTAACGATGTAGAATGACTAATGCAACACATGCGAAAACGCAACTAATAGGTTCGGTTAATTTAGCATGGCATACGAATCAATTTGATAGCGTGCGGTTTAAGCACATATTCACATAATTAAGGTACGATCATAAAGTTAGAATGATGTACCAAACCCTATGCATGCAAGACGAATGGATGTAAGTTGTGGAAAATGCTAAAGGAAACATGATGCTTTATGCTATCCATCATAAGCAAGTAAATAAAAGGGAGAAAGAAATAGCTAATTATTACATGTTTGCCCTCGCACAAGATGGTCTGAATAAATCTCCTACTTTAAGCTAATTATTACAACACCAATGAATGAATTAGCTAAACTAACTAACTAATTAGTTACAACCTGGAATAAATTAACTAAGTAATTAACTATTACAAGTTCAAAGGAATTAGCTAATTAATTAACTACTATTCAAGAATAATTTAAAGGGCCATGGGGAACGAAGAATCGTTCATGCATAAATGCAAATTTCTACCTGAAAATGCCCTCTATTTGGCTGCCGGAATGGTTTTGTTTTGCAGTCAGGAAATTGAACTATTTTTACCCCAGCCTCTGCTCTGTTCTGCCATGAAAATGGCATTGTTGGTCTACAATGAAGTGTCTGGCCGGCTAAGAAAAGTTGCCGGTCGTACAGTGAAGCGGCTGAATCCAAAATTAATTTTATTGTCTTGTTACCTCTTTTAATCCAATTTTATTGCCTCTTTTACTTACATTTCCACTCATTAGTCATTTTAGTCCAAGAATGAGAATTAAGTCCACTAAATGAAGAGAGGTGTCAAACAAGGAGTTGTTTTGGGCATGAGAGAGATGTAATGCCTTGGTAATGAACCTCTGAAGAGAGTAAGCCATTAAACATGGAGGGTCTCTATCCCAAGCTTAAACAACACTCGTTCTCTCAAATAAATAAAAAGCCAAGAAAGAAGGAAGAGCACAGCGATGGTTATGTGTGAACATAGGTATGAAAAAAACATAAATAAATGCTACCAACTAAAACCATCCTAAATGAAATAGACAAAGCATAAATGAAATAGACACACTAAAACCATCCTAAAAACTGCAAAAATAGTGCTGAAATTATCCTGGGAAAGCTAGAAAAAGTAAGCTAAAACAATGGAGCAATTGAACTAGTAAACAAACTTAAGGAGGGGTGGCTAATCCCTCCACTTTTGGGACTTCAAAACCACATTTTAAGCCTCTGAAAAACTCTAAAAAATAGTAGGAAAAAGTCAAAAAATAGATGCGAAACACAAGGGCAAAAGCTTGGAAAATAAGGTTCAAAGAATGGTAGGTTACCCCTCTACCTTTGATAGCTTTAAGCCATAAGTTTCAGCCCCTAAAAATAGTGGAAAAATTGTCCAAAAACAGCAAGTAAAGATAGGAAAGAAGTGGTGTAATGAAGCTAGAAGTTATACCTCTTGAAGATGAGTAACACTTTGATTCACTAACCAACAATTTCTCACCCTCAAGTGTTGAAATTCAAGCTCAAGAACCTCAGCAAGGAGCCCTAAAAATGTGGTTTAAGGAGAATACATAGAGTGTATAGAGGTTACAAGAGAGAGAGAGAGAGATTTTCAAGAATTTTGCACTTCACAAATTTTTCTAACCTAAAAACATAAGGTATGGCTCTCTATATATAGAACAACTGGTTGATATCTTTGAAATATATGTATTGAGCCAACTGGTGCAGTGCATGCACATGGGGGGACAGTTGGCAACAAATATCTGTTCTATTGGAATACCTGGCCAGCCATTAATTTCTGGCCAGCCGGCCACTAGTTGGCCTGTAGGCCTCTAAATGGTCAAGCTTAGAAAAATTCTATTTTGGTCCAAAAGTGGTGCAAGGTTTGTAGGCTTCTGGGACTCAAAATTGAGGCTTTTTGCTGTGGAAATCGAGCATTTGTACTGTATAATTTTCATCATTCGGTGATCAATCTGAGGTGCCCAAGTCTTAAGGATGGTAAAAAATAGGGTGTCTACTCCGGGTCAAATGGGCTCAAGTACAAAGGTGGTAGCTTTGGCTCTTGCTTATGAGGGATAATGTCATTTGCCATAAGGTCTAGGTCATTCATCTGAGCATCTATATCCTCAACAGGCACGTGAACCTCAACCTTAGGGATCAAAATGGTGTGTAACCCTTTGCGATGATGGGAGGAGCATCTTCATGAGGAATATCAGCATCCATGTGGAATGGATGGATGTAGGTAGTCGAAAATCAAGAGAAAAGAGGAGAAAATTCTGGAAATCCAACCTAGCTCACCCGAAAAATCAAAAAACAAAGAGAAAAGTAAGGAACCAAAGAGTGGGGAGTGAAAACTTGAGAACAATCGTGAGAAATATGTAAAAGAGAGAAGAATACCAAACTTAACCAAATCCAAAACCGTTATGTTCAAAGTGTGGAGGGATGTGGTGCTTTTGAACAAAAACTAATGCGGGTCAGTTGAAAATCCAAGGAAACAAGATAATCTAGAGAGAGAGTTCAAAGAAAGGGGAAATGTGTTTTCGAAGGAAAAGTATTGAGCAAATGGACGGTTGTCTATTTTATAACGTTTTGGGAGGCAAAAAGTCAAAACTATCCTCGACAATGGCCAATGTAGTTGCCCGAACAAATTCTTGTTCGTCCAGACACTTTTTTGTTCGGAAGAAAAATTAAGTAGCTGGTAGGGCTATTTTGCACAAGTTGTTCTTATTTTTTCCCAAATGGTCTCTGTTTCCATCTGAGATGGGAAAAAGTAGTGTTGTCAAGTTCATTTCAATCTCAAAGGATCAATGTGCACTCAAGAATTCAACAAAACAAGGAGTCACAAGTTGTACATATGTAACAATCCCGACTTGTGATTAGCCACTAATCCATGATTAAGAGTACCTAATTAGTAATTAAGAAGAAACTCTGAATGAATTGCATGTGTATTGCATTATTTGTGTAACGGCCCAAAACGCATGTCACAATTATCCTTAATTAATTATGCGATAGTATGAATTAATTGGAGAATATTTGTTTGAATTGGAAAAATATCTGTTGGGACTACAACTTCGGGACTGAAATTGACGACCATAATGGGTTCGAAAAACGAAATTGAACATGCCTATGTGTTACCGGGAATTTTTAGAGCCATTTGGGAAATTTAATTGAGAACTGATTTTCGTCTGATTCGTTAAGCAATGTTTGGCTCAATTTTTAAGCACAAATATAAAACTAAATGTATGGACCCTTGTTTGACTCAACACAAAAGGAAAAAAATCTGGGAAACAGAGAGAGTTCTAGAGAAAAGAAGAGATCAAGAGAAAGGAAGGGAGGAAGAAAGGGTTTGGGTCAAATCTTCTCCAATTAGCTACCTAAGGTAAGAATCTTCTTCTAATTTCTGGAAATAGGGTTGATACACCCATGATCTTATGGTAAGTAAATGGAATGAAGGGAAAATTATGTCTAATTGAGAATATTGTGATGTATTTAACCTAGGATGCATTTTTGAGCATACATGGAATGATATTATGAAATTCATGTTTAGAATCATGTTTTCCTTGCATGATTGACATATTGGGGAGGAAACTCCATGGATTTGAGAAATGAAGCTTTTATGTGCACGTTTATGATTTTTCATCTTAATTCAAGGTTTAAATCTTTATATGAAACATTTGGAATTTGTTTGGAAGTTATGATTTTTATTTGAAGCTAGAGATGGGAAATTCAAGTGGTTTTCAAGTGTTTTGGGCCTTGATTTCATGATTGTGAAGTTGTTTTTGTAAAAGAGAAAGACCCACGGTTTAGCAGAAATTCGGATTGGTTTTTCACCTAGACCAAACAGTGTTTTGGCTACTGCAGTTCCACCGCACATGCGGCCTGGGCCACCGCACGTGCGGCCAAACAGTGTAATTTTTCCAATTTTGTTTTTGTCTCATTTTCTGACTTCCGGGCCTTCATTTACTTGATTTTCACATGTCATTTCCATCCATTAGCATCTCATAAGCATGAAACAAAGTAAAGAAAGAATAGAATGGCATTAAATAATTGATTCGATGGCAATATGTGTTAAGGAATTGTGTTATAATGTTGGTATTTGTAGGTCAAGACTCGAAGACCGTGCAACCGGTTTTGGAAGCCCACTGTGAGTAACATTTCTGTAAAGTTATGTTGATATAAATTATGTTGTAACTGTTATTGATACGCTATGTTTTCTCAAATGCTATCTTGATTCTGTGAGCGAATATCCTATTTGCGAAACAAGTATGGCATCCACGGATAGTCCCAAGTCATGGGGGACGGCACATTTGTGCGGGTCCATGACATATATGTGATACGAGATCTCGTTAGCCACTTCATTGTGGTGATATGTGTTAATCGGTAACCGGAACCGATTCTCTAGTCGAAAGACGATATGTGTTGTATCCTGTGAGATGTACCATTATGTTATGTTCTGATATGAATGATTTGTTTTACGAATACGTTATACGTGGAATTCGTTCACTACCCCTTTACTTTAATGTTATTCACTGGGCTTTAGTTCACTGTTTGTATATATATGTATTATAGGTGAGCGTTCTGGGAGTCAAGCCTAGGCGGAGTCTTGAACCGAGCCGCCGTTTTGGAAGCCTACCAGGTGTTTTGTGTGCCTCCGAGCTGGGGCTAAGCCTGGAAGGCCGTCTGCAAGCTTTGTTTTTGTTGTACACTTGTGGCACGTGCCTATGTTTTGTGTTTGTTAGTTCATTATATGTTATGTAATGTAAGTGGGTAAATTAACATTTTTGGCATGTAAATATTTGTTCATTTATATGCACAGCTCTTTGGACTTATGGTATTTTGTCTTTGCTTCCGCTAGCCCGATTATTTACATTTTGTACAGGAAGGCCTGTGGTAATCTTGGATTACTGGCCGGTTACGATACCAAACTTTTAGGGGCGGCATTGGGTCGTGACAATTTGTGTTCATATCTATTTGTTGTAGGAATATCTGTTAGTATTTCAGTTTTGTTCTGCGAATTGAAGGCCTTATCGGCATCCGATCATGAAATTGACCTCGTTTCTGTGTTATTTGGAATTTTTAGAACCTTGTGGTAGGTTTAATTGAAATTCAATTCGGAAAGAATTATTTAAAATAAAATAGATGGAATTAGCTAAGCCTAACTAAGTTTAATTAAGCTTAATTAATGCAAGCCTATATAAGGCATAAGTGAGCTCTTGATTACACTTTACACTCTCATTTCTTTATCTTTGAGGCGTCAAAATGAGAGAGAGAGAAAATGAGAGAGAGAGAGAGAGGGAAAGGAACAGATTGAAGCTTAAGGAAGAAAAAGAGAGGGATTACTAGTCAATTGAAGAGAATTTAGAAGAATTTAGCATTCTAGAACACAATTGAATATCTAAGGTAAGAATTCAAGCCTTTAGTTGGGTAATTGAGCTAACTAATGCGTAGATTCAAGAGGTTTAAGTGTTTGAGCATAGGAGTTGAGCTTGGAAAATAGAGAGGAAGAGCATTCCATGTATGCATGCATATTTCATGGCATTATGAGGTTGGTTTTCAAAAAATTTCCTCTTGCATGCCCTTATTTTGGTTATGTTCTAAGAATTCATATGTTTTTGAGTTAAACACCTCATTTGATCATGTTTCGAAAGCTTTAAAGTCAAGAAATTTTATGCATGTTATGTTTCAACATTTCAAGCTTGATTTTGCATAATTGGCATACTTTTGGGCTTTGATTTTTGAGAAATGATCTTGAATTCATAATGTTTTCGAAGTTTACACATGTTTTCTTAATCTTTTGGCCCAAAAGAACATGATTCATAGCTTTGAATTCGAGTTTTGAAGCTTGAAGAACAATCTGGAAATTTCATAATTCTGCACCTCAACTCGAGTGACAGAACCTATGCTTGAGCGAACACTCTTTGTTTTGCACTTCTGCTCGAGTGACCAAATGTTGGCTCGAGCGTAAAATTCATGCCCCCATAAGTTTTACAAATTTTACAGATTGCTCGAGCAACAAAAGTTGTGCTCGAGCAAGGACCCCATTTATTCAGTCTTACGCTTGAGTGATGGTCGAGCTTCCATCGAGCGAAAAAATCATGCAACCAGTACCTTTGCAACCCTAGGGGCTCGCTCGAGCATAGGAAGTGACGCTCAAGCGACGTGCCCTATTTTTTAAAATTTCGCTAAGTGTTTCAAATTGCATTTTGGCATCCTCATTGCATCTTCAGAATTCATAAGTCCTAAATAAGACTTAATAATGAGAATAAGGATTAGAAACACACCCAAACAAGAAAGAAATGAATTAATTTTATTCTAAGTGTGTGTTTCAATGTGTATCCGTTTGGTGTCTATGTAGGTCCCACTCCGTAGGCTATCTGGTTTTTTGTTCTGTCTATCTGCCATTGGAGCCAACTATGAGTAATAACTCTGTAAAGCTATGTTGACTTTAATTATTTTCTGATGATATGAAATGATCTATCTTCTTAAATGCTATTTTCTGTATGAATGAATGGTTGTCCAATGTTTTTGAAATGTATTTGTGTCATCCTTAGCTTAAGATGACATCTATTATCTGTTCTGTTATGTCCCAATTATGGGCCAACTGTACATCTTATGAGCCAACTGCTCCGTCTCCGTGCATGTGAGTCAACTACATGCCTTTATGGGTCAACTGTTTCTGCTAGTGCTAATGGATGTACAATGTATGATTAATTGC
Source organism: Camellia sinensis (assembly GCF_004153795.1). Classification (NCBI taxonomy): domain Eukaryota; kingdom Viridiplantae; phylum Streptophyta; class Magnoliopsida; order Ericales; family Theaceae; genus Camellia; species Camellia sinensis. The sequence continues at coordinate 568,635 of NW_021027114.1, forward strand.
AAATTCTGATTATGAGTATGTTGCCGAATCTGTTTCTGTTATAAACTTTGATTTTTTAATACGATTATGAATCCATTTTTGTTAACTACTAAATTTTATTTCTGTAACTGTCATGAACAACATTTATTAAACCCCTTTACCTTGTTATTATTCATTGGGCTCCAACTCATTCTATTATTTATGTATGTAGTTGATCAAGTGCATGACTAGGTTCAATGATGATCGCCTGGAATTCTGTTTTGTCAGCCAACCTTTTTGCCTTCTAAGGAGGTTCCGAAAAAAGTCAAGTGGCCATGTTTTGTAAACTATGTTTAAGATCTTGTTTTCTTTTTGTGTATTTCAAATACGTTTTTGTTTGTCTGTATATTGGGCTGTGGTGTTATGGGTTTAGGAATACTCTATTGTTTCCCTAGTGACCCTCCAGGAGCCCACTGCTTCCTCTTGGGCTTTGACCCCATTCATGGACCATCTGTGTAGCTCATGGGATAATTGGCTCAGACAGCCCTTTAAGCCTGGTTTTATACGGCTTAAGCCCACTAGACCTGATATGGCCGACTTGTCTGTGACCATGAATTTAGCGTGTTCTGCTAACTCGCACTATGCCAGCCCAAGACACAGTTTCATTTATTCGGCTACCACAATTGGCTCCCGAACATCCGATTAACATCCATTATTTGACGTGGTTGGTTGAATATTTCGAAAAAATCTTAGAAGTCAGAAATGTGGCGCACGCGCGTCTTTTGGTATTGACGCGTCAGATCAGTTGCAATTTTGGGTCATCATTGCTTCTCGTCCCTTCATAATTTGACGTTCATTTAAAAATCATACGTACTGAATTTTGGCTCCTTCGCATTCTTCATAATGTTCTTCCTCCCTCACAAGACTCGTGTGTTTCCAACTTTGCTTCATGTCACTTCTTCACTTTGCTTCCTCGTTCTGACCTGTAAGTCTCTTCCTCTCTTCATCTTTTGTTCATATTCTTGTCCCTTTGTGCATTTTTATTTATCTTCTATCATGTCTGCATTTGAAAGATCTCCTTTCTAATGAGTGAGTCGCCGCCTTCTGCCGTCGATTTTCTATCCCTGACGATGTCCACTATCCCTTGTGGTAGACAGTGTGGTTGACATGGAGAGGGATGATGCAAACACCATAATCTTTCCTCTCCTGTCAATTGTTCAGGGTGGGGTTCATTTTCCCTTGCAACCCTTCCTTAGGACTGTTCTGCACTACTGGGGTTTGATTCCCTCTCAACCCAATGTGAATTTTTACTGTATAATCATGTGTTTAGTGGAACTGAACCGCCGACTAGGGCTTAACCTGGGAATTCTAGTGATTTGGCATTGCTATATCCTGGCGAAGTCAATTGGTCGTCAGAGCCATTATTTTCTTAGAGCCAAGGCCATAGATCACCATTTGGTGACTATGCTCGCTAGTTCCAGAAAAAGAGTCAATGACATCATGGTCGCCGTTCGAGGCAACTGGGAATTCGGCGAAGGAAAAGATCGCCAAGACCCTGTGCCGAGACGGAAGGGCAAACCAGGTGGCTAAAAAATTCTTAGTTAGTCATTATATTCAGCTCTAAAAGATTACTAAAAGGTGGGCCAATCTACAAGGACAAGGACGCGTGACACATGTTTTGTTAAAATACGACCCAACCTACGCAACCTTCTCAGCAGCAGATCATATCCCCGTGCTGAGAGAAGAGCAGTATCTCACGGCACTCATATTCCCCGTCTTTAAGAGCTTAAGGGACATCTGTCTTGAGGGTTCGGACACCGAAGAGGCTAGATCGGAAGGCCGTTTAGAAGAAGAGAGTTCAGATGCGGAAGGCACTCAACAGGGAATCCATTTGGAAGAAGAAGAGCTGAACAGAGAAGTTGTGTTGGCCTTTGAGCAACTCAACCAAGGGGGTAGTGCCCAACCCTGTACTTCAGGCCAAGTGGAGATTGCTTCTCTAAAGGACATTTTTTCGTAATTAGGAGATTTGCCTAGAGCCGACTCTGAAGAAATTGGCGGAGAGTCACTTGCCCAGTTTGCCAAGAGAAGAAATACTAAGAAGATGGCGGCACGGAGGAGAGCCAGTGGTAGTGGAAGGAACTTAGAAACTCCCCATCCGGCGGCCGTTGTAGCAACTCAAGAATTTATCGTGGCTGATGAAGTCCCCGCTCGCTAGCCGATGGAGATCTCGGGCTCTGATCAAATCGATCAAAGAGGCGAAAAGCGCCTTGTCGAATTTATTGTTGAATCGCCAGAAGAATTGATTGACAAACGGCAAAGGCTGGAGGTGTTTTCTCTAGATTCAGCCAAGCTGTTCGTCATTCAGCCAAGGATGAAAAATGCGTCAATTCTATCCAGCAGGTCGGCCATTAAAGATCTCAGTGTGGCATCGGTGCTTTCACTTCTATCGGATAAAGCCGCATTCTGTGCCGAGTCGGACGTCGTCTCTATTACTTTGGCAGTGCAGTCGGCTATACTGGTAAGTATGCATTGGGGTGAATCTGTTCTGTCATTTTCTGTTTAATGTGGTTGCTGTTTTACTTGTTTAGGCGGTGGGCAGGATAGTAGAGAACCGCCGTCGTCACTACGATGCTGTAGAGAGACTCGAGATGATCGAAGTCCAACTTAAAGATGAAAGAAACAAGGCTGCGGCTGCGATGGCCAATTTGAAAACGACGACAGATAAGGTGAAAACCGAAGCTAGGAGGGCAGAAGAGGAGCAGGCGAAAGCTTTTGCCGAAGAAGAGAAAGCCAGGCGCGCCGAGGAGAGGGCTACCAGTATGGACGGCGGGTTGAAGTTAGCCAAGACAGAGAATGTGAAATTAATGGCTAAGTTGGAGGAGGCAAAGAAGGCCCAAGAGCGTGTGGAGCGGATGCAGCCAAAAGCGTTGGATGTCGGCAAACTTCAAGCCAAAGGATTATATGTCGACGAAGCATTGAAGTTCAAAAACTGAGGCTTCAAGCATGGCTGGCTTAAAGCTTTGGCAGCTGCCAAAGTGACTCTTGATCTACCGATTTCGTATGAGCAGCTGGAGGTTGAACCTCTGGAATCGAACCCAGAGAATTTTGAAAATGTTTAACAATAATTTGCTTATTTTTGTTGTTTATTTGTAGTTGTTTTAGTGTTAATATAGTATTAGTAATGTTTTGTATTTAGGGCAGTTTTCATTGATAAAATGATACTTTGCTCGTATTCAGTCTATGAATGAAAAAGGCCAGTTCTGAGAAGTGATGTGTGCATATAAATGAAATTATAGTAATGGTTTATGTGTTTGAAATTTTTGTAATGAACTTATTTGTAATGCTCAAAGCAAAAAATGAACTGCGGCAAATGGTCAAGTGGGGCAATAGAATAATTCAACCAAATATGGATAAGTAGAGTAGATGAAATATCTACCCTTGCCCCAATTGAGCGTGAGATTTATGCCGAGTACATAACATGGCCTTCATGATCAAGTGGGGCAGCAGAATAATTCGTCCATCAATGGATGAGCCGAGTAAATGAAATATCTACCCTTGCTCCAATTGAGCATGAGATTTACGCCGAGTACATAACATGGCCTTCATGATGAAGTGGGGCAACAGAATAATTCGACCATCTATGGATAATCCAAGTAGATGAAATATCTGCCTTTGCCCCAATTGAGCATGAGAGTTTAGCCGAGTACATAACATGGCCTCCATGATCAAGTGGGGCAGCAGAATAATTCGGCCATCTATGGATGAGGAGAGTAAATGAAATCTCTACCCTTGCCCCAATTGAGCATGAGAGTTAAGCCGAGTACATAACATGGCCTCCATGATCTAGTGGGGCAGCAGAATAATTCAGCCATCTATGGATGAGCCGAGTAGATGAAATCTCTGCCCTTGCCCTAATTGAGCATGAGACTTAAGCCGAGTACATAACATGGCCTCCATGATCTAGTGAGGCAGCAAAATAATTCAGCCAGATATGGATGAGTCGAGTAGATGAAACATCTTCCCTTGCCCCAATTAAGCATGAGATTTCAGTCGAGTACATAGCATGGCCTCCATGATCTAATGGGGTAGAAGAATAATTCGGCCATATAAGATTTAATTTGGCCTGTTAACAGTGGCGATGGCGGCGACCGCAAGCACATTGTTAGCGATGCATGTTGTAATTAGTGAAGGGGGTGTCATTAAATAGCCCTTGCGCACCCCACAAAAGGGGTATCCATCCTCAGTGAGCAGCGAGTCAAGGGGAAAAGGCAAAAACATCTGCACAATTACTAAGTGTGAGCATATGTTTGGCAGATTATTTTTTAATAGTAAAGGTGAGGGGAAAAGTTTAGCAGAGCTGGACGTGAAAATGGATCATGGAACAGCTTCCTGTGTGAATATTGTGGTGTCGGAGGAATGAAGAAGACGACATTCACCACTTCGACGAAGCAGGTCTCCAAGGAGGAGCGAAGTGGAGAAATCACCCAGAGGTAGGTCTCAAGAAAAAGGCAATGATAGGGCAGCAGGTGCACGGGCATCCGTTGGACAAGAGCCGAGCAGACCACCACGCGCTCTTAGTATCGTTGTGTTTATTGGAAATACGCCCATAACTGAAGCAGATTCAATCATTCACCATCCCAATGTGGCAATTGACTTTACTCGTCAAATATTTTCGCTTGAGGTACAATAATCTATGATTGGGCAGAGTGATTATGAGGAGTTTAGAGACGGAGTCCATGGGTCGATCAAGGGACTCTATTGAGCATACGAGACAGGCATACGGCTACGGGCCACTCAAAAAGAAATTGTTCAAAAAGATGGGCGGATTTGAGATTTGGAACGTCGCGCCCAGAAGCCAGAGAGTGAAATACGCAAAGCTAGGGCTGCCGAGAAAATGCCTTCAGGGTCTGTGAATATGGATGTCACCGATAGGGTAAACCAGCGGCTGATAAACCATGCCATAGCCAATTAGGAGACACTCGCCGTATTTGCTAAAGAAGCCAAAGGGGGCAAAGTGATACTTTCAAATAGTTTAAATTATTTATTTACATATTTTTATAATTTAAGGAGGGCAAAGTGATACTTTCAAATAGTTTAAAAAAATTATTTATATATTTTTATAATTTGGGGAGTCAAAATAATACCTTCTCAATAGGTTAAAGGTTTTTTTTTTTTTTTTTGTAAATAACCATTTAATTTATTATTTCATTTATTATAATTAGATTAGTTTCCATATCATTATCATGGATACTTCGTTTTAGGGGTGAGCGCGGGTCAGTTGCGGCCACGAAACTTCCAATCTGCTATCCGTCCGCCAGATTGGCAGATTGGAGAAAATCAATATGCATCCGTCCGTCAATCCAGCGGATGTGGATTGAGCGAATTGGCAGATGGATGCGAATCGGCTTGGCGGTTTAAAATTTTATAAATTTTCAATATAATTCAACTTGTGCGCTTCAAAAAAAAAAAATGTTATTACAGTCAATGACTTAAAAAAAGTATTACAATCACTGCATGCCTCATCTAAAGAAAGAAAGTTTGCAACTTTACAATATTACAATCACTGCACATCTCATTTACATATTACAATCACAGCATGTCTCATTGACATAAAGTATTACAATCTGTGGTTCTTAAAATATAAAACAATTCAAACCACCAAAACCATGAATATAGCAGTAGTAGAGATTGTATGTCTCTATATTGTTACATTTATATCTGTTTTTGAAAACAAAAACCAACCAGTATATATCATTTTTTTTATTTATTATTTTTAGAGTTATATTTAAAAATCAAAAAATATAGATAAATAATACATTTATTTTTTTCAATTCAAAACGTATATTCAAGTTGAAAACTCTTTTTTAACAGAGTATATTCAACAGAATATTTAAACTCTTTTCCAATTAAAAACACAAACAGAATATCTAAACAAATTGAAAACACAAAGTCTTACAAATTACTAGGGGCACTCGCAGTTTGGTTGTTCAGTTACGGCCAAAGGAACCTCAAATCCACCATCCATCCAAGACTAGGCGGATTAGAAAAAATCACTCTGCAATTGTCCGCTTGCCATCATGTATCCGTTCAAAATGTGAGAGATCGATTCAGTTCAGTCAATTTGAACAAATCGATATATCCGCTGCTCAACCATCCTTCGTTTTAAGGCCACCATTCTCAACCAAGGGATATGGGGGACACAAAACTTATTAGACCATGGATGGGCTTACGTTGGGGTTTGAAATAAGGGTAAGGCTGGTCTGTAGTTCAGTTTTGGACTAGATCATATTATTGTGTCTCTGTGAGCTTACCATAGAGTTCACATTGATTATCTGAACCGTTCGATATGTACAACTCATCGAGTACTTCATCCTTATAAAAAAAATCACGTTGATTGGATATCGATTGCTACTTGATCATATCATATTTCTGTTAAATTTTTTTTTAAAATCATACTAAATGTTGACAGAAATGTGATTTGATCAAGTTGCTATCGATATCCAATCCACGTGATTTTTTTAAAGAGATGATATACTCAACGAGTCCTACATATTGAACGGTTTAGATTATCGAAGAGAGCTCCATAATGAACCTACAAAATTTAACAATACTGCGTAATATGATTACGGACCGGACACAAGTGAAATAAGCTCTTCAAACAGGTTCTACCTATATCAATATCTTTGAAAAATGTTTCCCCAAAATTCCTCAACTACTCAAGGCAATTCAAGCTTTTGAAACTTCAAAATTTGACAAAGTCAATCTTCTTAATTTCACATCCACCATCACAATCACCAAGGTGTGACTTATTTTATTCAATTTATAGATTTTAATTTTAAAAAATTTATTTTTAATTGTTTAATCAAATTTATTTCAAGCAATTTTTTATTTTAGTAATTTATTTTAACTTAAAAAAATTGATTTTGAGAAGTTATTCGCCTACTGCTTCTAATTATCAGTTTCTGCTGTGTACATACTAATCTATAATTATACCCTTAAAAAAATTTATTTTTAAAAAAATAAAAAAAAAATCCAAATGGACTTCGAATTATTATTATTATTATTATTATTATTATTATTATTATTATTTATGGAAAATGTAGACTAGTAGTGAATAATAAAAGCAATAAAAGTTAATTCGTAAAGCTATCTCACAGTTTATTTAACAAGCACTACTTAGCAATTTAAATTTATAATCCAGCAGTTGCACCAAACAGATTAACAACTTTTAATTAAAGTTATAATCTATAATCTGCTAAGTTATAATTTATAATATATTTTAACAGTTACACCAAACACCCCTATTATTCGTTGGTCTTGGGGCACAGTAACGTAGTGCCCCATGTGTGTTTTCATTGGTGGAGACAATGAGATTTATCAATTTATGTTGGGTGATTAGAGAACATGAAGGAATATGAAGGTTTATGATTGACCTGGAATATGATCACATGGTGCTCCAAGACTAACCAATAATTTTCCATCTCTAACCAACCACCAAGAAACTATGTGAGTACAAATTAAATACGTGCATATATTAAAATTTAAAAATAAATATAATATAAGTACAAAATTAAATCCCAACTTTAGATTTAGCATAAAATAAATATAATATAAGTGCAATCCGATATGTTAATAAAAAAATATGTTTATAATTTGAGAGATTTTTTTGAAAATCTTATTTCTAATACTTATATACCAATAAGTCTAATAAAGTGTAATAATCCATTTAGTCATGCTGCTATCCGAAAGATCAAAAATCTCAACTTTAGATATAGCATAAAAAATGAAAACTAAATCTATGTTTTCTGAAAAATTTACTCTAGTTTAAATATTTGCCCCAGTTGCATTAGAATCTATATATTAGGGGAAAAAATCATGGAAGTTAATAAATTTCCTATTTAAAATTATAAAAATTAATAAATATTCTACTTTCACACTTTTTTTTAATGTGAAAATTAAAAAATAAATATAATATAAATACAAAAATAAATATAATATAAGTACAAAATTAAATCCCAACTTTAGATTTAGCATAAAATAAATATAATATAAGTGCAATCCAATATGTTAATAAAAAAAAATATGTTTATAATTTGAGAGATTTTTTTGAAAATCTTATTTCTAATACTTATATACCAATAAGTCTAATAAAGTGTAATAATCCATTTAGTCATGCTGCTATCCGAAAGATCAAAAATCTCAACTTTAGATATAGCATAAAAAATGAAAACTAAATCTATGTTTTATGAAAAAATTACTCTAGTTTAAATATTTGCCCCAGTTGCATTAGAATCTATATATTAGGGGAAAAAATCATGGAAGTTAATAAATTTCCTATTTAAAATTATAAAAATTAATAAATATTCTACTTTCACACTTTTTTTTAATGTGAAAATTAAAAAATAAATATAATATAAATACAAAAATAAATATAATATAAGTACAAAATTAAATCCCAACTTTAGATTTAGCATAAAATAAATATAATATAAGTGCAATCCAATATGTTAATAAAAAAAAATATGTTTATAATTTGAGAGATTTTTTTGAAAATCTTATTTCTAATACTTATATACCAATAAGTCTAATAAAGTGTAATAATCCATTTAGTCATGCTGCTATCCGAAAGATCAAAAATCTCAACTTTAGATATAGCATAAAAAATGAAAACTAAATCTATGTTTTATGAAAAAATTACTCTAGTTTAAATATTTGCCCCAGTTGCATTAGAATCTATATATTAGGGGAAAAAATCATGGAAGTTAATAAATTTCCTATTTAAAATTATAAAAATTAATAAATATTCTACTTTCACACTTTTTTATGATATGAAAATTTAAAAATGATGCACTAAAAAATTTAAGCAAAAACCAAAATACAATGTGAATGTTCACAGTAAAAAAAAAGCACAAAAATATCTGACTGTCCAAAAATTGGCAGGCAATGCGAATGTTCACAGCCTATGACAAGATAAACCAATAATATCTGATTGTCCTACAATGTTCAGGCAATGTGAATGTTCACAGCTTCCAACAACAAGAACAACAACAGAATTGGCGAAAGTGTGTCAATGCCTGTGAATTTTCACAGCATACAACAACAACACCATTAGTACCTGATTACGCAAACATTTTAACTGAATGTGAATGTTCATATCTGTTACCAACAGCAACAGAAAAAGAACTGGCCAAAA
>NW_021027114.1:584726-599364 GCF_004153795.1 Camellia sinensis
TTTTGATATTTTTGTGGATTTTGTTCTTTAGGGCTTTCAATCTCTGTGAGAAGAGCAGCATCATAATTTTGAATAAAGAGGTACCCTCTCTCTCTCTCTCTCTCTCTCTCTCGCGTCCATGATCATCAGTGTTTTGTATGTATTTTGTTTGTGCATGTGAAATTTGTGTGTATATGTCAAGGATTGGATACATTTTTTTCTGCTGTATGTTTGATTTAGTGAACATTCAATATTTGAAGCATGTAATTTTGGTCAAAGATTGGCTATTCCTTTTCTTTTTTATCTTTTTTTTCCCTTTTCTGGGTGTTCTTGAATTGTCTCAAAGAGAGCCATTTGCATATTTAATGGCTTAAATTGATGCCCCTTCCATCATCGAAGTTTTTTTTTTGGATTGGCCCTCCATTTTTGAAGTTGATCAAACATCCATATTACAATTCAAAGGATTCTGAAGAGTGAAGAGTAATGATGTGGAGATGATCTTTGTTTATGAAATGAGTCAATTAAGTCATATAAGGCCACTATAGGACATCAATAATCAAACCTATTTGGATATTTGTCCTGTTTTAAGTTATTTGGGCAATGACTTTATGTTACAGGGCAATCTTTTGTTTGTATGTTGTAATGGCCAGTGCAATTTGATGCATCAAATTCCATTTTCTTATTTAAACGTCTTTTTAAAGGAGCTTGTGTTATGATCCCATCATCCCACATCAAAACACAGAGGCCTTGTGAATATAGGTCTGTTTGGACACCCCCCCTTGCAAGCCGATTTTCGTGGGTAAGTTCTACCCATAGGGTTTGTATCACTTTGTCCAAGGTGTCAACACATCTTTACATCTCTCGTAAATATGAGAGAGGGAGAGAGAGAGGGGATGAGGAGGAGGAGGAGTTGATTTGTGTCTGAACACATCCTTTTCTGATCTGTTATGTTGAAAAAGTTGAAAGATCTCTGAATATACACTTATCCATTTACAATCCCATATATACACTTTCCTTTTCCAGATTTTCTTTAGCTTGAGGTACAGATCTCCAATCTCTTCACTTTAATATTTGGATTTATTTGTGTATTACATGTTTGTTTATATGCCAAGCTCAAGTTGAAGTTCTCTCTTTATTGTTCTTTGTTAGATTTCTATTTTTTGCCCCCTTTTTTTTCCTAGGTTTTGGAGTGAGAAATTTTGGGCAAGTTTTTGTTTTTGTTTTTTTTCCTTGATTTCTGAGCTGGGTTATATTTATTTTTATTTTTATTTTTATTTTTTGGGTAAAAATTTTATTTTTAAAAAAATTTCGTTTTGTGGTTCTTGCAGATCTCTATAGAAGCTAAGGAGCTTTGATCAGCTCTGTCTTATTCATCACTCTATTTTTTCAGGGCAGGTTAGTTTTGTTTTGTTTTTTTTTTTTTGATGCATAAGATAGGTTTGCTTGCATACATATATACATATATTCCATACATATTGTTTGCTAAAACATGCTAATAGAGTCAATTCATTTTCAGACTAGCACAATACATTGCATGATTAAAAAGGAGTGCCAAAGAAAATAATTATTTCTGAAGGAAAAATAGTACTAAAGTAAATGAACTATGTAAGAAGCAGACCCACATTTTGAAGTTTCAATGGCCACATGTTGAACTCGCATACTACGAAATTAGTACTATTTAATTCAAGTCTACTGTCTGTGGTTCAAATTACCTCAAAGTTTACTGTCTCATGTTCTCTTTATATCCATGTGTGACAATAATTCAAGTCATAAAATAAATATTTAATTAACAAAACCATATTTGATGTCTTGAACTGCTACAGGTTTGTACTCTTTCAAGCCTACTCATATGTGCTCTCTACTTTAGTCAAGCAGTATGAGTTTTAATTGTTGAAACTAAGCTCTTCACTGTTAACATGTTATAATGAAAAGATAAGTGATTTCTAAAATGGGTTTAAGCGGCGTTTTTTTTAACGGCGTTTTTTTAAACGCCACGTTTATTAATATATAACGACGTTTTATAAATACGTCGCATATTCCTGTTCTCTTTATATCCATGTGTTATTGAACAACTCTGTTTAGATTTGTTTACTCAATATACTGATGAGAATCTACTTGAATTTGGTTTCTCTTACTTTTCTGGAGCTATATTCTTTTGTCTATAATGCTTCTAAATATGAGGATACATTCACCATTATGTCAATTTATATGTATCAAAATATATTTTGGTTTATTTAGATGATAAACATTAATTGGAGAACTCAGCAGTGATTAGCAGTCTGTCTATTGGTTAATTTGGGTATTGACTTAAATTTGATTTTTTTTTTCTATCACTCATCTATCTTTCGTTATATTTTTTCACAATATTGTATCGAAGGTCATCAGCCAAAGCTGGGTTTGGCTGGAACAGGTTTGTCATTGATTTATTGATTGAAAAGGAATTACATAATAAAATGTTGATCTAGAACCAGGTTCCCCCTTCCCGTTCTCTTAGTAGCATCATAATAGTGCTATTATTTATCTTGCTTGCTTGTGTTTGTTTTTATTTGCTTGTGTTTGTATTGTTTCTTTGTTTCTATTACATATGTACTTCAGTAATTACATTTTGGGGAGTACATAACAATACAGGCTAAACTAATCTAATTTTTTCTGTATATATGGGCAACATCCTTTTTGATTTGTCAACTTTTAGTGGACTTTGGTCTCCTCTTTCTCCTTAACTTTATAGTTTGCTCGAGGTTTTGCTACAGGTTGCCTAGTTTTGTATCTTTTGTTAAATAGCCAATTTAGAATTAATGCAATGTAAAATAATTTTAAAAGATTTTTGTCTTTGTCTTGAAAATCATTTCAGAAGATGGTAAACTGAAGGCTGAAGAAAAAAAGTTTATAGTGCTACACAGGTCCAGAGTTCGTTAAAAATATGTCTAAGAATAATTTCTTCAGTTATCGTCATGACTAAAATTTTGGTATCAAGACATGTCTATGCCAGTAGAGTCACATTTGAGAGATGTTTGGATGACAGGGAACTAACTAGCAATTAAACACAAAAATGATAACATAGGATATGTCCTCATCAATCGAATAAATAATAGCATTTATCCAAGATATTAATGTATGCTTACATGGGCTTCAATAATTGTGGATAGAGTTTTTGTTCGTTTCAACAATCCAAGTTCAATGCGATTCCTTTTCACAGTATCGCGTGGACATGATATCTCAACTCCAAGAGAATAAAGTTTTCTCTGTAGGATAGAAATAAACTAGCTTGATTAATGAAACAAGAAAAATAAGGGGGTGAGGGTTAAATGACATGTTTCCACAATTGAAACAAAAAGCATAATAGTTTCGTTATCAGTGAAGTGAACTATTATACAGCACATGTGATATGACGCAAAGATGTTGAACAAAACTAGTGAAACTTTCATGTATTGGGTGCTAATTCATAATCCAGATAACCAAATAATCAGCCAAAACTAAACTAATCTAACCTTTTCTGTTCTATCCTGAAATGAATGAGGGAGTGTAAATATAATTTACAGCCGCCACTAAGAGGTCATTGGTTAATGAGTAATATGTACTAGCACTTTGAGGTTCTCAAGGAGTGCCTTCTTTAAACAAAATCCATGAATAAATAGGGATGCAACAAGCCAACAAACCTCAGTTTCCCATCTCTGGGCATGAATGGAGGCCTCTGCCTTTGCATTTGCAAATCTCCACTGCAGATGATGGTTATGAAGCAATTTCAGAGTATGCACTTCTTCTTGATGACTTAAAACCTTCCTTCCCCTCCTTGAATCTACTGCTCATAATAGTGCATGCTAAACTGTGGATTGGACATGGGAAAAGTTATAGCAGTACTTATCTGCCTCTGTTGATTACCGTTAATTTTTTTTGATAAATTGTGGTGTCTTATATCTCTATAAATTGTTGAATGTTACCATTGTATTTAGTCCTAACCATGCATGCTATTGCCTTCTGTTTGAAACATGCGTTGTAATAATATTTTAGTCCTAGTTTCTTGTAATTTCTGTTACCATAGGCAAATATACATGTTTACTGTACTATTTGCATAGCTAAGACAGTACAGAAATAAACAATTTGTTGCAAGTGAAAAAAATGTAGGTCTTGTTTGGTTGTGTGGAGGTTTGTGTAAGTGACTTCACTCTAGGACATACTCCAATTTACACCCATCCCATTGTTGTGATTGCCAAGAGAATTGAGTACCATGCCATATAACTCTATTGAAGTGGGCTTTACATTTGCAAATAAACAAAGTGTGAAAAGATGACTTATTGAAATATTAATGGAGAAATTATATTCCTTTAGGTGATGGGTAAAGTGTCATTGTCTCTTCCAATCGTGCTCTTGTTACCTTGAATTAGTGTTTATTTTTGTTTTGCTCATGATTATGCTTATCATTTGCAGGTGGAAAGCGTCTTGTTCCAGTGGGTCTTGGAGATGATGATCAATGCATGGAAGATGACTTTGCTGCATGGTATTAAGAACATGAATCATTACCTGGAACTCATAGCATATATATTTTTGCAACTTCTTTAAGATATGTAGAAATAAAAGCTTAGTTACTGCTGCTAATGTAGGTGGGAATTACTTTGGCCCGAGTTAGATCAGTTGCTTAAGGATGATGACAGTTCAACTGTTGCAACTCCTTACACTGCTGCTGTGTTGGAATATCGTGTGGTATATCATGACGACACATATGCATCAATATTGGACAAGAGCATGAGTATGTCAAATGGTCATGCTGTTCATGATGCACAACATCCATGCAGGTACCCAAAGAATGTTTAAAAATCCTGAATTTTTCTGTTGCCAGTTAATTATATGCTTTTGTTTCTGTAACCTAACAAATATTCTATCTTGGAATTAAGGTCTAATGTAGCTGTGAAAAAGGAGCTTCATACTGCTGCCTCTGATCGATCTTGCAGCCATCTGGAATTTGACATTGCTGGAACTGGACTTGCGTAAGTTGCAATTCTAATTCACTTAATTATGGATGTATATTTGGAATAAGGTGATGACAAATTCTGTCGACTTACTACTATTATTTATTTTTGGTAAGCAAATTGTCAACTGGATTTTGCTTTAGCTTTACATGGAAAATGTCTGCTCTTTAAATTTAAAACAAATTGGATTAGAAAAAGCACGCATTTAATGATGAATCAACTTTGTTCATTTATCTTTCTTCACTTCCTTTGTCCACAGATATGAAACTGGGGACCATGTTGGCGTGTACAGTGAGAATGTGATTGACATTGTGGAGGAAGCTGAAAGGTTAATGGATTTATCACCAGATACAAATTTCTCCATTCACACCGATAAAGAGGATGGCACTCCACTTGGTGGTAGCTCATTGCTGCCTCCTTTCCCTGCATGTACCATAAGAACGGCACTGACTCGATATGCGGATCTTTTGAGCTTTCCGAAGAAGGTAGGGCCATTGTTTGTTTAGTTATGTGTTGCTCATAATATTATATATGTGAACTCTCATTAACTAATTTGTTAAATGTATGTGTTCCTAGATATTATATCACAGTACTTGTTATTCAACTACATGATACCAGAACAACAACCTATTTTGTGTATATTCTAAATAAACACGTGTTGATTGGCTTATCATATATAAATTTAAAGTCAGTTTCGTTTTCTATGTTCTACCTTTCTAGAGTAGGGAGGTAGTCTTGTGGAGTAACTTCTATTTGCCTTCCTCTTTCCTCTACATAGACTGATAATTAGGACATAGGATGTAAAGGGGATTTCTACTTATTTGTGTTTTCTTTTCCTTTTTGAGTCAATTCTTTATTGGTCTGGTACCCTTTACAAATTACAAATTATAAGAAGCAAAGATTCTTTATTGGTCAGATTCAGGATGTGTCTTTTCAGCTGATCAGTTCGAAAACTGTCTCTCAGAACCTCCAAATACTTCTTGCCTGGAGTGTCTCTCAGAATCTCCAAATACTTCTCAGGCTTCATTATCTGCTCTATGCTATTGTTTTTATATATACTTATTTCTAACAACTTATGTAATTGGGCAGATACACCTCAGGTATTATCTCATGTCTCATTTTATTTTGGTAATTGACGATGGGAGGTGCATTGAGCACGGGTGATGCACCCAAAGATAATATAACAGAGACAAAGTTGATCTCTTTTGAGGCATGTGGTATGTATGGCATAGTTGATCTCTCATTGTTACCAACTTTTGAATGATGTAGCTGCAGGACTGTGTTATGACTACCCTGGAGAAGAAGACTATCATTTTAGTGACTCATCAAGTGGAATTTCTCTCCCATGTTAACAAAATTCTGGTAATGAAATACTTTGAATTGCCACTCTTGTATTTACATACTAGCTTTCAATTCATTGCATAGAATAAATTGTTTTTTTCCATAGGTTATAGAAGGTGGAGAAATTACTCAATCCGGAAGCTATAAAGAACTGTTGATGATCGGTACAACATTTGAACAGCTTGTGAATGCTCACAAAATTTCAATTCCAGTCTTGGATCATACAATTAATCAAAATAAAAGTGAAATTCAATCACAATACATGGATAGAATGGAAGAGACTAGAGGGTCCTACCTTACTAAAGCAAATAGTGAGGGGGATATTTCTATCAAAGGTCTGCTAGGAATACAACTGACAGAAGAAGAAGAGAAGGAAATTGGCAATGTTGGATGGAAGCCATTTTTGGATTACATCCTCGTCTCAAAGGGATTGTTGATGCTTTCTTTAGTTATAATTACTCAGATTGGTTTTGTTGCTCTTGAAGCTGTTTCAAGTTATTGACTAGCTTTCAGCATTCAAATTCCTAAAATTAGTAGTGGCATCTTAATTGGAGTATACACTATAATTTCGAAAACAAGTACCTTCTTTGTATATCTAAGGTCTTTATCCGTTGCTCTTCTAGGATTAAAAGCTTCCAAGGCTTTCTTTTCAGATTTCACTAATTCTATTTTCAATGCTCCTATGCTCTTCTTTGATTCCACCCCAGTTGAACGAATTTTGACCCGTGTAAGACTTTATTCTTCTTCAATCAATTCTAAAGTAACCATAGTATTTATGTATCGTAGTGAAGTGTAATGTATTTCTTAGCTAGTTACTGATATGCACTTTTATATACCTGCTTGTTATATGTAGGTTTCATCAGATTTATGTGTGGTGGATTTCGACATACCTTTCTCATTTTCCTTTGTGGTTGCTCCTTTAATTGAATCGGTAACAATCATTGGCATTATGGCGTCAGTCACATGGCAAGTTCTCTTTGTAGCATTATTTGCTATAGTGGCTTCAAAATATGTTCAGGTGAGTTTCATTTTCCAACTTAATAGTAATATTTTTCTTATTTTCATCGATGAAAGGAAAATTTTAATTAAGAAAATTCTTTATTGACTCAAGGGATATTATCAAGCCTCTGCAAGGGAACTAATGAGAATCAATGGAACAACAAAAGCACCTGTCATGAATTATGCAGCCGAGACCTCACTTGGAGTGGTAACTATAAGAGCATTTAACATGGCAAACAGGTTCTTCCAAAGCTACCTAAAGCTTGTAGACAATGATGCAAAACTTTTCTTTTACTCCAATGCAACCATGGAGTGGTTAATTTTGAAAGTAGAAGCACTTCAAAATCTTACTTTATTCACTGCTGTTTTTCGCTTGGTTTTACTTCCCAAGGGTTATGTTGATCCAGGTATATCCATGGTTCAGTGGAATAATTCATTTATTGCTTAGAAATTTTCTTTTAGATTCTTAAAACATGTCTATTTTTGCAGGGCTTGTTGGACTTTCTCTTTCTTATGCTTTGGCTTTAACAAGCACCCAAGTGTTCATGATTCGATGGTATAGCAGCTTAGCTAATTATGTTATTTCAGTGGAACGAATCAAACAGTTTATGCACATACCTCCAGAGCCTCCAGCAATTGTGAAAGATAGAAGGGCACCATTTTCATGGCCTTCTGAAGGGAGGACAGAGTTACAGGATCTAAGGGTAAGGGAACTTATTATTGCTTCCACTTGTTTGTATAGATGATATTCAAGTAAATTCATCAAAAAACAATCAATTAATCTTATGAGTGGCTACTGGCTAGAAGTTTTTGGACTAAGGAACCAATGAAATTTCACGCGTTTCAACAATCTAAAAACATATAAATCCTTTCATATGGATTGGGGTGTTCATCTTCTTTAAACAAACTTTCATGTTCCTCTCTTCATTTTCTTTAATGTATATTGTTCGAGTTGCTCAGTCTTGTCTAATTGTTGCAGAGGAGATGGGCTGAGATAGAAATGGAATGGTGAACTTCAAGGAATTTCTTTTTGCTTTCACTCGTTGGGTTGGAATCGATGACAATGAGGATGATGAACAAGAAGACAATGCCTGAATCCCAAATTTCAAGCATCTTATTCCATGGTTCCCCCCTATGTTTGTAATGTAAATAAACCTGTTGCATTTGTTTTCAGTGTCATAAAGAACTACTTGATGTTTGAAAAATATTTTGTGCTCAATTGAATGCTATTATGCTCCTTGCTGTTAAATCATTAAGGATGGGTAGAGGGAATTAGAGGAGTAATGGCTAAAAAACCCACATTTCCTCCAGCTACAGTATGGCACCATCGGAGGGAAGGAAGGCTAGCCGGGGATCATTACTTGTAATCTAGGCTTGGATTTGCTCTTAGGAATAGTATCTGAAAGCATGGTTCTGGCCCCCCCTTCCCTTCCGTCCGAGCTTGTCCATTCATTGGGTGATACCTTGCTTTCTCACATTCAAGTGTTTGCTCATCGTTTAGTTTAGGCATGCAAGTGAGATTTCTGCTTATTGCAGTCACCTCTGAGGTTCTTCACTCTGGCCAAGCCTTTAGGAGACGTGAGTTTGGATGGATTAGATAAGAAAGGATTGTAATGCGATGAATTGTTAATATTGAGATAAGTAGTCTATGAACTATTTAGCTAAAAATGATCTTTGTTTAACTATTAGGGTGAGCTTCACTTTTCTAACCAATGGTAGACTAGTTGGACATAGAGTTTAATCCCATATCTTATCCAATGAAAGAAATGCCCCCTTAGATTGTTGAAGAGATAGGGCGGTAGTAAGATTTCTACTCATTGCAGTCACCTCATGGTTAATCACACCCAGCCCAAGCCTTTATGTTGTTTGAGCATGTTTGGTATAATTTTTCTCAAATTAAAAATTAAAAACTAGTAAAAACTGAGCACACTCATTTCTCAAATTTCAAATAGTTAGCATAATTATCACTATTTTTGTAAAATTTTATTTCAATTATTTCTATAAGCAAAAGTTACACTACACATTCTGACAGATTCAGCCACCTGACAACGTTCCCATGTTTATATCCTGCCAACAACCCATAAACAAGAAAAGTGCCAAGCTCTAATGTCATCACAAGCATAATTCTGAGGAAAATAATAACAATAATGCTTTCAAAGTATCTAAATAACAAACTACACTTGAAAATAGTACAAAACACTCCAACCCAGAGACATGTACTACTGGGTTAGTAGATCACTACTTTGCCTCACTCATGTACACAAATGATAATAATGTCTTAGTTCTCACAGGACTCTCCACCGATACCAAAACTGTCATCCCAAGCTTACAATAAAATCCAAAACAATACGAAAAGACAGCATTGGCGGGACAATGTTCTAACCAAACTGCCCTAAAAACAACACAAACACAAGCACACCCTTAGACTCGGATTGTCCCTTACCTTGGTATACTGTCACTAAGCCTCCCTCCAGACACACGATACACATGCTTCATAATATCATATATATATATAGAAACTAAGTTAGAACTGGCACGTAACACGGTGCCAGTGCCCCGATGGCAGTTGGAGGCATTGGCAGGCCCAGCAACAAGTATAGCATGGGACATGTTGTTTTAATGGCAGAGACTAACACACAAGCTCCAAAAGCTCACTAATAAAGTGATCAACCATCAGCCCCTAGTCTTGGCCCTCTTCATACCAAGGCTGTTGTTGTGGAAGGGGGATACAGAACCAGACATTTGAGAACCTTCATCACGAAGTGTACCATTGATCATTGCGAGCTCTCGTAGCTGCTGCTTTTTGTAGAAATCCTGAGTTTCATCCTGCATAAAAGAAACGATGAAGACGAAGATTCTAGTATTTCCTAGGAAACATAGGCAATAGCTGTAACCGAGAAAATATCATATTGCAATACAAAATAATTTGGGTCATTGGGGAAGGCAAAAGGAAAAAGTTACCATGGGCTTGAGCAGATCTTCCAGTATTTCACGTGCTTGCATTAAACGTGCATCAACTATCTCAACTGGCAATTCAGCCTCAACAAGTATGTGGAGTGGTTCGTTCAAGTGCTCATAACCCGGTTTCCCCCTCATGATCTCTTCCTTCAAGTCACAATTAGCAAACAAATAATGTTCATATTTTCAGAAAAAGGAAAACGAGAGGTTGCTCAGGCAGAAGCTCAGAAAAACAAGTAAAACTTACTTGATATAGAACAAAATGCTATTCATATTATTAATAAAATGGGTTCTCAATTGATTTAAACATTGTATGCACAACAGCATGAGCATCGTTGAATTGAAAATGAAAGAAAGCTAATGTAAATCAAGCAGCATGAGCATGGCTGATGCCACACCTCTAGTTCTACTAACTTATTCATTTATTTGTCTTCAATAATCAAATGATTTTTTTCTTATTCGGCAGTTCTTTCTCTTGAAAACAGATGTGGAAGGTCATTGATCTCTTCATTATGTACAGCACACCATTATAATGGTTTCAGAATTTCAAGACATAACTCCCATTTTTGGACTAAGATGATTAAAGAATATGGAAAGGTAATTAAAAGAGGCTAATAAAATTGGATTAAAATGGCAACAAGAGTAATAAAATTGGGTTGAGTTCAATTGGACGTTAATTGAACCTATTGAGTCTTAAGTCATTTCATACTCTTTAGTGATAGTAATGGCTCAAGAATCAATGTTTGTCACTTCCTTTGAGGTAACTCCATGATAGGGAGGGGGTTTTGTTGGTCTTCTATTTTCATTCATTGAGCTTTCGTCCCATTGATCCATAGATCATCATGTAATAACCTTGCAATCATTGATGATTTGTGGTCCGATTCTACTCCTCCCTTGATCTATTTCATGATAGGGAGAGGCAGAGAGGATAAACATCCTCTCGAAACACTCTGTTTTTGTTCTGTTTCCATTCTATTGCAGCAAGGCAGTATCAAAAATTAGTGGCCAATTGGCCACCCTACCATCCGGCCGACCACTTTCCTTGTTTGGCCGGCCACCTTTTGTTGAGCAAATAGTTTCATTTTTCTTGAAAAACAAAGCAAAAACTAAGGCAAAAATAGAATTATTTTCTGACTACGGATAGAACTAGATCAGGCAGCAGCACAGAGCCATTTATGGGAGAATATTCTTGCTTACAAGTGTGATTCCTCGATTCCCGCGCAAATTAGATTTCATACATAATGTGTTGTAATTAATTAGCTTTCAATTTCCAAATAGCTACTCACTTAGTTGATTAATTTCGTGTTGTAATCAATTAGTTAGCCTAATTCTAATTTGTTGTAATAATTAGTTAGTGTTAATTAATTTATTTGGTTTCTAATAGTTAGTTTAAATTAGGACATTTATTTGGACCCTCCTTGTCATGACCCGAACCCGCCCTCATCGATTAAGGACATAACCGGCCGGTAATCTTGAAATTACCTACGGCCTCAAACCAAATCGGACATAACTCATCAGAGTAAAGGGACCAAATGGAAGCAGAATTTAAAACTTTGTCCATAGAGGTGTGCTTACGTGGCACATCATAACAAACCATACATAAAGATATTAATAACTCACATCAAACAATATAGTAGCATAAAGTTCTGTATAGACAGGATCATTCAAATCTAGGTCAGCCGATCAAAACTATATACAAACGTATCCAAAGTCCTCGCCAACATGACAAAATGACACAAGATAGCAAAAGGGCGAAGACGTGTCTCGTGCGTGAGACGCAAGGGTTGACTCCTCAAAACCTTGGTTGTTCCACACAGACTTCACTGATGTTGGGTTTGGACCGCTCTTGGCTCACCTATATACACATGAATAAGCGTGAGCGAAAGCTCAGTGAACAATATCGAATAAAGAACATACATTAGAACAACATACGACAAACGGCCATGGGCCCAATTCATATTCTATCTAATATATATAGAGGTATACATAGGGCAGGTGACTGCAGTTCCAAACATATCAAACGGCCTCGGGCCTAATCAATTCATGTCAAACTGGCCTTTGGCCCATTCATACTTTCATTAGTGTCAAACTGGCCTTTGGCCCATCCATACTTTCATTTGTGTTCATTAGTGTCAAACTGGCCCTTGGCCCATTCATTCTATCTTTCATGTCAAACTGGCCTCTGTCCCATTCATTCATATCCAACGGCCTTTGGCCCATTCATTCACATCAGACCACTATTCATGTCAGATTGGGCTTTGGCCCATTCATTCTCTTATTCGTGTCAGACTGGCCTTTGGCCCATTCATTCTCTCATTCATGTCAGACTGGCCTTTGGCCCATTCATTCATGTCATACGGCCTCTGGCCCATTCATTTAGGTCATACATGTCAAATTGGCCTTTGGCCCATTCACTTTATCATTCATGTCAGACTGGCCTTTGGCCCATTCATTCTCTTATTCATGTCAGACTGGCCTTTGGCCCATTCATTCTCTTATTCATGTCAAACTATCATTCATGTCAGACTGGCCTTTGGCCCATTCATTCTCTTATTCGTGTCAGACTGGCCTTTGGCCCATTCATTCTCTCATTCCTGTCAGACTGGCCTTTGGCCCATTCATTCTCTCGTTCATGTTAGACTGGCCTTTCGTCCATTCATTGTCCCATTCGTGTCAAACTGGCCTTTGGCCTATTCATTCATGTCATACAGCCTCTGGCCCATTCATTTATGTCATACATGTCAAACTGGCCTTTGGCCCATTCACTTTATCATTCATGTCAGACTGGCCATTGGCCCATTCATTCTCTCATTCGTGTCAAACTGGCCTTTGGCCCATTCATTCATGTCATACGGCCTCTGGCCCATTCGCTCTTTAGGCATAGCAAACATTTGTCCACAATTCAAATTAACAGACTAATAGGAAGCTAAGCAATTGGACAAATAGCATATTCTAGATATCTTTATTGAGATGCTGCTCACAGTGATCGGTTGGTTGATTTGCCCTGGGGCTTGACCCTACACATCACATAACACAAATGGGTCACAAATGATTCAATCCGTTCTTAATTCACATATTCCTCTTTAGGCTTTATTCTTATCCCTTTTTAACTCATTTACAATACTTAATGCATGCCTAAGAGTACTTAGAAGTGAAGGGGAACGGAAAACGAAACACAGAACGTATTCTCAAAATTCCAGAAACAGGGGTCCCCGCTTGAGCGTGGACTCTCCCGCTCGAGCGGACCCATGAGGTCCGCAAAAGTACTGGATACAACATTTTCACGCTCGAGCTGAAGATCAGTCTACATAGCTCCCCGCTCAAGCGGACATCATGTCTCCAGAAAATACTGGGAGCTCGTATTTTACGCTCGAGCGGCAGATCCCCCGCTCGAGCGGACATAAAAATTTCTGGATTTTCTAGAACACGTTCTTGAGCTTCAACTCGACATTCAAAGGCTCTAAACACATGATTTTGGCTCAAACTTTGCATATACATGTACTAACATGGTACAAACACCAAATTTCAACATTATGAAGCTCAATTCAAAGAATTACTTACATGCATGTTCCAAAATTGACTCAAACTCATCACCAACACACTAAATTCAAACATTCAAAGCTCACACTTTCATGATTTGCACTTGCATGTAGGAGATACTCATTATTCTCAACTTAATTGGTGAAGAGATGATCAAATACATGGACTTCATTCACATTCATCATGGATTACACACTTTATGCTCAAACATGGAAATTTATAGCAATTTCCTACATGCATGTGTCTATTGACTTCAAATTCAACAAAACTAACTCAATTCATATTCTTTATCATCATTCAACTTTGAATTCACAAATTACAACATTAAACTCATAACTTCATAATCAATTGCTCACCTAGAAGCACAATCTCCCCAATTTATGGTCAAATCTTGAGTTAGTCTTCAATTTATTCAAGCTTCTTGAGCAAATCTTCAATTGTTTCCCTTCTCTCTCTCTAGCCGGCCCTCTCTCTTTTCTTGAGTTCAAAATCAGCCAAAATGAAGCTAAAAAGGAGAATTGGGTGTATAGTGCCCCACTTATATAATTTCCCTCAGTTATAATTACCAAATATTAAATAATTGGGCACTATAGCATTAATTTAATCTAATTAATCTGATCCGAATCAATTTTTAATTAAATTTCACCGTAGGCTCTAAAAATTATGCCAATTACAATGGCGCAATCAATTTTGGTTTCTGTGGCCAATAAGGCCTTCAATTTAAATTCCAAAGCAGATAATCAAACAGATATTCCTACGATGAACATATAGAAATTCAAAACCACATATTTTCACATAAATGATACAAATAAACATATCAAACACATAATCGCATTCATAATAAGGACCAATTAGCA
>NW_021027115.1:39045-50119 GCF_004153795.1 Camellia sinensis
CACCTTTCATTCGGCACTTCCGAGGTAACTCTTCGTCTTCTGCTTTACTTTCTGCAATGTAGGATACAAAACTGCCGTAGCTAGTTGTATTCTTTAACTGCTGAATTTGATGCACCATAGACCGTAGTTGACTGTAAACATACATACAACTGACATCTGTTTGAAACTGGTACATGCACACACACTGCACTAGCCCTGAATCACTCAAACACACGGCACACACTATTTTTCACTGCAAACACACCGGTACCCGGTATTTGTCTGAATCTGTTAAATTTGCACGCATGCTATATCTGTTCTGAAATACCCAAACACGCTGACACATCACACGTATTATTCCACTGTAAACACACCGGCACCCGGTATTTGCTTGAATCTGACAAACTGCAGAACAATGCAAGAATGAGGCACGCATGCCGATGCAAATGAAGCATGATACAAGATGATACAACTGAGACACGCGGGCCTCATAAAATGCGAAATGATACAAGTGTGACACGTATGCCACACGGAATGCAAAATTTTACAAATGAGACACGCATGCCTCATAAGATGCCGAATGATGCAAGTGTGACACGCATGCCACACGGAATGTAAATGGGCTAACATGCGCAACAACGCACGTATTCCGGAATGCATGACAATGCAAAAATGCAATGACAATGCGAGTGAACTGCACACATCAATGTGCCGAAGGTTTTGCACCTTCCAAGGATTTAAGGTCTCCTAGACCGTGGAGATTGCACAAGAAATGCATAACAATGCAAGTGAACTACACACATCAATGTGCCGAAGGTTTCGCACCTTCAAAGGATTTAAGGTCTCCTAGACCGTGTATATACTTGTGTGGTTTGTCTGGTTGCTCCAGCCTCAAATGAACCGTACATACAATATCGTGCCTGAAAAGAAAACAAACTTAACAGGTACAATGTTGTTAGCAATATGCATGACAATGCAAATGAACTGCACACATCAATGTGCCGAAGGTTTTGCACCTTCCAAGGATTTAAGGTCTCCTAGACCGCGCGTGTTTAAGGTCTCGCCAGACTAGCGCGCGTGTTTAAGGTCTCGCCAGACCGCTGGGTGCCTGCGCGGTTCGTCTGGTCGCTCCAGCCTCAAATGAACCGTACATACAATATCGTGCCTGAAAAGAAAACAAACTTAACAGGTACAATGTTGTTAGCAATATGCATGACAATGCAAATGAACTGCACACATCAATGTGCCGAAGGTTTTGCACCTTCCAAGGATTTAAGGTCTCCTAGACCGCGCGTGTTTAAGGTCTCGCCAGACTAGCGCGCGTGTTTAAGGTCTCGCCAGACCGCTGGGTGCCTGCGCGGTTCGTCTGGTCGCTCCAGCCTCAAATGAACCGTACATACAATATCGTGCCTGAAAAGAAAACAAACTTAACAGGTACAATGTTGTTAGCAATATGCATGACAATGCAAATGAACTGCACACATCAATGTGCCGAAGGTTTTGCACCTTCCAAGGATTTAAGGTCTCCTAGACCGCGCGTGTTTAAGGTCTCGCCAGACTAGCGCGCGTGTTTAAGGTCTCGCCAGACCGCTGGGTGCCTGCGCGGTTCGTCTGGTCGCTCCAGCCTCAAATGAACCGTACATACAATATCGTGCCTGAAAAGAAAACAAACTTAACAGGTACAATGTTGTTAGCAATATGCATGACAATGCAAATGAACTGCACACATCAATGTGCCGAAGGTTTTGCACCTTCCAAGGATTTAAGGTCTCCTAGACCGCGCGTGTTTAAGGTCTCGCCAGACTAGCGCGCGTGTTTAAGGTCTCGCCAGACCGCTGGGTGCCTGCGCGGTTCGTCTGGTCGCTCCAGCCTCAAATGAACCGTACATACAATATCGTGCCTGAAAAGAAAACAAACTTAACAGGTACAATGTTGTTAGCAATATGCATGACAATGCAAATGAACTGCACACATCAATGTGCCGAAGGTTTTGCACCTTCCAAGGATTTAAGGTCTCCTAGACCGTGCGTGTTTAAGGTCTCGCCAGACCGACAAATGCAAAGTGCGGAACAATGCAAGAATGAGGCACGCATGCCGATGCTAATGACGACGCACATACTAGCGAAGATGTGACACGCATGCCAATGCAAATGAAGCACACATGCCAACGCAAAATAATACAGGTGCGACACGTATGCCACACGGAATGCAAATGGGCTTAAATGCGTAACAACGCACGTGTTTCGGAATGCACGACAATGCATGGGATAAAAATGCAATGATAATGCATGAGAAATGTGCATGACAATGCAAAGGGGTGTGTGTTGTAACACATGTAGTATGCAACAATGCGAATGTGAGGCGCATGACAGCGCGATGTAATGCACCGAAGTAGTGTGATGAACGCATGCAACACACATGGGGCAACTCTTGAATTTTAAAAGGATACAAAAAGGATACACCTTGCACGAATTCGAGTGCCACGCACAGAAGACACGACCCGAGGTCAAAACGGAGGTCGGTCGAACGTCGGAGATGCACTTTCTTGCACTTTCTTGAGCTATGAAGACCACAAACTTCTCATATGGCCTAAACAAGGCTGTGGGAACCCCACCGGCCGGGAAAGGATGTCACCGGCTGGCCGCCGGCATCAAAATAAGTCCATCGGCACAAAAAAGTGCCGGCCAGCACAAAACATTGCCGACCGACAAACAGTTGCTGATTCGGGGCAATTTCGACTTTTCACATCGGGTGTTTTAAAATAGGGCTTCAAGCCCTATTTCCTCACTTCCCCACCGTCGAAATCTCTTGCTCTCTCTCTCTCTAGAGTGTTTCTCTCTCCTCATTTCTCCGTTTCTTCGCGTTCTACGCCTATTTCGTCGTCGGATTCGCAATTTTCTTCGCGTTTCGGACATTTTCAACCGATCACATTTTTGTTTCAGTGCCTCGTTTGGCGTTCCCGCCTTTTCGGGGTTTGTTCCCCTTGCTTTCCTCTTCATTCCCGTGCCTTTTCACATTCCGGCCTTCCCGGCCATTCCCGACCCTCTCGGGAGTTGACTTTTCAGTTGACTCTTCGCATTCCGGCCCGGTTTTCCTCTTTCCGGCCATTTTCATACCATTCTCTACATGGCGGACGACATTCCACGTGGCGGGACTCCCCCGGACCACGAGATGGATCCCGGGGTCGAGCTCCTACCGTTGGGCGAGCGCCCGTTCGACCCGGCGACCTACCGACCGGCGGTCCATGTTCTGCCCCCCGACGGCCTGCGTCAGTTCCGGAGCTTCGAGAGGCATGTGGCGCCTGAGCTACTACTACGCGAGCCTACCTCCCACCTTTCATTCGGCACTTCCGAGGTAACTCTCTGTCTTCTACTTTACTTTCCGCAATGTAGGATATAAAACTGTCATAGCTAGTTGTATTCTTTAACTGCTGAAATCTGATATACCGTAGACTGTAGTTGACTGCAAACATATATACAACTGACATCTGTTTGAGATTGGCACATGCACACACACTGCACTAATCCCGAATCACTCAAACACACGGCACACCCTGTTTTTCACTGCAAACACACCGGTACCCGGTATTTGTCTGAATCTGTTAAATTTGCACGCATGCTATATCTGTTCTGAACCCCTCAAACATGTTGACGCATCACACACTGTAGTTCACTGTAAGTACACCGGCACCCAGTATTTGTCAAAATCTGAACAACCTGCACACATGCTTTATCTGCTCGGAACCACCCAAACATGCTGACACATCACACGCCGCAGTTCACTGTAAGCACACCGGCACCCGGTATTTTTTAGATCTGTTAAACTTGCACGCATGCTTTATCTGTATGCTTTTCAAAACTGCATTTTGAATGTTGTCTTGCAATTGTCATTTTCTGTTTGCAGGAGGGTTCCCAAACCATTCGCGGGTATGGGAATACTGGTGCACGGGAGTGGTATGATGAGCTCCCTGATGCAGTCCGACGCATCGTGGACCGGGCGGGCTTCGGCGCCTTCTGCCGAGGGCTCTCCAGGTTGTCCACGTGTAGACCTCTCTTGGCCGTTCTGGCGGAGAGGTGGTGGGACACCACCGATTCTTTCCATTTTTCTGCTGCAGGGGACATGACGATGACCCCTTATGACTTCTCGATGCTCACAGGCATCGAGGTAGGGGGTGATCCGATCCCCTTTGACATAGCAATGGATGAGTGGACCGCCGCTCAGGTTTATCTGTTGGGGGAGGCGCCACCACTAGCTCGTCCAGGTTTTGTGCGGTACTCCTGGTTCGAGGTACAATTTCGGGTCCAGCCCGCGTTGGAGGAGGAGGAGCAGATGACCCCGGAAGACGTGGAGAGGTATGCGCGCGGCTTCCTCATGTTCCTGTTCGGGACTACCATCTTCGCCGACCGGGCGAACACCGTGCCTCTCTGTCTTCTCAGCGCACTGGTGGACGTCCGGGGCATTTTACACTATGACTGGGGCGGCGCGGCTCTGTCCACTCTCTACGGGTACATGAGCTCGGCTTCTCGCGGCAGCGGCCAGCTACTCGGAGGCTACTGGCGGGCTTGGGAGGTACACTTCTTCTCCGCTTTTCATTTCTGTCCGATATTCTCTGTACTCTGTACACTGCACACACTGTAGTCTGCACTATACTTGCTGTATGCTGTACACACGGCACACACATACATTCTGCTTTACACTGACTGTACACTGCTCACACTGTACACTGCGCACCATACACTGCACAACACACGGCTTTGCCTTTTCTACTTTATTCTGTACATTCTGCTTTATTTGATGGTCTTACTGACATCTGTTTTGCAGTTGTGGGTTTATGCCTACTTTCCTAGGCTTGCACCCGTACCAGTTGCAGAGCCTCCTCCGACCGTCCCCTTCTCACAGCGCTTTGACGGGAGATGCACCCGGCGACCGCGGGAGACATTCAGCTTCTTCCGCCGATACTTCGACACCATCACCCCCGCGGAGGTATGTTTTACTTTTGGTTCATTTAAGCTTCGCTTTCTCACTGCATATTTCAATAACAGTAGATAACAAACTGTCTGTCACTTTCAGATCACTTGGCGGCCGTGGGCTTCCTTGCCGGCGGCGATGCGGGGTCGGTTCCCTGGTGCGGAGGAGACCTCGCATTTCCGGATCTTGCTAGAGGGCCCGGTCTGTCGGGCTTGGTACCTGGGGGAGCGTTTTCTACGCCAGACCCTCGGGTTACCTGAGCAGATAGTCCCGGTTCACCCTCCTGCAGATATGAGGGAGACTGAGAGACTCACCAGCGAGCAGATGGACGACTACACCATTGGCTGGGAGGAGGCCGGCTTCCGAGGCACCGGCGACTACCGGGAGTATGTGCAGACATATCTGATGCGCCCCCTGAGTGGCCGTCGAGCAGAGGGGGCCAGGCCTGTGGCATCGGCGGCTGGGGCCGGAGCGGGAGTTGGAGTAGGGGCTGCGAGGAGGGCTCGAGTCCGTGGTAGGGGCAGAGCTCAGGGAGGACGGGGGACTGGCTGGCCCACCCTGCCTGTTGTACTGACTTTCCAGGGGCAGGGTGGGGCGACCTATCAGCTCCCCTTCGCCCCTCCACCGGCTGGTCACGAGTTCATCGACGTCCCTGACTTACCGCCGGTATGTATTACTGCATTTTTGTACAGTTATTTTATTCCAGTTTTCTTGATATTCCACAGAATATTGATGTATTTGATACTTTTTGCAGGCTTCTTCTGAGTACACCCGTCAGTCGTTGGCGATGAATGCCTCGATGATGGGGATGCTTCAGCGGACATTTGACCTCCTAGCCCTCTACAGCATATCGGTATGTTCTTCTGACACTGGCCTCAAACCATTCATATACTGCTTTACATAATCTGACGCACGACACAGCACCTGATACACTGATCTCACAGTATCTGAACACTGCATATACTGCATTCTGCACTGTTAAACTGCCCACGGCATTCATACACTGTACTCACACACTGCATTCTGCACTGATAGACTGCTCACGGCATCCATACACTGTACTCGACATTGCATTCTGCACTGATAAACTGCTCACGGCATTCTCACACTGTACTCATACACTGTATTCTGCACTGATAAACTGCTCACGGCATTCTCAACACTGACTCAATACACTGTATTCTGCACTGATAAAACTGTCTACAGTATACTGATGCATTTCCTTTGCGTACTTTTTCAGCCTCCTTTCCAGATTCCCATGGCAGGAGGTGCTCCAGCTGGACCTTCCGTCCCTGCCCGAGGGAGAGATGAGGAGGGCCGAGTATTCCCCCGCTCCAAAGCGGGGCGTACTCATGTCGGGAGTAGCTCGCGAGCTCTAGTCCCGGATGATGATGATGACGAGGAGTCAGAGGCGGAGGCAGAGGAGGAGACCGGAGGCGGTTCTAGCTCGGGCTCTGACGACGATGCTGATGATGCTCCTGGACCCTCGTCCAGGAAGAGGACCAGGATAGACTGATGGCCCTTGGAGTGCTCGACACAGATGCGGATTTTTGCTATCCTTGTACTTTTCCTCTTTTCTTTGGTAATTAGATTACCTTGTACTGCCGCAGGCAGATTTTGTTTTCTTCAAAACTTTGTACTTGAAAGAGATTATGAAATGAACAGATTTTTGCTTAAAAAAGTGTTACATTTACATATCTATGTATTGCATCGCATCCCATCATATTACACCTTGATGTAAATGAGATTGATTGGTTGTCTGAAAATTGAACACTTGCACTGTAATAATCAGATAACTAAACAGCCAACAGCAAAATAACCCACTGCCTGATTCTGGACACACAGCCCTTACTCTGTTGGGGATTGATCTGCATACGGCTCAAAACACAGCATTCGGTTCATTCTGCACATAGCAAACTCTGAACAAACGGCCCAATCTAACAAGACGGACTACGGGGGTAAAACTGGCTGGAGTTGAATCATGCTCCAATGTAGAGAATGGCACAGCATTCCGAGTGTGAATGATTTTTGAAATCGAATGAGGGTTTTTCAAACCGGAGTATCGAGCCTACAACTGAACACAGCGGGGAGAACTCAAAAAAAGGTACACGACCTAAACATAACGAGACACACTCGAAAAAGACCTAAAAACAAAATACGAGACCGACAAATCAAAAAGACATGACGCACAGACGCGTTAATGAAGACGGGGGACCTCGGATCACGAGGAGCCAGTTCAATCTGGGTATTATTTCCCACCCTCTTCTGATTTGTGATTCTCACATCACTCGACTCTCAAGCTCGGATTTTCTCTCAAAACCCTTTTTCTCGCTTTTCTCTCAACTCACACCTCTCTATTCTTGATTCTCTCATTTTTCATCCCTCCCCAGGGTGATTGATGGATAAACAGAAAGGTGTGGGTTCATGCTCAACACCGTTAGCTCACGGCTATTTCTTCTGGCGGGTAGAGCGCCCTCCTGGCGAGTACGTCGATGACGGGGGAAAGACAAAACGCCTGACTCAACTGTGCCCCTAGTTCATCATTTTAACCATTCTTTTCGTTTTGGTTTTCTTACTAAAACAAGTTTGATCAAAATGAGAGTCGGATTAACGTACTCGTTCGATTTTTGATTTGAAATCGTGCAAGTCAGGCCGTAAGCACTGAAAATTTTCCTTTTTTAGGTCCAAGACAATGGTCCAGTTTTGGAAAATGAAATAGTTTTCGGGAAAATAGTCAACCTCAGTAAAAATTTTCGAAAACTATTTTTCAAACGGTCAATACTCAACGAGCATGGAACTTACTCTTTGAGATGCGCAACCTCGGATCGGGGGCAATGGAAAATTGCCCCTGGCTTGGAAAGGGTGGGAGGCAACGGAAAGTTGCCTCTAGTTTGAATGGCGTTTCACAGCGGCTCGTGGCAACGGAAAGTTGCCCCTTGTTTGGATGATGCCGCAGCAGTCCGTAAACAGTCTTCATTGGCAGTGGTCGAGCTCTTGGACACAGAGATGACGACGTCAGTCACAACAGATATATGGACACAGTCACCTTGGAAGGTGTTGGCGATTAGACTTTGGGATGAAGTTGAAACCATTGCAAGGACTGAGATGCTATGAAAGCGTTGGGGGCTGGACTTCATGAAGAAGTTGCCTACATATCCCAAACATGGGAATCAAGCCTCACGTAGTTCCGGTTAAGGTACACTCGGGTATTTTAACCTTCACTTTTTTTAGGCTCTCATTTTTGACAAGGCACCCAATGCGGGTTTTCGACCTTGCGAGCTTCTTTTCATTTTCTATTTTTTCTCTTTTTCATTTCTTTTATTTTCTTTTGTTCATTTCTTTTTCTTCTTTTTTTTTCTTTTTCTTCTTTTTTTGTATTTTTTGTATTTTTTTGTATTTTTCTCTTGCTCTAACTTTTGCCTGGGCCGCCCTTCCGGGTTTTCGGCCCAGCGAGCCTCTCAAAGGGTAAAAGTGTAGCAAGTCCATGCCAAATGGTTTTTGGAGTCGAAGCCTCTTTGTGTCTAGGAAAGCGGCTGTTGCAATGTTTTGCAGGAGAATCCATTCCGGTTGCTCCACAAGCTTCTTCCGGCGAGATCTGCTCTTTCTGATTCGGTTTGGGTGCCTCTTGCTCGAGGGCTGCCCCTGGTTTGGCCACACAGACCTTGCATGATGTTCGACCGTCGAACTTGCTGAACGGGTTCAAGGTCTGAAACAGACGGGTTGAATCTTGAGGCTGAGAGCGATCCTAGGCTGCGCAATCTCAAGAGCGATTCCACACAGGTCTTCACAGGGCCGTGTAAAACATTTGTTTTTGAAAGTTTTTAAGAAAGTGACTAATCACTCGCGCCGAAGATAGTGTGGAACCAATCTGGATCAAGCCAGGGTCCTTCTCAGTACTCATGCCGACAAGCATGGTTTCATTCATTAAAAGGCTTAGCACGCCTCTCCTTCTCTCAAAGTGATCAAAGTTTTGCAAAACCCGAGGAATTCCTTCCTCTTCGTTTTTATCACCGCAGTGTCCGAAAAGTTTTGAAAAATTTTAGGTTAATGCAATGAGTTTGGCGCGCAAGAGAGCAGGCGAGATGTACTGTCAATCCATTCAAATTCTCTGGCACAACTAGCCTAAAACACATAATAAGCACGGAAACATGATAGCCGCAGCCGTTTCATTCAGGTTTCTTGGATGTAACTGGCTCCACAGTAGAGACAGACTCAAAAAGATAGCAAAAAGGTTAAATACAAAACGGTGTTCGAGGCAACAACCCCAGAATCACTCGACATCCTATACAACGGGACTGACTCGGTAGCACAAGACAGACCCAAAAACAAAAAGACTGACTCAAAGCAAAGAGGCAGACTCAAAACAAAACTGAGAACTGACCCAAAACCCCAAGCCAGGAGCTACAAAACTGCATTTACAAATGCTCAAAAAGTGCATGCCAAACGCCACATCTGAGATACAACGAGCGCCGCCCGCAGGTGGTCCAACCCCTGATCACAAACTTACAATATCCTCGAAATCCAACAGCTCAGTAGTGACGGAATTTGCCGAGGTAGGTGGAAGAATGACCTCATTATCGATCAGATCATGCACTTCATGACGAAGGCGAAAACAACCATCGGTGCTGTGGCCGGACTGTTGGTGGTACGCACAGTACAAGGTAGCATCGTGAGTGGCGGGGAGATTCTTCGGGAGTGGCCGAGGCTCCAGGGGTTTAAGGTGCCCCTTTTTGGCCAATATTAGAAATGCCCTAGACAAAGGCATGTAAAGGGCGTGAAAGGCTCTGCGTCCTCGAGGCAGATACTTTGAAGTTTGAGGACCCTTGCTAGATGTGCTAGCGAAAGGGTCGGCTGGCGCTGCCTTGCCTTTTTGACCTTTCCCCGGTGCAGGGTTGGGAATGGCAGGAATTGTCTGGGCATGTCGGGGCCCGTCCCGATTTTCTGGCTGGCTTGAACTACCCTCAGGTGGAGTGGGGAAAGCATCCTCCACAGTCTTTGCCACAACTGCGGATACCTGTTGCTTGTTCATCCCGCCGGCTTTCAAAGCCTGGACTGCCCACAGCAGCTGTTCAATGGGGTCGGCATCTGCTTTCATTTTGTCTTTTCTTCCGGCCTCAGCCTGGTCAAGGGTTTGGGTTGCTACTTCAGAGCGAAGCCCGGTTGTTGCTGACATGTCGTGGCTGTAGCTGGAAACCACCTCTGGCTGGCTGAGCTCTATCACAATCCGCCCCAGCAGCGGGGGCTCCTGCGGTATGAAATTCCCGGCATACGGTGCCGCTGGGGGCGAAGCTGACATCCCATAGGCGAGATCCGCCATAGACCTTTGGAGGTTGCCTATCATCCCCATCAACTCAAAAGTAGTAGGCTCGCGAGCCTGGTATAACTGGGGAGCCCAACCCGGGTGCATAACAGGCGACCTAGGTGGATGTGACACATCAACGTTGGCCTCACCTTGCGGGGTGATCCCTTGCTCTAATGCAGTCGTCATAACTACAATCTCTTCTGAATTTTGCGTCATTACGAGCCCTGCCGTGGCAAAGGGGGATACTGACTATTCTGTACCGGTTCTGGATACTCTGAACTGAAAGGAGAAACAAACATCATTTCAGCCCAAAAACGGATCAAACACTGGTATGGTTGAACAATCTGTACCCTACCACTGATCACTGTTCCCAGAAATCACTGTCCCAAAACTAAACCCGATACCCGCAGATAACTGATTCTCATAACTGACACTGATACCGGTGTCCTCAAGTATGATACTCAAACTTGCAAACTGATATGCACTTTCCCTGTAGAAACACATTCTAAAAGCACATAGAAAGTAAAGAGAACCAAAACACCCCTATGTTAGGGTAGGGTTTCCCTGTCCTATTTTGTCAGGAGCTAGGGTTTCACTATGCACACAGCAGTTTCAAACAACCTATAATCGGGTAAGCAACCTGTCCTAGCTTGGAATGGTCACTATGGATTCCGAATATGCACTAGGTCGAATGGTCAAAAGGGTGCCCTGGTAAAACCAGGGTTTGTGTTCCCATACTGGCAGAGCCCACAACAGGAGTAGGCGAAAAGTACTGCCGTTTCATTCAAACTTTCTGGCACAATTGGCACATGGCCGAGGCAAACA
>NW_021027115.1:62883-76104 GCF_004153795.1 Camellia sinensis
TTTAGTTTATTGAGAATTTACTGAATAATTTATTGAGAATTTCTTGGGAATTTAATTAGTAATTTACTGAGAATTTACTAAGTAATTTACTGCGAATTTATTGAGAATTTTCTAAGTAATTTGCTGAGTAATTTACTTAGCAATTTACTTGGTGATATTCAGAGTAATTTACTGAGATTTTATTAAGTAATTTACCGTGAAATTATGAAAAATTACTTCAAATTTTCTAAATAATTTACGGAGGATTTACCAGGAATTTACTGAGTAATTAATTGAGAATTTACTGAATAATTTATTGAGAATTTCTTGGTAGTTTAATTAGTAATTTACGGAGAATTTACTAGGTAATTTACTGAGAATTTACTGGGAATTTATTGAGAATTTTCTAAGTAATTTACTTTATAATTTACTGAGAATTTTCTGGGAATTTACTGAGTGATTTACTCGGAATTTGCTGAGTAATTTACTTAGCAATTTACTGGGTAATGTTCTCAGTAATTTACTGAGAATTCAATGTGTCAAGACCCCATCCTGTCCCTAGTAGAACGGTGCCGTGATGGCCAGTAATCCGAGATTACCGACGGCCATCTTCCAAAATCCACACACAATTAGAGTATAAATATATGGGGCTCACAAGTGCGGAAGCAATATATACAATTCTAATTAGTCCATATGAGCTGTGCATAAGTCAAATGGAATGACATACATCTTAACAAGGTCTTACAACCTGGGTACAATAAAATGAAGTATAAAAATACATCTTGACCAAAAGGCTTCTTGAGCCATCAAATACAAAATACAATGAAATGCAAGCTAAGAAGCATGATCTTCAAGATGCTACAAAATGCGAATCCAAAACAAGTTGCAAAGCACATTTAAGCGTCGCCGCCGTCCTGCTCATCAACCTACATATATATAGAGAGAGGGTGAGCTTGGATACTCAGTGAATGGTACAAGTAATAAAGGGTTTGCATGCATGATATCCGAGATCTTTAACAAAACAATACATAATCATAGCTTGTGACAAAACATGGGATGAATCAAGTTCATCTAACAAATCTTTCAAGGCTTTCAAGTTTCAAGGGATGACATTAACAAAGGTTGTGCTACAAATACTTATAGTCCCCTAGCACGTACGGACTTTCAAAGGTTGTGCTACAAATGCTTATAGTCCCCTAGCACGTACGTACTTTCAAAGGTTGTTATCAAAACCAAGGCTAATACTTGTCATACAAAATAGGGATAGTCATTCATGCTTAACAAATACCTTTTTTTTTTCCAAAACAAGGCAAAGCAAAGCTTTATCAAAACGTTATAACATAGCTTTATTAAAAATACCACTCACATAGTTCTTCAAACGTCGGGGTTACAAGCAAGGATCCAAGGCCTACAAGCACATAACAAATCCCATTGAATGCACTATCAAACAAGCTTTACATGAATGCAAATGATCTCGGCGTTCCTTCCAAAACTAAGTCGAATTAAAACAAAACACTGTTCCTCATCTCGGGAAAACATAATGGGCACCAAATAGGTGTTGGTCGAGGTCCCACACCTCCTTGCCGAGGTGTGGTCCCGATGGCCACATTCAAGGAAATGAAGTCGGGAAAATCTGGGTTTCCCTCTGCTAAAGAACATGAAGAACATGAAAAACATGAATGCTCAATCACAACTTGTTATTACGAAATCTGGAATTTCATGAGATGAGTTCGAAAACATGGACCTGGGCACCCATACTCAAAGATTTTATGAAAACAAACACAAAAACATGAATCTTAATGCAAACTTTCGGATCAAGCAAGACTTTTATTCAAGAACACATGAATACCACTTTCTCTTTCTAAACCCAACTTTAAATCAATGTATGGCTTGCAAATCAGGTTCGATCATGCAATGCAGCTAGATGATCAATAAGAACAAAAAGAGTAAATTAAGATTCTAACCTCAAAACATGAACCAAACGGTTGAACTCTAAGGATCAAGCTTGGAAATCTATTCCTCCTCTAAGAACTCCTCTCTCCTCGAGAACAAGATATGATACAAAATGATGCATTCTCTCTCTCTGTCGGCTGATTTAACACTCAGCTTGGACACGTGGCAACGGTTGGTTGGCTCTTCTAAAAAAGGTGACTGAGTGAAAAGACAAGACTATGACAAAGTGTGTTCAACAAGCAAGATGGCATAGGCACTCTGGCAAGTAATGATCTCGACTAAGAACAAGGCATCGGCTAGTAAGGTCTTAATGATCTCGGCTAGTAAGAATAACACTTGACTTAGCTGTGCCACACCTCGGTCTAGGTCATACCAATCCAGGAACAAGATCACTAGGCGCAAGGGTAACATCTCGGCCCAAATAACACACATCTCGGCCTTGGTGATAAACACCTCGGCCTAGATTGTGACATCTCGGCCAATATGCCAAGGTGCGAGTGGAGGTTAACCAAAAGATTCCAAGATAGTTCTAAGCTTAAGGCGACCTCGGCTTGGATTAACCTAGGCTAAACACACACACTAAACAAGGAACAAAGCATGTAAGTAACACTTACGCCAGACAAATCAAGGTTTTGCAAATGCAACATATCAAGACAAGCTCATGTAATATATGCAAGCATGACTAAAGTAAAGTGAGGGTTGTTACATCCTACCCTCCTTAAAGAAGTTTGGTCCCAAACTTAAGTTACCTTGCTCTACAAATAACTCCGGATGACGGATTTTCACTTCTTCCTCCTTTTCCCATGTAGCCTCCTTGCCATAATGCTCCTTCCATTCAACCTTTAACATCGGTATCGACTTGTTTCTTAACTGTCTCACTTGTCTGTCAATAATTCTCATCGGCTTCTCCTCGTAGCCTAAATCTTCATTAACCACAATCCCGGAATACTCAATTACATGCAGTGGATCCCGAATATACTTCCTCAACATCGAAATATGGAACACATTGTGAACTTGACTTAGTTCTGGTGGTAAAGCCAGTCTATAGGCAGCTGGGTTAACTTTCTCAAGTATTTCAAGCGGCCCGATGTAACGAGGTGCTAACTTACCTTTCTTCCCAAAGCTGGAAATTCCTTTCATTGGCAAAACCTTTAGGAATACATGATCCCTAACTTCAAATTCCAACTCTCTTCTTCTCTGGTCAGCATAGCTCTTCTGTCGACTTTAAGCAGTTGTGATCCTTTGTCGAATGAGCTTAATCTTCTCGGTTGTAACTTGAACTAGCTTGGGACCAATCAAAGCTTTATCTCCCACTTCAGTCCAACATATCGGCGATCTGCACTTCCTTCCATACAAAGCTTCATACGGCGCCATGCCAATGCTAGCTTGATAACTGTTGTTGTAAGCGAATTCTACTAGCGGTAGATGTACTTCCCAACTTCCCTTGAAATCTAACACACATAGTCTGAGCATATCTTCAAGTGTCTGAATCGTTTTTTCCATTTGTTCATCGGTTTGAGGATGAAAAGTTGTGACTAAACTTCAACTCGGTTCCCAAAGCTCTTTGTAAACTCTGCCAAAATCTAGAAACAAACTTCGGATCTCGGTCTGACACAATGGATATCGGCTCTCCATGAAGACTCACAATCTCATTCATATACAGTACAACAAGTCAGTCAGCATTGAATTTAGTCTGAACAGGCAAGAAGTGTGCTGACTTAGTTCATCTGTCAACGATAACCCAAATTGAATCCATGCCTTTTTGTGTTCTCGGCAAACCAACCACAAAGTCCATGGAGATATGTTCCCATTTCCACTCAGGAATCGGCAAAGGTCGAAGTAGTCCTGCTGGCCTCTGGTATTCTGCTTTCACTTGTTGACAATATAAACACTGGGATACGAACTCGGCTATTTCTCTTTTCATATTCGACCACCAAAAAGTTTGTTTCACATCTTGATACATCTTAGTGTTCCCTGGATGAACAGCAAATTTGGAACCATGAGATTCCTGCAGAATCTTTCTTTTCAACTCTGGAATGTCGGCCACGCACAATCTTCCTTCAAACTTAAGTACCTGATTTTCAATAGTGTACGCTGACCTCGGCTTAGTGATAATCTCATCGGCAACTTTCTTGAAGAATCCGTCTTCCATTTGTCTGGCCTTCACGTCCTCTATAACGGTCGGCTCCACTGAAATCATGGTTAAGCATGCCAGACTTCCAACTGATTTTCTGCTCAATGCGTCAGCTACTGAGTTTGCTTTACCTGGGTGATATTGAATTTGCATGTCGTAGTCTTTCAATAACTCAAGCCATCTTCTCTGTCTCAAATTTAACTCCTTCTGAGTGAATAAGTACTTTAAACTTTGATGATCTGTGAAAACTTGGCAAGAAGCCCCATACAAGTAATGACGCCAAATCTTCAAAGCAAACACCACGGCTGCTAGCTCTAAATCATGGGTAGGATAATTCTTTTCATGAGGTTTCAACTGACGGGATGCATACGCTATAACCTTACCTCCTTGCGTTAACACGCAACCCAATCCCTTACGTGAAGCATCACTATAAATATGAAATTCTTCTTTGTCTGGCGGTAGTATAAGTATCGATGTTGTAACCAACCTCGTCTTTAACTCCCAAAAAGATGATTCCCTATCCTCGGTCCATTCATACGCCACTCCTTTCTGAGTTAGTTGTGTCAGTGGTACTGCAATCCTTGAGAAATCCTTCATAAACTTCCTGTAATAGTCGGCCAAACCCAGAAAACTGCGAACCTCGGAC
Organism: Camellia sinensis; assembly: GCF_004153795.1. NCBI lineage: Eukaryota > Viridiplantae > Streptophyta > Magnoliopsida > Ericales > Theaceae > Camellia > Camellia sinensis. The sequence goes on from NW_021027115.1 coordinate 67,596, forward strand.
ACATTAGTCGGCGTCGGCCAATTCACGATGGCTTCAATCTTACTTAGATCAACAGAGATTCCTTCTTCATTAATCACATGGCCCAAAAATGAAATGCTGGAAAGCCAAAATTCACACTTGCTAAGCTTGGCATATAATTTCCTGTCTCTTAGGATTTGTAAGGCTAGTCTCAAATGCTTCTCATGCTCATCACTACTCTTGGAATAAATTAGTATGTTGTCGATGAAAACAACCACGAACTCATCTAGGTACGGCTTAAAACTCTGTTCATCAAATCCATGAATGCGACAGGAGCGTTGGTCACTCTGAAAGGCATTACCAAAAATTCGTAGTGGCCATACCTGGTCCAAAAGCAGTCTTCTCGACATCCTCGGCCTTAACCTTTAGCTGATGGTAGCCTGACCTCAGATCAATCTTAGAAAAGACCCGTGCCCCTTGTAGTTAATCAAGTAAATCATCAATCCTCGGCAATGGATACTTATTCTTAATGGTCACCTTATTTAGTTCTCGGTAGTCGATACAAAGACGAAGTGTACCATCCTTTTTCTTAACAAATAGAACTGGTGCTCCCCAAGGTGAAGTGCTCGGTATCTGGAAATACATCTGGGAATTCTCTGACTATAGGAATACTGTTCACGTTAGCATTATCATCAGTAGATTCACTTAGTATACTACACAGATAACCCTTACACCCTTTTTGGATCAACTTATAGGCTTTCATGGATGAGATTAAGTAAGGTGGGAGTACTACTCCTTTACCTTGGAAAATAACCTCGGCTTGATTTGGGGGTTTTAGCGTGACATTCTTTGAAACACAATTAATAGATGCATGATTCGCTACTAACCAGTCCATTCCCAATATGACATTAAAGTGAGTCATGCTTAACGGCATTAAATCAACTAATAATTCTACGCCCTCAATTACAACGACACACGCCCTATAAATGGATGCAACAATCATAGTTCTCCCAGATGGAGTAGACACATATAACACATAGTCAAGGGGTTCTTGCTCTCTATTTTCTCGGCAAACTTAGCAGATACAAATGAATGTGTAGAACCCAAATCAATCAATATGTATGCATCTTGAGAGCAGATTGGGAGTATACCTAACATGACTGTCTCAACATTCTGAGTGTCTCCTGGTACCAATGCAAAAACTCTGCCATGTCTCGTCTGGGTCCTCCCGATGTTATTTCTCTGTGCAGAGCCCGAGGTACTCCCATTCTTCTTACCATCATCAGTCCTTGCCTTCGGACAATCTTTCACGCGATGACCCATTTTGCCACATTCAAAACAGGCTCCTGATGCCCAACGGCAAACTCCGGAATGCGGTTTCCCACAACTTGCACACGTCGGCTTAGCATTACCTTCCTGGTTCGAGTTGCTAGAGCTGCCCACATTCACTTTCTTCTTGGCGTTAAACGGAACTCGACGATTATCATAGTTCTATCTCTTCCTCTAGCTCTCTCCTGGATTCTGATATCGGTTCAAGTTAGCTTCTGTAAGGATGGCCTTGTCCAGTACTCTGGCGTAAGTCAGCATGTTGAGCATGTTAACTCGATCTTGTATCGGCCCACGAAGCCCACTTTCAAACTTTCTGGCTTTTCTATATTCATCATCGACCATGTGAGGCGCATATCTCGCCAACTCGGTAAAAGTACGGTCATATTCTGCCACTGTCCTGCTGCCTTGTGTTAGAGTCTAGAACTCTGTAGTCTTGCGGTCTCGAACGCTAAGGGGAAAGTGTTTGTTGTAAAACAACTCCAAAAATCAGGCCCAAGTCAGACCTAGGTTTCTTTTTTGGGTCATCGTCCACCATCTTCGTGCATTGTCGTCTAATGTGAACGCGGCCAATGACACCTTCTGGGCGTCGGTGCTGGGAAAAATCTCAAACAATTTCTCCATTTCCAAGACCCACGCTTCGACTTTCATCGGCTCTATACCCCCGGAGAATCTCGGCCGTTTCATTTTCTTAAACTCTCGGATCAGGGCTATGGTGATGTCCCCATATAAAGCTTGCTGTGGAGGCACTTGCGGCGCTGGAGGAGGTAGAGGTGGAGCTGCATGTCGGCCGTTTGTCTGCTCGGTCTGGGTAGAAGTAGCACTAGTGCCTTGTGGCCTAGGTTGTCTCAACTCACGGACCAAACCTTCGACCAATCTCTCTAATCCGTCCAATCTGTCTTCGGGATGATCTCGGCCAACTGGTGGTCTACCCCTTCTCATGATGCTAAAAGTATGCAAAATGTGACTTTAAAACAAAATAATCAAATAATATGCATGCAAATAACAAATAGTCACGCCGAGATGATGCACACATTGTCAAGCAGCAAGCATTATGATGCAATCCTAACATCAATTCTACGGGAAGTCCTATGCTCTTTAGGACTCGAAGTGTGTGAGTAACGTACTATAAGAAACTTGTGCTCTGATACTAATCTGTCACGACCCCATCCTGCCCCTAGTAGAAAGGTGCCGTGATGGCCAGTAATCCGAGATTACCGAAGGCCATCTTCCAAAATCCACACACAATCAAAGTATAAATATATGGGGCTCACAAGTGCGAAAGCAATATATACAATTTTAATTAGTCCATAAGAGCTGTGCATAAGTCAAATGGAATGATGTACATCTTAACAAGGTCTTACAACCTGGGTACAATAAAATGAAGTATAAAAATACATCTTGACGAAATGGCTTCTCGAGCCATCATATACAAAATACAATGAAATGCAAGCTAAGAAGCATGATCTTCAAGATGCTACAAAATGCGAATCCAAAACAAGTTGCAAAGCACATCTAGGCGTCGCCGCCGTCCTGCTCATCACCTACATATATATAGAGAGGGTGAGCTTGGATACTCAGTGAATGGTACAAGTAATAAAGGGTTTGCATGCATGATATCCGAGATCTTTAACAAAACAATACATAATCATAGCTTGTGACAAAACATGGGATGAATCAAGTTCATCTAACAAATCATTCAAGGCTTTCAAGTTTCAAGGGATGACATTAACAAAGGTTGTGCTACAAATACTTATAGTCCCCTAGCACGTATGGACTTTCAAAGGATGTGCTACAAATGCTTATAGTCCCCTAGCACGTACGGACTTTCAAAGGTTGTGCTACAAATGCTTATAGTCCCTTAGCACGTACGGACTTTCAAAGGTTGTTATCAAAGCCAAGGCTAATACTTGTCACACAAAATAGGGATAGTCATTCATGCTTAACAAATACTTTTCTTTTCCAAAACAAGACAAAGCAAAGCTTTATCAAAACGTTATAACATAGCTTTATTAAAAATGCCACTCACATAGTTCTTCAAATGTCGGGGTTACAAGTAAGGATCCAAGGCCTACAAATACATAACAAATCCCATTGAATGCACTATCAAACAAGCTTTACATGAATGCAAATGATCTCGGCATTCTTTCCAAAACTAAGTCGAATTAAAACAAAACACTGTTCCTCATCTCAGGAAAACATAATGGGCACCAACCAGGTCTTGGCCGAGGCCCCACACCTCCTTGCCGAGGTGTGGTCCCGATGGCCACATTCAAGGAAATGAAGTCAGGAAAATTTGGGTTTCCCTCTGCTGAAGAACATGAAGAAGATGAAAAACATGAATGCTCAATCACAACTTGTTATTACGAAATCTGGAATTTCATGAGATGAGTTCGAAAACATGGACCTGGGCACCCATACTCGAAGATTTTATGAAAACAAACACAAAAACATGAATCTTAATGCAAACTTTCGGATCAAGCAAGGCTTTTATTCAAGAACACATGAATACCACTTTCTCTTTCTAAACCTAACTTCAAATCGATGCATGGCTTGCAAATCAGGTTCGATCATGCAATGTAGCTAGATGATCAATAAGAACAACAAGAGTAGATTAAGATTCTAACCTCAAAACACGAATGAAACGGTTTGAACTCTAAGGATCAAGCTTGGAAATCTATTCCTCCTCTAAGAACTCCTCTCTCCTCAAGAACAAGATATGATACAAAATGATGCATTCTCTCTCTCTGCCGGCTGATTTAACACTCAGCTCGGACACGTGGCAATGGTTGGTTGGCTCTTCTAAAAACGGTGACTGAGTCAAAAGACAAGACTATGACAAAGTGTGTTCAACAAGCAAGATGGCATAGGTACTTCGGCAGGTAATGATCTCGGCTAAGAACAAGGCATCGACTAGTAAGGTCTTAATGATCTCGGCTAGGAAGGATAACACTTGACTTAGCTGTGCCACACCTCGGCCGAGATGTGCCACACCTCGGTCTAGGTCATACCAATCCAGGAACAAGATCACTAGGCGCAAGGGTAACATCTCGGCCCAGATAACACACATCTCGGCCTAGATAGTGACATCTCGGCCAATATGCCAAGGTGCAAGTGGAGGTTAACCAAAAGATTCCAAGATAGTTCTAAGCTTAAGGCGACCTCGACTTGGATTAACCTAGGCTAAACACACACACTAAACAAGGAACAAAGCATGCAAGTAACACTTACGCCAGACAAATCAAGGTTTTGCAAATGCAACATATCAAGACAAGCTCATGTAATATATGCAAGCATGACTAGAGTAAAGTGAGGGTTGTTACATCCTACCCTCCTTAAAGAAGTTTGGTCCCCAAACTTAAGTTACCTTGCTCTACAAATAACTTCAGATGACGGATTTTCACTTCTTCCTCCTTCTCCCATGTAGCCTCCTTGCCATAATGCTCCTTCCATTCAACCTTTACCATCGGTATCGACTTGTTTCTTAATTGTCTCACTTGTCTGTCAATAATTCTCATCGGCTTCTCCTCGTAGCCTAAATCTTCATTAACCACAATCCCAGAATACTCAATTACATGCAGTGGATCCCGAATATACTTCCTCAACATCGAAATATGGAACACATTGTGAACTTGACTTAGTTCTGGTGGTAAAGCCAGTCTATAGGCAGCTGGGTTAACTTTCTCAAGTATTTCAAACAGCCCGACGTAACGAGGTGCTAACTTACCTTTCCTCCCAAATCTGGAAACTCCTTTCATTGGCGAAACTTTCAGGAATACGTGATCCCCAACTTCAAATTCTAACTCTCGTCTTCTCTGATCGGCATAACTCTTCTGTCGACTCTGAGTAGTTTTCATCCTTTGTCGAATGAGTTTAATCTTCTCGGTTGTAACTTGAACTAGCTCGGAACCAATCCAAGCTTCATCTCCCACTTCAGTCCAACATATTGACGATCTGCACTTCCTTCCATACAAAGCTTCGTACGGCGCCATGCTAATGCTAGCTTGATAACTGTTGTTGTAAGCGAATTCTACTAACGGTAGATGTACTCCCCAACTTCACTTGAAATCTAACACACATAGTCTGAGCATATCTTCGAGTGTCTGAATTGTCCTCTCCGTCTACCCATCCGTCTGGGGATGAAAAGCTGTACTAAATCTCAGCTCGGCTCCAAAAGCTCTCTGAAGACTCTGCTACTGAGAATTCAATGAGTAATTTACTGAGATTTTATTGAGTAATTTACAGTTAAATTATGAAAAATTTACTTCAAATTTTCTAAATAATTTTACTGAGGATTTATTAGGAATTTACTGAGTAATTAATTGAGAATTTACTGAATAATTTACTAAGAATTTCTTGGGAATTTAATTAGTAATTTACTGAGAATTTACTGAGAATTTTCTGGGAATTTACTGAGTAATTTACTAGGAATTTCCTGAGTGATTTTCTCAGAATTTACTGAGTAATTTACTTAGCAATTTACTGGGTAATGTTCTGAGTAATTTACTGAGAATTCAATGAGTAATTTACTGAGATTTTATTGAGTAATTTACCGTAAAATTATGAAAAAGTTACTTCAATTTTTCTAAATAATTTACTGAGGATTTACTAGAAATTTACTGAGTAATTAATTGAGAATTTACTGAATAATTTACTGAGAATTTCTTGGGAATTTAATTAGTAATTTACTGAGAATTTACTAAGTAATTTACTGAGAATTTACTTGGAATTTGTTGAGAATTTTCCTAGTAATTACTTCATAATTTACTGAGAATTTTCTGGAAATTTACTAAGTAATTTAATGAGAATTTACTGAGTAATTTACCGAGTAGTTTACTGGGAATTTACTGAGTGATTTACTGAGTAATTTACTTAGCAATTTACTGGGTAATATTCTGAGTAATTTACTGAGAATTCAATGAGTAATTTACTAAGATTTTATTGAGTAATTTAACGTGAAATTATGAAAAAATTTACTTCGAATTTTCTACATAATTTACTGAGGATTTATTAGGAATTTACTGAGTAATTAATTGATAATTTACAGAATAATTTATTGAGAATTCTTGGGAATTTAATTAGTAATTTATTGAGAATTTATTAAGTAATTTACTGAGAATTTATTGAGAATTTTCTAAGTAATTTAATTTATAATTTACTGAGAATTTTCTGGAAATTTACTGAGTAATTTAATGAGAATTTACTTAGTAATTTACCGAGTGATTTACTGGGAATTTACTGAGTGATTTACTCCGAATTTACTGAGTACTTTACTTTGTAATTTACTGGGTAATGTTTTGAGTAATTTATTGAGAATTCAATGAGTAATTTACTAAGATTTTATTAAGTAATTTACCTTGAAATTATGAAAAATTTTACTTCAAATTTTCCAAATAATTTACTGAAGATTTACTACGAATTTACTGAGTAATTAATTAAGAATTTCTTGGGAATTTAATGAGTAATTTACTGAGAATTTACTAAGTAATTTACTGAGAATTTACTGGGAATTTTCTAAGTAATTTACTTCATAATTTACTGAGAATTTTTCGGGAATTTACTGAGTAATTTAATGAGAATTTATTGAGAAATTTACCGAGTAATTTACTGGGAATTTACTGGGTGATTTACTCAGAATTTACTGAGTAATTTAGTTAGCAATTTACTAGGTAATATTTTGAGTGAGTAATTTACTGAGAATTCAATGAGTAATTTACTCATATTTTATTGAGTAATTTACCGTGAAATTATGAAAAATTTACTTCAAATTTTCTAAATAATTTACTGAGGATTTACTAGGAATTTACTGAGTAATTAATTGAGAATTTACTGAATAATTTATTGAGAATTTACTTGGGAATTTAATTAGTAATTTACTGAGAATTTACCGGGAATTTATTGAGTAATTTGATGAGAATTTACCGAGTAATTTACTGGAAATTTACTAAGTGATTTACTCGGACTTTACTTTGTAATTTACTTAGCAATTTACTAGGTAATGTTCTGAGTAATTTATTGAGAATTCAATGAGTAATTTACTGAGATTTTCTTGAGTAATTTGCTGTGAAATTATGAAAAATTTACTTCGAATTTTCTAAATAATTACTGAGGATTTACTTGGAATTTACTGAGTAATTAATTGAGAATTTACTGAATATGTAACAACCCACATTTATGGCTTAGTCATGTTCATGTGCATTCACATCATGTGGTCTTGTTAAGTTTGCATTCATGAATCTTGCTTTGTTTTGTGCTCATGTGATTTGTCTAAGTGTTGTATGCATGCTTTGTTCCTTCCTTGGTGTCTCAAGCCTAAGTTATGTTAAGCCTAGATCATTCCAAGCCGAGGTCATCTTCAGTCTAGAATTATCTTGGAACCACTTTGTTTGACCTCCACCTTCGCCCTGACATATTGGCCGAGATGTCATTATCTAGGCCGAGGTGTTCATCACCAAGGTCGAGATGTGTATTATCTAAGCCGAGATGTTACCTTTACACCTAAGTGATCTTGTCCTGGAGTGGTATGACCTAGACCGAGGTATGGCACATCTAGGCCAAGGTGTGGCACAGCTTAGTCAAGTGTTGTCCTTCCTAGTCGAGGTCATTGTTTTTTTGGGTGGATATTGAAAATTTTTTGGGTGGATAAGTCGAGGTCATTGTCACCTTAGTTGCCGAAGCTTTGTCCTTAGCCAATGTCATCACTTGCCGGAGTGCCTTGCCGGGTAGCTTGTTAGATACGCTTTGTCTTACACATGTCTTGTCAATCTATCACCTTTTTTAGGAGAGCCAACTAGCCGTTGCCACGTGTCCGAGCTGAGTGTTAAATCAGCCGGCAGAGAGAGAAACCTATCATTTGTTATATCCTTGTTTTTAAAGAGAAGAGAGAAGCTCTAGGAGAGGAAGAGGAGTTCTTGAGGGAGAGTGGATTTCCAAGCTTGATCCCTAGAGATTGAATCGTTAGATCCGTGTTCTAAGGTTAGATTCTTGATCTACTCATGTTGTTCTTTATGTTCATGTTATTGTATTGCATGATTGAATATGATTTGTAAGCCATGCATTGCTTTGAAGTTCAGTTTTAGAAAGAGAAAATAGTATCCATGTGTTCTTCAAGAAAAGTCATGTTTTGATCCGAAAGCTCATGCCAAGATCCATGTTTTTGTGTTTGTTTCCATATGATCTTCAAGTATGGGTACCCAGGTCCATGTTTTCGAACTCATAGCATGAA
>NW_021027115.1:76129-97170 GCF_004153795.1 Camellia sinensis
GTATATGTGGCTTGAGAAGCCTTTTGGTCAAGATGTATTTTATATTTCATTTCCTTACTGCATCCAAGTTGTAAGACCTTGTAAAGATGTTTGACATTGTATTGATATACGCACAGCTCTTATGGACTATTTAATTTTTAAAATTTATTGCTTCCGCACTTGTAAGCCCCTGTGTTCACTCTGACTGTGTGTGAATTTCGAAAGTCGGCCTACCGGTAATCTCGGATTACTGGCCATCATGGCACCATTCTACTAGGGGCGGGTGGGGTCGTGACAAAATTCCAAGTAAATCCTCAGTAAATTATTTAGAAAATTTGAACTAAATTTTTCATAATTTCACGGTAAATTACTCAATAAAATCTCAGTAAATTACTCATTGAATTCTCAGTAAATTAATCAAAAATTACCCAGTAATTTGCAAAGTAAAGTACTCAGTAAATTCGAAGTAAATCACTCAGTAAATTCCCAGTAAATCACTCGGTAAATTACTCAGTAAATTCTCATTAAATTACTCAGAAAGTTCCCAGAAAATCTCAGTAAGTTATAAATGAAATCAATTAGAAAATTCTCAATAAATTCCCTGTAAATTCTCAGTCAATTACTTAGGAAATTCTCAGTAAATTACTAATTAAATTCCCAAGAGGTTCTAAATAAATTATTCAGTAAATTCTCAATTAATTCTCAGTAAATTCCAAGTAAATCCTCAGTAATAATTTAGAAAAATTTGAAGTAAATTTATCATAATTTTCAGGGTAAATTACTTAATAAAATCTCAGTAAATTACACATTATTTCAGTAAATTAGTCAGAACATTACCCAGTAAATTGGTAAGTAAATTACTAAGTAAATTCTGAGTAAATCATCATTAAATCCCACGTAATTACTCGTAAAGTTATCAGTAAATCTCATCAATTACTCAGTAAATTCCCAGAAAATTCTCAGTAAATTATGAAGTAAATTACTTAGAAATTTCTCAATGAATTCCCAGTAAATCCTCAGTAAATTACTGTAGAAATTACAGTATTATTGTTAAATTCCCAAGAATTCTCAGTAAATTATTCGATAAATTCTCAGATCAATTACTTAGTAAATTCCAAATAAATCTCAGTAATAATTTGAAAATTCGAATTAAATTTTTCATAATTTCACGGTAAATTACTCAATAAAATCTCAGTAAATTACTCATTGAATTCTCAGTAAATTACTCAGAGATTACCAGTAAATTGGTAAGTAAATTACTAAGTAAATTCCGAGTAAATCACTCATTAAATTCCCAGTAAATTAACACGGTAAATTGCTCAGTAAACTCATCATATTTCCCAGTAAATTCCCAAAAATTCTCAGTAAATAATGAATACTAGAAAATTTCAATAAATTCCCAGTAAAATTCTCAGTAAATTACTAGTTAATTCCAAGAAATTCTCAGTAAATTATTCAGTAAATTCTCAATCAGTTACTCAGTAAATTCCTAGTAAATCCTTAGTAAATTATTAGAAAATTCAAAGTAAATTTTTAATAATTTCATGTTAAATTACTCAATAAAATCTCAGTAAATTACTCATTGAATTCTCAGTAAATTACTCAGAACATTACCCAGTAAATTGCAAAGCAAATTACTAAGTAAATTCCGAGTAAATCACTCAGTAAATTCCCAGTAAATTTCTCAATAAATTACTCCGTAAATTCTCATCAAATTATTCAGGAAATTCTCAAAAAATTCTTTGTAAATTATGAAGTAAATTACTTAGAAAATTCTCAATAAATTCCCACATAAATTCTCAATAAATTACTTAGTAAAATCTCAATAAATTACTAATTAAATTTCCCAAGAAATTTTCAGTAAATTCTCAATTAATTGCTCAGTAAATTCCTAGTAAATCCGCAGTAAATTATTTAGAGAATTTGAAGTAAATTTTCATAATTTCATGGAAAATTCTCAATAAAATCTCAGTAAATTACTCATTGAATTCTCAATAAATTACTCAAAACATTACCGAGTAAATTGCCAAGTAGAGTACTCAGTAAATTCAGAGTAAATCACTCAGTAAATTCCCAGTAAATCACTCGGTAAATTGCTCAGTACATTCTAGAAAATTCTCAGTAAATAATAAATTAAATTACTTAGAAAATTCTCAGTAAATTCCAGTAATTACTAATTAAATTCCCAAGAAATTCTCAATAAATTATTCAGTAAATTCTCAATTAATTACTCGTAAATTCCTAGTAAATACTCAGTAATTATTTAAAAATTCGAAGTAAATTTTTCCTAATTTCACGATAAATTACTCAATAAATCTCAGTAAATTACTCATTGAATTCCTCAGTAAATTACTCAGAACATTACCCAATAATTGCTAAGTAAATTTCGAGTAAATCACTCAAATAAATTCCCAGTAAAATACTCGGTAAATTACTTAGTAAATTCTATCAAATTACTCAGTAAATTCCAGAAAATTCTCAGTAAATTATGATGTAATTACTTCGAAATTCTCAATAAATACCCAGTATATCTCAGTAAATTACTTAGTAAAATCTCTGTAAATTAATAATTAAATTCATAAGAAATTCTCAGTAAATTATTTAGCAAATTCTCAATTAATTACTCAGTAAATTCCTAATAAATCCTCAGTAAATTAATTTTGAAAATCGAAGTAATTTTTCATAATTTCACGTTAAATTACTCAATAAAATCTCAGAAAAGTACTCATCAAATTCTCAGTAAATTACTCAGAACATTACACAGTAAATTGGCTACGTAAATTACTAAGTAAAATCCGAGTAAATCACTCAGTAAATTCCCAGTAAATTACTTGAGGAATTTCATCAAATTACTCAGTAAATTCTTAAAAATTCTAAGTAAATTACTTAGTAAAATATAAGTAAATTATTACCTAAATTCCCAAGAAATTCTATGTAAATTATTCAGTAAATTCTCAATTAATTACTTAGTAAATTCCAAGTAAATCCTCAAGTAATTATTAGAAAATTCGAAGTAAATTTTTCATAATTACACGGTAAATTACTCAACAAAATCTCAGTAAATTACTCAGAATATTACCTAGTAAATTGCTAAGTAAATTACTAAGTAAATTCCAAGTAAATAACTCAGTAAATTCTCAGTAAATTACTTAGAAAATTCTCAATAAATTCCCTGTAAATTCTCCGTAAATTACTTAGTAAAATCTCAGTAAATTACAAATTAAATTCCCAAGAAAATCTCCGTAAATAATTCAGTAAATTCTCAATTAATTACTCAGTAAATTCCTAGTAAATCCTCAGTAAACTATTTGGAAAGTTCAAAATAAATTTTTCATAATTTCACGTTAAATTACTTAATAAAATCTTAGTAAATTACCCAGAACATTACCTAGAAAATTGCTAAGTAAATTACTAAGTAAATTCCGAGTAAATCATTCAGCAAATTCGCAGTAAATTACTCGGTAATTACACAGTAAATTCTAATCAAATTACTCAGGAATTCCCAGAAAATTCTCTGTAAATTATGAAGGAAATTACTTAGAAAATTCTCAATAAATTCCCCGTAAATTCTCAGTGAATTACTAAGTAAAATCTCAGTAAATTACTAATTAAATTCCAAAGAAATACTCAGTAAATATCAGTAAATTTTTAGTAAATCCTCAGTAAATTATTTAGAAAATTCGAATTAAATTTTTCATAATGTCACGTTAAATTACTCAATAAAATCACAGTAAATTACTCATTGAATTCTCAGTAAATTACTCAGAACATTACCCAATAAATTGCTAAGTAAATTACTAAGTAAATTCTAAGTAAATCACTCAGTAAATTCCCAGTAAATTACTCGGCAAATTACTCAGTAAATTCTCATCAAATTACACAGTAAATTCCTAGAAAATTATGAAGTAAATTACTTAAAAATTCTCAATAAATTCCTAGTAAATTCTCAATAAATAACTTAGTAAAATCTCAGTAAATTATTCAGTAAATTCTCAATTAATTACTCTGTAAATTTCTAGTAAATCCTCAGTAAATTATTTAGAAAATTCGAAGTAAATTTTTTATAATTTCAGAGAAATTACTCAATAAAATCTCAGCAAATTACTCATTGAATTCTCAGTAAATTACTCAGAACATTACCTAGTAAATTTCTAAGTAAATTACTCAGTAAATTCCGCGTAAATAACTCGTAAATTCCCAGTAAATTACTCGGTAAATTACTCAATAAATTTTCATTAAATTACTCAGTAAATTTCCAAAAAATCTCAGTAAATTATGAAGTAATTACTTAGAAAATTCTCAATAAATTCCCAGTAAATTCTCAGTAAATTACTTAGTAAATTCTCAGTAAATTACTAATTAATTCCCAAGAAATTTTCAGTAATTATTTAGTAATTCTCAATTAATTACTCAGTAAATTCCTAGTAAATCCTCAGTAAATTAATTTAAAAAATTCGACGTAAATTTTTCATAATTTCCTGATAAATTACTCAATAAAATCTCAGTAAATTACTCATTGAATTCTCAGTAAATTACTCAGAATATTACCCAGTAAATTGCTAAGTAAATTACTAAGTAAATTCCGAGTAAATCACTCAGCAAATTCCCAATAAATTACTCGATAAATTACTCAGTAAATTCTCATCAAATTACTCAGTAAATTCCTAGAAAATTCTCAGTAAATTACTTAGTAAAATCTCAGTAAATTACTTAGAAAATTCCCAATAAATTCTCATTAAAATACTCAGTAAATTCTCAGAAAAATTCTCGGTAAATTATAAATTAAATTTCTTAAAAATTCTCAATAAATTCCCAAGTAATTCTCAGTAAATTACTTAGTAAAATCTCAGCAAATTACTATTTTAATTCCCAAGAAATTCTCAATAAATTATTCAGTAAATTCTCATTAATTACTGAGTAAATTCCTAGTAAATCCTCAATAAATTATTTAGAAAATTCGTAGTAAAATTTTCAAAATTTCACGGTAAATTACTCAATAAAATCTCAGTAAATTACTCATTGAATTCTCAGTAAATTACTCAGAACATTACCCAGTAAATAGCTAATTAAATTACTATGTAAATTTCGAGTAAATCACTCAGTAAATTCCCAGTAAATTACTCGGTAAATTCTCATCAAATTACTCAGTAAATTTCCAAAAAATTCTCAGTAAATTACTTAGTAAAATCTGAGTAAATTACTACCTAAATTCCCAAGAAATTCTCAGTAATTTATTCAGTAAATTCTCAGTTAATTACTCAGTAAATTCCTAGTAAATCCTCAGTAATTATTTAGAAAATTTGAAGTAAATTTTTCATAATTTCACGGTAAATACTCAAAAAAATCTCAGTAAATTACTCAGAACATTACCCAGTAAATTGCTAAGTAAATTACTAAGTAAATTCTGAGTAAATCACTTAGTAAATTCCCAGTAATTTACTCGGTAAATTACTCAGTAAATTTCTGGTAAATTCTCAGTAAATTACTTAGTCAAATCTCAATAAATTACTAATTAAATTCCAAGAAATTCTCAGTAAATTATTCAGTAATTCTCAATTAATTACACAATAAATTCCTAGTAAATCCTCAGTAAATTATTTAGAAAATTTGAAGTTAATTTTTCATAATTTCACCGTAAATTACTCAATAAAATCTCCGTAAATTACTTATTGAATTCTCAGTAAATTACTCAAAACATTACCCAATAAATTGCCAAGTAAAGTACTCAGTAAATTCAGAGTAAATACTCAGTAAATTCCCAGTAAATCACTCGGTAAATCAATCGGTAAATTACTCAGTAAATTCTCATTAAATTACTCAGTAAATTTCCAGAAAATTCTCAGTAAAATTATAAATTAAATTACTTAGAAAATTCTAAATAAATTCCCAATAAATTCTCAGTAAATTACTTAGTAAATTCTCAGTAAATTATTAATTAAATTCCCAAGAAATTCTCAATAAATTATTCTGTAAATTCTCAATTAATTACGCAGTAAATTACTAGTAAATCCTCGGTAATTATTTAGAAAATTCCAAGTAAATTTTTCATAATTTCACGGTAAATTACTCAATAAATCTCAGTAAATTACTCATTGAATTCTCAACAAATTACTCAGAACATTACCCAGTAAATTGCTAATTAAATTACTAAGTAAATTCCAGTAAATCACTCGGTAAATTCCCTGTAAATTACTCGGTAAATGCTCATCAAATTACTCAGTAAATTCCCAAAAAATTCTCAGTAAATTACTACCTAAATTCCCAGAAAATTCTCAGTAAATTATTCTGTCACGACCCCATTCCGCTCCTAGTAGAATGGTGTCGTGATGGCCAGTAATCTGAGATTACCGAAGGTTAACTTACAAAGATCACACACAATCAGAGTATACATATGGGGCTAACGAGTGCAGAAGCAATAATTTACAATACAAGTGGTCCATAAGAGCAGTGCATAGATCAATTGAAATGACATACATCTTTAACATGGTCTTACATCTTGAATATAACATAAGCAAAATACATATTACATCTTGATCAAAGGCTCTCAAGCCGACATATACAAAATACATGAAATACAACTAAGAAGCACAATCTTCAAGATTGCCGACATCCTCACTGCCGACATAACATACATACAAAACACACATCTCGGCGTAGCCGACTTCTTGCTTGTTACCTACATATATATAGAGAGGGTGAGCTTGGATACCAATGAATGGTACAAGTAATAAAGGTTTTAAATGAATGATAACCGAGATCTTTGCAAAACATACATATCATAGCTTGTACAAAACATGGGATGAATCTAGTTCATCAATCTTGATCTTACAAAACTTGCTTACTTACTTTGGATGCTAATAACATCTACATAATACAAGGGATGACATTCCGGACTTACAAAACCCACGCGGTAAATCGTCAGTGGCAAAACAAGGGAATAATCGACTCGGAATCGATTAAACAAACCACCCGCACAAGGCCGTCGGTGGGGCCATCCGTTCATAGACCGTCGATGGCAAAGATCTCTCATACTTAGTACTGTGAAAGTTTAGAGTCCTCCAGCACAAGGGACTTTCCAGGAATGTCATCAAAACAAAGCTTACTTGATACATAAAAATAGGGATAATCATTCATGTTTGATCAAATACTTTTCAAAACAAAACAAAGCAAAGCAAAGCCTTTATCAACCATAATAACATAGCTTTATTAAAAATACCACTCATTAGCTCTTCGGATGTCGAGATCAAGGCAAAGGTCCAAGTCCTACAAACACATGGCAAAGTCTACTGAATGTACTTCTCAAAACAAGTTTTACATGCATGCAAATGATCTCGGGAAAACATGCTGGAAGTCAAAACACTGTTTTACATGTCAGGAAGACATGCTGGGTGCCAACCAGGTCTTTGCTGAGGTCCCACACCTCCTGGCCGAGGTGTGGTTACCTAGGCTTCGGCGTGCGGCTGCATGCCGAGGTGCGCACAAGACAAACTAAAGGTGTAAGTGATCATGCAAGGTAGGCCAAGGTGAGATATGATGCTTGGCCTAAGTGTGAGGTCTAGGTAAGAGTGATCTTGGCGACTACACTTAGGGAAGTGAGGTCTGGAGATCTGGGTTTCCACCCGTGAAGAACATGAAGAACATGAATGCTAAAATCATAACTCCTTTATTACAAAATCTGGGAATTTAAAGAACCAACTGCTGAAGCATAAGGAACTTTCAATATCTCTTCCTTGTCTTTCTTACTTGTAGGACATTGATTCAAACTAAGCTTGAAGCTTGGATACTCAGTGAATGATATAATCAATAAAGGGGTTTTGACTTCCAGCATGTTTTTTCGAGATCATTTGCATGCATGTAAGACTTGTTTTGAGAAGTACATTCAGTAGACTTTGCCATGTGTTTGTAGGACTTGGACCTTTGCCTTGATCTCGACATCCGAAGAGCTAAGTGAGTGGTATTTTTAATAAAGCTATGTTATTACGGTTGATAAAGGCTTTGCTTTGCTTTGTTTTGAAAAGTATTTGATCAAACATGAATGATTATCCCTATTTTTATGTATCAAGTAAGCTTTGTTTTGATGACATTCCTGGAAAGTCCCTTGTGCTGGAGGACTCTAAACTTTCACAGTACTAAGTATGAGAGATCTTTGCCATCGACGGTCTATGAACGGATGGCCCCACCGACGGCCTTGTGCGGGTGGTTTGTCTAATCGATTCCGAGTCGATTATTCCCTTGTTTTGCCACTGACGGTTTACCGCGTGGGTTTTGTAAGTCCGGAATGTCATCCCTTGTATTATGTAGATGTTATTAACATCCAAAGTAAGTAAGCAAGTTTTGTAAGATCAAGATTGATGAACTAGATTCATCACATGTTTTGTACAAGCTACGATATGTATGCTTTGCAAAGATCTCGGTTATCATTCATTTAAAACCTTTATTACTTGTGCCATTCACTGAGTATCCAAGCTCACCCTCTCTATATATATGTAGGTAACAAGCAAGAAGTCGGCTACGCCGAGATGTGTGTTTTGTATGTATGTTATGTCGGCAGTGAGGATGTCGGCAATCTTGAAGATTATGCTTCTTAGTTGTATTTCATGTATTTTGTATATGTCGGCTTGAGAGGCCTTTGATCAAGATGTAATATGTATTTTGCTTATGTTATATTCAAGATGTAAGACCATGTTAAAGATGTATGTCAATTCAATTGATCTATGCACTGCTCTTAGGGACCACTTGTATTGTAAATTATTGCTTCTGCACTCGTTAGCCCCATATGTATACTCTCATTGTGTGTGATCTTTGTAAGTTAGCCTTCGGTAATCTCGGATTACTGGCCATCACGGCACCATTCTACTAGGGGCGGAATGGGGTTGTGACAGAATAATTTACTGAGAATTTCTTGGGAATATAGGTAGTAATTTACTGAGATTTTTTTGGGAATTTACTGAGTAATTTGATGAGCATTTACCGAGTAATTTACAGGGAATTTACTGAGTGATTTACTCGGAATTTACTTAGTAATTTAATTAGCAATTTACTGGGTAATGTTCTGAGTAATTTGTTGAGAATTCAATGAGTAATTTACTGAGATTTTATTGAGTAATTTACCGTGAAATTATGAAAAATTTACTTCGAATTTTCTAAATAATTACTGAGGATTTACTAGGAATTTACTGCGTAATTAATTGAGAATTTACAGAATAATTTATTGAGAATTTCTTGGGAATTTAATTAATAATTTACTGAGACTTTACTAAGTAATTTACTGAGAATTTCCTGAGAATTTATTTAGAATTTTCTAAGTAATTTAATTTATAATTTACTGAGAATTTTCTGAAAATTTACTGAGTAATTTAATGAGAATTTACTAAGTAATTTACCGAGTGATTTACTGGGAATTTACTGAGTGATTTACTCCGAATTTACTGAGTACTTTACTTGGCAATTTACTGGGTAATGTTTTGAGTAATTCACTGAGAATTCAATAAGTAATTTACTGAGATTTTATTGAGTAATTTACTGTGAAATTATGAAAAATTTACTTCAAATTTTCTAAATAATTTACTGAGGATTTACTAGGAATTTACTGAGTAATTAATTGAGAATTTACTGAATAATTTACTGAGAATTTCTTGGGAATTTAATTAGTAATTTACTGAGAATTTACTAAGTAATTTACAGAGAATTTACTGGGAATTTTCTAAGTAATTTACTTCATAATTTACTGAGAATTTTCCAGGAATTTACTGAGTAATTTAATGAGAATTTATTGAGTAATTTACTGAGTAATTTACTGGGAATTTACGGAATGATTTACTCAGAATTTACTTAACAATTTACTGGGTAATGTTGTGAGTAATTTACTGAGAATTCAATGAGTAATTTATTGAGATTTTATTGAGTAATTTAACGTGAAATTATGAAAAATTTACTTTGAATTTTCTAAATAATTTAATGAGGATTTACTAGGAATTTACTGAGTAATTAATTGAGAATTTACTGAATAATTTACTGAGAATTTCTTGGGAATTTAATTAGTAATTTATTGAGATTTGACTAAGTAATTTACTGAGAATTTACCAGAAATTTACTGAGTAATTTACCGAGTAATTTACTGGGAATTTACTAAGTGATTTACTCAGAATTTACTTAGTAATTTACTTAGCAATTTACTGGGTAATGTTCTGAGTAATTTACTGATATTTTCTTGAGTAATTTACCGTGAAATTATGAAAAATTTACTTCGAATTTTCTAAATAATTACTGAGGATTTACTACGAATTTACTGAGTAATTAACTGAGAATTTACTGAATAAATTACTGAGAATTTCTTAGGAATTTAGGTAGTAATTTACTGAGATTTTACTAAGTAATTTACTGAGAATTTTTTGAAAATTTACTGAGTAATTTGATGAGAATTTACCGAGTAATTTACTGGGAATTTACTGAGTGATTTACTCGGAATTTACTTTGTAATTTTATTAGCTATTTACTGGGTAATGTTCTGAGTAATTTACTGAGAATTCAATGAGTAATTTACTGAGATTTTATTGAGTAATTTACCGTGAAATTTTGAAAATTTTACTACGAATTTTCTAAATAATTTATTGAGGATTTACTAGGAATTTACTCAGTAATTAATTGAGAATTTACTGAATAATTTATTGAGAATTTCTTGGGAATTAAATTAGTAATTTGCTGAGATTTTACTAAGTAATTTACTGAGAATTTACTGGGAATTTATTGAGAATTTTCTAAGAAATTTAATTTATAATTTACCGAGAATTTTTCTGAGAATTTACTGAGTATTTTAATGAGAATTTATTGGGAATTTTCTAAGTAATTTACTGAGATTTTACTAAGTAATTTACTGAGAATTTTCTAGGAATTTACTGAGTAATTTGATGAGAATTTACTGAGTAATTTATCGAGTAATTTATTGGGAATTTGCTGAGTGATTTACTCGGAATTTACTTAGTAATTTACTTAGCAATTTACTGGGTAATATTCTGAGTAATTTACTGAGAATTCAATGAGTAATTTACTGAGATTTTATTGAGTAATTTATCAGGAAATTATGAAAAATTTACGTCGAATTTTTTAAATAATTTACTGAGGATTTACTAGGAATTTACTGAGTAATTAATTGAGAATTTACTAAATAATTTACTGAAAATTTCTTGGGAATTTAATTAGTAATTTACTGAGAATTTACTAAGTAATTTACTGAGAATTTACTGGGAATTTATTGAGAATTTTCTAAGTAATTTACTTCATAATTTACTGAGATTTTTTTGGAAATTTACTGAGTAATTTAATGAAAATTTATTGAGTAATTTACCGAGTAATTTACTGGGAATTTACAGAGTTATTTACGCGGAATTTACTGAGTAATTTACTTAGAAATTTACTAGGTAATGTTCTGAGTAATTTACTGAGAATTCAATGAGTAATTTGCTGAGATTTTATTGAGTAATTTCTCTTGAAATTATAAAAAATTTACTTCGAATTTTCTAAATAATTTACTGAGGATTTACTAGAAATTTACAGAGTAATTAATTGAGAATTTACTGAATAATTTACTGAGATTTTACTAAGTTATTTATTGAGAATTTACTAGGAATTTATTGAGAATTTTCTAAGTAATTTACTTCATAATTTTCTAGGAATTTACTGTGTAATTTGATGAGAATTTACTGAGTAATTTGCCGAGTAATTTACTGGGAATTTACTGAGTGATTTACTTAGAATTTACTTAGTAATTTACTTAGCAATTTATTGGGTAATGTTCTGAGTAATTTACTGAGAATTCAATGAGTAATTTACTGTGATTTTATTGAGTAATTTAACGTGACATTATGAAAAATTTAATTCAAATTTTCTAAATAATTTACTAAGGATTTACTAAAAATTTACTGAATAATTTACTGAGTATTTCTTTGGAATTTAATTAATAATTTACTGAGATTTTACTAAGTAATTCACTGAGAATTTACGGGGAATTTATTGAGAATTTTCTAAGTAATTTCCTTCATAATTTAGAAAGAATTTTCTGGGAATTTCCTGAGTAATTTGATTAGAATTTATTGTGTAATTTACCGAGTAATTTACTGGGAATTTGCTGAATGATTTACTCGTAATTTACTTAGCAATTTTCTAGGTAATGTTCTGAGTAATTTACTAAGATTTTATTAAGTAATTTAACGTGAAATTATGAAAAATTTATTTTGAACTTTCCAAATAGTTTACTGAGGATTTACTAGGAATTTACTGAGTAATTAATTGAGAATTTACTGAATAATTTACGGAGATTTTCTTGGGAATTTAATTTGTAATTTACTGAGATTTTACTAAGTAATTTACTAAGAATTTATAGGGAATTTATTGAGAATTTTCTAAGTAATTTACTTCATAATTTACTGAGAATTTACTTAGTGATTTACTTGGAATTTACTTAGTAATTTACTAGGTAATGTTCTGAGTAATTTACTGAGAATTTAGTGAGTAATTTACTGAGATTTTGTTGAGTAATTTACCGTGTAATTATGAAAAATTTACTTCGAATTTTATAAATAATTACTGAGGATTTACTTGGAATTTACTAAGTAATTAATTGAGAATTTACTGAATAATTTACATAGAATTTCTTGGGAATTTAGGTAATAAGTTACTTATATTTTACTAAGTAATTTACTTAGAATTTTTTAAGAATTTACTGAGTAATTTGATGAGAATTCCCCGAGTAATTTACTGGGAATTTACTGAGTGATTTACTCGGATTTTACTTAGTAATTTACGTAGCAATTTACTGTGTAATATTCTAAGTAATTTACTGAGAATTTAATGAGTACTTTACTGAGATTTTATTGAGTAATTTAACGTGAAACTATGAAAAATTTACTTTGAATTTTCAAAATAATTTACGGAGGATTTATTAGGAATTTACTGAGTAATTAATTGAGAATTTGCTAAATAATTTACTGAGAATTTCTTAAGAATTTAATTAGTAATTTACAGAGATTTTACTAAGTAATTTACTGAGAATATACTGGGTATTTATTGAGAATTTTTGAAGTAATTTACATCATAATTTACTGAGAATTTTCTGGGAATTTACTGAGTAATTTGATGAGAATTTACTAAGTAATTTACCGAGTAATTTACTGGGAATTTATTGAGTGATTTACTCGAAATTTACTTAGCAATTTATTGGGTAATGTTCTGAGTAATTTACTGAGAATTCAATGAGTAATTTACTGAGATTTTATTGAGTAATTTATCGTGAAATTAGGAAAAATTTACTTCGAATTTTCTAAATAATTACTGAGTATTTACTAGGAATTTCTTGAGTAATTAATTGAGAATTTACTGCATAATTTATTGATAATTTCTTGGGAATTTAATTAGTAATTTATTGAAATTTACTGAGAATTTTCTAAGTAATTTAATTTATTATTTACTGAGAATTTTCTAGAAATGTACTGAGTAATTTACCGAGTGATTTACTGGGAATTTACTGAGTGATTTACTCTGAATTTACTGAGTACTCTACTTGGCAATTTACTCGGTAATGTTTTGAGTAATTTATTGAGAATTCAATGAGTAATTTACTGAGATTTTATTGAGTAATTTTCCATGAAATTATGAAAAATTTACTTCAAATTCTCTAAATAATTTACTGCGGATTTACTAGGAATTTACTGAGCAATTAATTGAGAATTTACTGAAAATTTCTTGGGAATTTAATTAGTAATTTATTGAGATTTTACTAAGTAATTTATTGAGAATTTACTGGGAATTTATTGAGAATTTTCTAAGTAATTTACTTCATAATTTACAAAGAATTTTTTGAGAATTTCCTGAATAATTTGATGAGAATTTACGGAGTAATTTATTGAGAAATTTACTGGGAATTTACTGAGTGATTTACTCGGAATTTACTTAGTAATTTGCTTTGCAATTTACTGGGTAATGTTCTGAGTAATTTACTGAGAATTCAATGAGTAATTTACTGAGATTTTATTGAGTAATTTAACATGAAATTATTAAAAATTTACTTTGAATTTTCTAAATAATTTACTAAGGATTTACTAGGAATTTACTGAGTAACTGATTGAGAATTTACTGAATAATTTACTGAGAATTTCTTGGGAATTTAACTAGTAATTTACTGAGAATTTACTGGGAATTTATTGAAAATTTTCTAAGTAATTTACTTCATTATTTACTGAGAATTTTTTGGGAATTTACTGGGTAATTTGATGAGAATTTACTGAGTAATTTACCGTGTAATTTACTGGGAATTTAATGAGTGATTTACTCGGAATTTACTTAGTAATTTACTTAGCAATTTACTGGGTAATGTTCTGAGTAATTTACTGAGAATTCAATGAGTAATTTATTGAGATTTTATTGAGTAATTTAACGTGAAATTATTAAAAATTTACTTTGAAGTTTCTAAATAATTTACTAAGGATTTACTAGGAATTTACTGAGTAATTGATTGAGAATTTACTAAATAATTTACTGAGAATTTCTTGGGAATTTAACTAGTAATTTACTGAGAATTTACTGGGAATTTATTGAGAACTTTCTAAGTAATTTACTTCATAATTTACTGAGAATTTCTTGGGAATTGACTGAGTAATTTGATGAGAATTTACTGAGTAATTTACCGTGTAATTTACTGGGAATTTAATGAGTGATTTACTCGGAATTTACTTAGTAATTTACTTACCAATTTTACTGGGTAATGCTCTGAGTAATTTACTGAGAATTCAATGAGTAATTTACTGAGATTTTATTAAGTAATTTACCGTGAAATTATGAAAAATTTAATTCGAATTTTCAAAATTATTACTGAGGATTTATTTAGAATTTACTGAGTAATTGATTGAGAATTTACTGAATAATTTACTGAGAATTTCTTGGGAATTTAACAAGTAATTTACTGAGATTTTACTAAGTAATTTACTACATTTTACTAAGTAATTTATTGAGGATTTACTGGGAATTTATTGAGAATTTTCTAAGTAATTTACTTCATAATTTACTGAGAATTTTCTGGGAATTTACTGAGTAATTTTATTGAGAATTTACTGAGTAATTTACCGAGTAATTTACTGGGAATTTAATGAGTGATTTACTCAGAATTTACTTAGTAATTTACTTACCAATTTACTGGGTAATGTTCTGACTAATTTACTGAGAATTCAATGTGTAATTTACTGAGATTTTATTAAGTAATTTACCCTGAAATTATGATAAATTTACTTCAAATTTTCTAAATTATTACTGAGGATTTACTTGGAATTTACTGAGTAATTAATTGAGAATTTACTGAATAATTTATTTAGAACCTCTTGGGAATTTAATTAGTAATTTACTGAGAATTTCCTAAGTAATTGACTGAGAATTTACAGGGAATTTATTGAGAATTTTCTAATTGATTTCATTTATAACTTACTGAGAATTTTCTGGGAACTTTCTGAGTAATTTAATGAGAATTTACTGAGTAATTTACCGAGTGATTTACTGGGAATTTACTGAGTGATTTACTTCGAATTTACTGAGTACTTTACTTTGCAATTTACTGGGTAATGTTTTGATTAATTTACTGAGAATTCAATGAGTAATTTACTGAGATTTTATTGAGTAATTTACCGTGAAATTATGAAAAATTTAGTTCAAATTTTCTAAATAATTTACTGAGGATTTACTTGGAATTTTGTCACGACCCCACCCCGCCCCTAGTAGAATGGTGCCATGATGGCCAGTAATCCGAGATTACCGTAGGCCGACTTTCGAAATTCACACACAGTCAGAGTGAACACATGGGGCTTACAAGTGCGGAAGCAATAAATTTAAAAATTAAATAGTCCATAAGAGCTGTGCGTATATCAATACAATGTCAAACATCTTTACAAGGTCTTACAACTTGGATGCAGTAAGGAAATGAAATATAAAATACATCTTGACCAAAAGGCTTCTCAAGCCGACATATACAAAACGCAATGAAACATAAGTTAAGAGGCATGATCTTCAAGATGCTACAAAAATATGAATCCAAGGCACATCGGCAATACATCTAGGCCTCATCGCCTCCTTGCTCATCACCTACATATATATAGAGAGGGTGAGCTTGGATACTCAGTGAATGGTACAAGTAATAAAGGGTTTGCATGTATGACATCCGAGATCTTTAACTAAACAATGCATAATCATAGCTTATAACAAAGCGTAGGGTAAATCAAGTTCATCTAACAAATCTATCAAGCTTCGTCAATCAAAGTCTTTCCAGGCTTCCGAGTTCCAAGGGATGACATTTACAAAGGTTGTGCTACAAATGCTTATAGTCCCCTAGCACGTACGGACTTTCAAGATTCTCAAGATCAAAGCTAATACTTGATACACAAATAGGGATAGTCATTCATGCTTAACAAATACTTTTCAAAACAAAGCGAAGAGAAGCTTTATCAAAACATTATAACATAGCTTTATTAAAAATACCACTCACTTAGTTCTTTGACGTCGGGGTCAAGCGAGAGTCCAAGTCCTACAAACACATGGCAAAGTCTATTGAACGCACTTCAAAACAAGCTTTACATGGATGCAAATGATCTCGGTATTTCTTCAAAACTAAGTCAAACCAAGACAAAACACTGTTTCTCCTTTTGGGAAAACATGCTGGGTACCAACCAGGCTATTGCCAAGGTCCCACACCTTCTTGCCGAGGTGTGGTCCCAGTGGCCACACTCAAGGAAATGAAGTCGGGAAAAATCTGGTTTCCCTCTGTTAAAGAACATGAAGAACATGAAACACATGAATGCTCAATCTTAACTTGTCACTACGAAATCTGGAACTTCATGCTATGAATTCAAAAACATGGACCTGGGTACCCATACTCGAAGATCTTATGAAAACAAACACAAAAGCATGAATCTTGATGCAAACTTCCGGATCAAACAAGGCTTTTATTCAAGAACACATGAATACTACTTACTCCTCCTAAACCAAACTTTCAATCAATGCATGGCTAGCAAATCAGGTTCGATCATGCAATGCAGTTAGATGATTAACAAGAACGACAAGAGTAGATCAAGAATCTAACCTCAATACACGAATCTAACAGTTTGATCTCTAGGAATCAAGCTTAAAGATCTACTTTCTCACTCTAAGACCTCTTCTTCTTCCTAGAGCTTCTCTCTCTATAAGGCAAAGATATGATACCGAATGATAGGTTCTCTCTCCCGGTTCTGGGTTTAACCTTCTACTAAGACACGTGGCAGCGACTGGTTGGGTTCCTTCAAAAAGGTGGCTGACAGACCAGACAAAAGCATGGCGAAAGGGTGTTTAACAAGTAAAGCAGCATGGCACTCTGACAAAGTACTGACATCGGGTGAAAACATCGGCTCCGGTAGGTGAGGTATCTATGATCTCGGCTAGGACGGACAACACTTGGCCTAGCTGTGCCACACCTCGGCCTAGGTGGCCCACACCTCGGCTAGGTCGCACCTATCCAGGAACAAGATCACTTGGGTTCAAGGATAACATCTCGGCCTAGATGATACACTTCTCGGCCTTGATGATACACCTCGGCTAGAAGATGACATCTCGACCAATATGGCCAGAACGAAGGTAGAGGTCAACCAAAGTGGTTCCAAGATGGTTCTAGGCTTAAGGTGACCTCGGCTAGGCTCACCAGGAGGAACAAGACTTAACAAGTAAATTCACGTAAGCACAAACCAAGACAAGAACCTTATTCTAGATAAAACAAGTCGAGAAATTCACTAATGCCAGCTTATCAAAACAAGATATATACAAACGCTCCATGCTCGAGTCTAAGGTGGGGAATGAGGGTCACTACAAATTTACTGAGTAATTAATTGAGAATTTACTAAAACTTACCGAGAATTTCTTCGGAATTTAATTAGCAATTTACTGAGAATTTACTAAGTAATTTACTGAGAATTTACTCAAATTATCTAAGTAATTTACTTCGTAATTTACTGAGAATTTTTTGGAATTTACTGAGTAATTTAATTAGAATTTATTGAGTAATTTACCGAGTAATTTACTGGGAATTATTGAATGATTTACTCGGAATTTACTGAGTATTACTTAACAATTTACTGGGTAATGTTCTGAGCAAGTTTATGAGAATTCAAGAGTAATTTACTGAGATTTTAGTGAGTAATGTAACGTGAAAATATGAAAAACATTTCTTCAAATTTTCTAAATAATTTACTAAGGATTTACTAGGAATTTACAGAGTAATTAATTTAGAATTTACTGAATAATTTACAGAGTATTTCTTGGGAATTTAATTAGTAATTTACTGAGATTTTACTAAATAATTTACTGGGAATTTATTGAGAATTTTCTAAGTAATTTTACTTCATAATTTTCTTGGAATTTACTGAGTAATTTGTTGAGAATTGACTGAGTAATTTACCAAGTAATTAGTGGGAATTTACGAGTGATTTACTTGGAATTTACTTAGTAATTTACTTAGCAGTTTACTGGGTAATGTTCTGAGTAATTTTTCTGAGATTTTATTGAGTAATTTAACGTGAAATTATGAAAATTTACTTCGAATTTTCTAAATAATTTACTGAGGATTTACTAGGAATTTACAAAATAATTAATTGAGAATTTACTGAATAATTTTCTGAGAATTTCTTGGGAATTTAATTTGTAATTTACTGAGATTTTACTAGGTAATTTACTGAGAATTTACTTGGAATTTATTGAAAATTTTCTAAGTAATTTACTTCATAATTTACTGAGAATTTTTTGGGAATTTACTGAGTAATATGATGAGAATTTTTTGAGTAATTTACCGAATAATTTACTTAGCAATTTACTGGGTAATGTTCAGAGTAATTTACAGAGAATTCAATGAGTAATTTACTGAGATTTTATTGAGTAATTTAATGTGAAATTATGAAAAATTTGCTTCGAATTTTCTAAATAATTTATGGAGGATTTATTAGGAATTTACTGAGTAATTAATTGAGAATTTAATGAATAATGTAATGAGAATTTCTTGGGAATTTAATTAGTAATTTACTGAGATTTTACTAAATAATTTACTGGGAATTTATTGAGAATTTTCTAAGTAATTTACTTCATAATTTTCTTGGAATTTACTGAGTAATTTGTTGAGAATTTACTAAGTAATTTACTGAGCAATTTAGTGGGAATTTACAGAGTGATTTACTTCGAATTTACTTAGTAATTTTCTTAGCAATTTACTGGGTAATATTCTGAGTAATTTACAGAGATTTTATTGAGTAATTTAACGTGAAATTACGAAAAATTTACTTCGAATTTTCCAAATAATTTACTAAGGATTTACTAGGAATTTACAAAATAATTAATTGAGAATTTACTGAATAATTTTCTGAGAATTTCTTGGGAATTTAATTTTTAATTTACTGAGATTTTACTAGGTAATTTACTGAGAATTTACTTGGAATTTATTGAAAATTTTCTAAGTAATTTACTTCATAATTTATTGAGAATTTTCTGGGAATTTACTGAGTAATATGATGAGAATTTTTTGAGTAATTTACCGAGTAATTTACTGGGAATTTACTGAGTGATTTACTCGGAATTTACTTAGTAATTTACTTAGCAATTTACAGGGTAATGTTCTATGTAATTTACTGAGAATTCAATGAGTAGTTTACTTAGATTTTATTGAGTAATTTAACGTGAAATTATGAAAAATTTACTTCGAATTTTCAAAATAATTTACGGAGGATTTATTAGGAATTTACTGAGTAATTAATTGAGAATTTACTGAATAATGTAATGAGAATTTCTTGGGAATTTAATTAGTAATTTACTGAGATTTTACTGGGAATTTATTGAGAATTTTCTAATTAATTTACTTCATAATTTACTGAGAATTTCATGAGAATTTACTGAGCAATTTGATTAGAATTTACTGAGTAATTTACCGAGTAATTTACTAGGAATTTACTGAGAATTTTCTAAGTAATTTCATATATAATTTATTGAGAATTTTTTGAAAATTTACTGAGTAATTTACCGAGTGATTTACTGGGAATTTACTGAGTGATTTACTCCGAATTTACTAAGTACTTTACTTGGCAATTTACTCGGTAGTGTTTTGAGTAATTTACTGAGAATTCAATGAGTAATTTACAGAGATTTTATTGAGTAATTTGCCGTGAAATTATGAAAAATTTAGTTCAAATTTTCTAAATAATTTACTGAGGACTTACTAGGAATTTACTGAGTAATTAGTTGAGAATTTACTGAATAATTTACTGAGAATTTCTTGGGAATTTAATTAGTAGTTTATTGAGAATTTACTGGGAATTTATTGAGAATTTTCTAAGTAATTTACTTCATAGTTTACAAAGAATTTTCTAGGAATTTCCGGAGTAATTTGATGAAAATTTACTGAGTAATTTATAGAGTAATTTACTGGTAATTTACTGAGTGATTTACTCAGAATTTACTTAGTAATTTACTTAGCAATTTACTGGGTAATGTTCTGAGTAATTTATTGAGATTTTATTTAGTAATTTAACGTAAAATTATTAAAAATTTAATTCAAATTTTCTAAATAATTTACTGAGTAATTGAATGAGAATTTACTGAATAATTTACTGAGAATATTTTGGGAATTTAACTAGTAATTTACAGAGAATTTACTAAGTAATTTAATGAGAATTTACTAGGAATTTATTGAGAATTTTCTAAGTAATTTATTTGATAATTTACAAAGAATTTTCTAGGAATTTCCCGGAGAATTTAATGGGAATTTACTGAGTAATTTGCTGGTAATTTACTGATAGAGTAATTTGCTAAGAATTCCTTGGGAATATACCGAGTAATTTACTGAGAATTTACAGGTAATTTACTGAGAATTTACTAGGAATTTACTGCGAATTTACTGAGTAGTTTATTAAGAATTTACGTGAAATTTCCCGAGAATTGACTGAAAAATTTACTGGGAATTTACTGTGTAATTTACGGAATTTATTGAGAATTTACTGTGAATTTACTAAGTAATTTACTAG
>NW_021027115.1:121934-172176 GCF_004153795.1 Camellia sinensis
CATTTTGACAGAAGGTAATATGTATGACACCAATTTTAGAGACTAATTAAGAGGCATGATTCCCCACTGTTGCACGATACTCCTGTGGTATGGGAACTTTGAGCTTTCCATCTTTTTGAACCATTGCTTGAACCTTCAACCCGCGTGTCAAGCCACGAGGGTGTCTACTAGGCACTGTTTTAATGACATAACATTGACTGGTTAGCAATTAATTAAAGCGAAATCATAAAAGCAATATAAGTAACTTTTTTTTTTAGTAAGTCATAAAATAAAATGATAACTACGAGGGGCATTCCCCAGGCCTTACAATAGCAAACCAAATAAAAAAAACTAGAGCTATAAAAGAGAAACAAAACCAAACAGATAAACTAAACTAAATAAACTATAAAGAGAATCATCCTAAAATAAACCACACAAAAGAATGTTCATTTGCCACATGAGGAAAAAAGGGCTATGAACATTCAATAGACTAGCCAAAAACAATACAAAATACACTCGCACAACCCTCAAGAGAGAAAAGGCAAGCAAAACTAGAAAATAAACCCAAGAAAAGTCCTACACAAACAGCACTAGCAGCAGCCACACAGGTACAGCTGCAACTTTCTTCCCTACTCTCACGTTGATGCTTTTCGTTTCTCAAGTTGTTTTCTCTTTTTCACAGTTATATTTTCTATTCCGTTTTCTTGTTTCCTTACTCTTTCCTACATCTGCAGCTTTTTCGTTCTTCTCTGTTACTGCCAATTTCTTCCCTACTCTTTGTTTCTGTTCAGTCTCTCCTATACAGCTGCTGCTTTGTTCTGCAGTTGCTGCAGCTGTTGATTCTTTTCCGTATTGCTATTGCTTTCTATTCACTAGTCTCCTTCTCCATTTCTCCTATACAGCACTAGTTTCCTCATCTGTTTTGGTAAGTAGTTCAGCTACTCTCACCACAATTTTAGTACCTTGGGTGCTTCCGTCAGTGGTGATGATGTGTTCCTTACCCACAAATTGCATAATTTTTTGGGCTCAAGGTTGGCTGTGATTACCCCAGTGAGGACCTTTATGCTGGGGTATACCCTGGCCTTTATGCTGTTAAACCAATATCGCAAGCTTGACTACACAATTTAACCAAAGATTTCGCATAACCCAGATTTTATAGGCCTACTCCCATCTGGGATCCAACACAGCAAATATGAAATTTGAGCATATCACAATAGTGTTCTAAATTTAAGCATTTAAACAAAAACTACAACTTGGAAAAATGTATTACAGTGTAGTACAACAAAGGCAAGGCAACAATTAAAGATTAAAGTTCGGAAAATTTCGAGGTCCAGTTCTTCAGTTAGCAAAATCCTCAAGTGTATTAAGTCATTACCGCCCGGTAAATCCTTATCACAAATGAAGCAACCCAACAAGCAATTCACGTAAAAAGCCTAACAATTTCTCCTTAAAAAAATTCAGTATGAGCAAAGAAATGAAATCAAAATTTTGGTCCTCAGATTCTTCAATAACTAATTCCACAACTTCATAGACAGAGGGAGACAGATATTTTCACCCAATTAAGCATAATGGAAACTATTGGAAAGGTTTTCACTCTCTTAGAAACCGCAGTAGCATGATGGCACAAAAGGACAACATTTTATTTTATTTTCTATTTCCCTCCTTTCTCACATTTTCTCAGCTACCAAACAAAGAAAATCCTTAAAAAAATAAAAATAATAAAAATAAAAAAACACTTCATCACCACTGGCCTTTACCCACAAATTGCATAATTTTTTGGCCTTATGCTGAAGACAAACAAAGAGTATGGAAGAAAGTGATATTAACAGAGAAGAATAGAGAAGCAACTATATAAGAACCTAGAAATGATATTTTAGTTTAAAATTGAACAGTCTTGATAGTTTAAAAAAATTAAATAATTGTTAATCATGAACTGTAACACAAGTGAATAAGTAGACATTTTGACAGAAGGTAATATGTATGTATGTATGAACAAAACAAAACTTACAAGAGTTAAACTAGGGTATACCCCAACACTTGTTACAGCCCAAAAAAAAAAATTAAAAAACAAAACAAACCCTATGAAACAAATTGCTTGAAATTTTTTGCACCATAGAATTACATTAAAAACAGAGAATTTCTTTAGCTTAGTACAATTCAGTATCTTACCAACACTAGATTGGGGGGCTGCCTCCCTCGGTGCGTCCATATTGACATCAAGTGGCTGTGAGTGTTGGGTATCCACATTGTCAGGTAAATCCCCATTTGGAACAACAATTGCCTCGTGCGAAGGTTGAAGAGATGACTTCGCCAATCGTTTTGGTGGCATTGGTAAGCCCTAAAAAACATAATACAAAAGATGACTGCGCCAATCGTTTTGGTGGCATTGGTAAGCCCTAAAAAACATAATACAAAAGCATAAACAATAAATACATAAAAATGGATAAAAATGGATAAGTAAAGATATGTATATGGCAACTCATCAAGGCCACTGTTGATATTTGTAATCTGATCCAGTCCACTCATTTTCTTCCCAAGACTGGCCCTGACAAGTGGTTGCTTTGAATATTTTTAAAATGGTCAGGTAAAGGGTGTTGTCACTCAAAAACTTGTACGCAAGTTGAGTGGTTGAGTGGTTGTGAGCTACTAGTAGTTCTAATCTTTTAATTGGTTTTTCCTAATTGTGTGCTTTGCAAGTTGTCAATCTGGCCTCTTCTTATGGAAAGTGGGTTGAGTATCTGTGAGCATATAAATAGTTTGAGGGAGAGGCAACCTGGAGAATCTGGCTACAGCTAGGGGCCATTCTCCATGGAATTCCCTATTGGATAGTCCTAGTTTGAACACTGAAGTTGATGTTATGGAGGTTGTCAAGTGGACCAGGCTGCATCTTGCGCTAGTTCCAGCAACAGTCCTAGATTGTTGAATCCCTCTGGCAGGTAGTTCATGCTGTGGTGAAGTTGGTGATCAATCAGTTTGGCATGTGTTTTACTGATATTATGAGGGCCAGGCTACACACATGCGCTAATCCTAGTATTGGTGTTTCCAACATGGTCAAATTATGTCTTATTTCATTATACACTGTGTTCCAGCTAACTTACTCCTACGGGTTGTGCAGGAGGTTTTTTTTTCCTTTAGCTTTGTTTTGGTATGCATATTGTTGTATGTAGGATGTATATTTTCTAGTTTTATTTTGTGACTTATTCATCCAATAAAGTATATGGAAATAAAAAGATAGTATTAACAAAGCATCATTAACAAATATATAGCTATCGGTGACATAATAAAAAAAATGAATGGCCATACATATAGTACCTCATCGTCAACACTTTCAAAGGACTCAGCATTAGTGTCATCCTCATGATCTAACGGTATGTAGTCATCATCATCTACCCTAATGTTCTTTCCATTCTGATTAACACGATTGGGCTGAGTAGAACCCATCAAAGAAGCTTCTATACGCTTCAATTGTAGAGCATCCATTTTCTTATTATTCTTCTTGATTGTCTTATATCTTTCCATTTTGTACTCTGTTCGCTTCTGTTTCGCTAGAAAACTTTGTTTGATCCATTGTTTCTCCCATTTGGCCATTTTGGTAACTAAAAAGCATAAATTGATATAAAACATAAAATATAAAGCATAATTTTACTTGAAGAGACGCAACAAAATATAGCATAACCATGTAATGCATTAAAAACATATGTCCATATAGAAACCTAAAAAAAACAAATACTACATATTATAATCTGTATCAGGTTCCATATCAGGATCCATATCATCATCAAGTATGCCAAGTTCTTCATCTTCTTCGTCATCTCTCCCATTTCTCTTTGTTTTATTTGAAATAACCTCAGCTTCAATATCATCCCTATGAAATTGAATAATATCTTCAATGTTGATCGGGGCAACTGAGTTAATGTTTTCTTGTTGGAATGCATCATTAAATTCAGGATAATCTGGTGTTTCTCCATCACCAACCTCTGGCACATCAAACACACCTCTATGTTGGACCTGTTGCACGACTTGCCAAGGTTGCCCCCATTTGGTGTCATTCAAGTAGAACACTAGCTTAGCTTGACTAGGCAAGATAAAAGGGTCAGATTGATACCATCGGCTTGTGACATCGATGCTTGTGCAATATGTGTCAGCTCGTACTGTTCTACTTCTACCAGTGTTACCGGTGTTGTACCATTCACATTGAAACAAAACAACTTTATTTTGACACATGTACTCAAATTCCCAAATATTGCACAAGTGACTGTAGAATTCATGCATCTCTCCCTTGTAGTCCCCTTCGGTAAGCACACCACTGTTTTGACTCTTACGACGATTTTCTAATTCTTTTGTATGGAATCTTACACCATTGATTATACAACCCGAGTACTCCTTCACTAGCAAATTAGGACCATTCACTAATGACCACAATTCTTCGGTTGCTTCTGGTGCCTCATCAACTCTCAATCTATTTATCTACATCCACATGCAATGTGCAACACTTGAATTATGTTAGTAATGTTTGTATTTTATACAAGCCTAATAGTGTTTGGGCAATTGTGAATATTAAAAATGACTTACATATTCTTTGAACCACTTCGGAAATTCCTTCTGTTGTATCTGAGTTATATATTGTCCAGTGGGAATTTGTAACAAATTCTCGTGTTTTGGTTAATGTGTGAAATACTACTATTATTAATGACTAATAACATGAAAATTGTTAAAATATATATAATTATAAGAAACACGTATTGAAGATAATTCTCTATCTCAGGGCTATTGTATAATAAGAACCAATAAGCAATATCACGAAGTTCCTGTGACATCTCAACATGCTTTCTGATTTGGCCAATAGGACGAGCAATTTCAGTGAATATTATCAAACCTTCACGACGGACTCCATAATCTTCATTTTGTGCATCTCGATTATGCACGGTTTCAATCCCTTCAAGATACATTGAGCAAAAAGTAGTGCACTCCTTGACAATGTAAGCCTCTGCAATAGAACCTTCTGGTCGAGCTCGATTGGTGACAAACTTTTTCAAAGCTCCGAGAAACCTTGAAGAGATAACCAATTAGAAGTATGGTTAGGCACACAACATAATCTATACCTTTCATTTGAAAGTACAATTTTAGAAATTACCTCTCAATCGGGTACATCCACCGGTATGGCACGGGTCCTCCGAGAATAGGCTCACGTGGCAAGTGAATGGCCAAATGAACCATCACATCGAAGAAGGCTGGAGGAAAGATCTTTTCAAACTTACATAGTATGAGTACTATACGTTCCTCTAATTTCTCCATTTCACTTCGTTTCAGTGTCCTTGAGCATAGATCTTGGAAGAAGCTACCTAACTCAAAAAGTGCTGTACTAATCTCTTTATCTACGTAACCACGCATCCCAATAGGAAGAATCTGTTGTTTAAGTACATGGCAGTCGTGGCTTTTCAATCCTGTTAATCTACCATTTTTTGCATTCACTAATCTCGAAATGTTTGCCGCGTACCCATCTGGATACTTGACTGATTTCAAGAATTCAAAGAAACCCTCTCTCTCTTTAGGGGTTAGTGAGAAGTTGGCTCGAGGCTTCACATATGATCCATCGGGATTTGTTGTTAGCCACAATTCTTTCCTTATATTCATATCTTCTAAAACCATTCATGCCTTATCTGTGTCCTTGTTCTTCCCATCAATTCCCAACATCGTTCCAAAAACATTTTCACTAAAGTTCTTCTCCACATGCATGACATCAATGTTGTGTCAAAGCCTTCTTTTCTTCCAATACGGTAGCTCATACAAGATGCTTACCTTTGTCCAATTTGGGTTCTAACGAGGTCTTTTCTTGTTGCTTGGATGTCTTCCATATGCGACACCCATCACGCTGCCCAATTGTTCTTCAATCTTTTCTATCGGTATCACCAAAGATCTGTTCCGTTTTTCATGCTTGCCATTATATGCTCTACTCTTTCGCCTTTCTGGGTGGTCATGAGGCAAGTAGCATTAATGGTTACTGTACGCAGTCTTACTTCTTAAAGATTCAAAATATGGTTCATCACTGCAAGTGTAACAAGAGCAATGACCCTTTGTTCTCCATCCAGAAATGTCACCAAATGTGGGCCAACCATGTATCGTCCACAACAAAGCTGCACGCATGCAGAAAGTCTCACCAGTCGAGGCATCATAGGTTAATGTACCATGTTTCCATAATTCATTCAATTCTTCCACTAAAGGTCTCATGTAGACATCAATATCAATTCCTGGTTGTGGTTCACTAGGAATAAGTAATGGCAGCATGAAAAATGGGTCCTTCATAGCCAACCACGGTGGCAAGTTGTACGGAATAAGTACGACAGACCACAAACTATATGAGTTATTCATATTTTCGAAAGAGTTGAAACCATCAGTAGCCAACCCTAGCCTCACATTCCGAGGCTCCAAGGCAAATTTAGGATGTTATGTATCGAATTCCTTCCACTCATCACTATCTGCAGGATGCCTCAATACACCGTCATCTAGACGTTTTTTCTTGAACCATTTCATATCCTCGACTCTCTTCCTCGACATGTACAACCTTTTCAATCTTGGTGTTAACGGGAAGTATTGAAGAACCTTACGAGAGATCTTCTTACCTCTACCATGATTTGTCTTGTATCTAGAAGCCTTACAATTTGGACATTTATCTAGTGTTGCATTCCCCTTCCAAAAGAGCAGACAATCATTTACACAAGCATCAATGAGCTCGTATGACAAACCCAATTCACGTAGTATTTTTTTAGCTTTATAAGTTGACTTTGGAACCAAATTATCCTTCGGTAAAAGTTTTGTTAAAAACTCAAGCATCATGTCAACTGACTTATTACTCCAATGGTTTGTTACCTTCATATTAAGTATCTCGATGACAAATTTTAACAAAGTGTAATTTGTGCAACCTGGGTACACCTCACATTTGGCATCATTCAATAATTTATCAAAAGTGCGAACCTCCTCCTCTTGAGTTGTATTAGTTGATTCCCCTTTTATTCGATCTTCCACTAAGGCATCAATACCTCCCAAAACCTCATTGCCCTCAACGGGTATATCATGATGATAAGCCTCATTTGATTCACGGGGTTCCCTATGCACGTGCCAGATAGTGTAAGTTGGAATAATCCCATGTTGCAGCAAATGAATTTGAACAATTTGAAAATTTTGACGAACAACATTCACACACTTTCGACAAGGGCACAAAATTTTACCATCTCGATCAATAACTGCCATTGCAAAACGAAGAAATGATATTACCCCATCATTATATGCCCAACTTATCCTTCCATCAACTGTGCTACTTAATGCAATCCAACTCTTGTCCATGTCTGACTATGCCGAGTTAATTAAAGTTAGGTGAATAGGAAAAATTTTATATAGAAATATATATATATATATATATATTAATTAAAAAAAGTTCAAGTCCAATGATTATACTGAGTTATACAAATTACAACCACACATAAATCACGTGAGAAAATAGCCAAAGCAATTTAGCGTAAACAGAAGAAGTATTCATAACCAAAACATAAACCACAGTAAAATAACCATCAATAAGAAGACAAATATCATAATTTAGAGAAAATTTAACCAATAAAGCAGTGAGTTGAGAGTAAAAAGCAGATAACATGACACATAAAGAAAACCCACAATATGCCACATTGAGTTTCTAAAGCTGTCAATTTAAGTACTCAAATATCCAAATGCAAAATGTTATGATTGAACTTCACGTGAAAAATATATATATGTCCCGAATACCAGAATTGACACATCTATCAAGTAAATTGGGATATTGAAAAAATAATACGTTGGGAAACAATAATTATTCTGGCTCACTTTTCACTCAGTAAACAAAATGTGATTAAATTATGCAGAGGAACTTAATAATGTACTTAAGGAGCTATGCATATAAGAAATGAACGATGCCAACAGAATTGATAGCCACATGCGACAATTCCAATGAATGCCCCGAGACTATAATTTAGTACTTATGGCATGTTACTGCAGTTAGTACTCTATTTGATTTTCTCTTTATTCAACTATATACGAAGTCCTGAGAAGTTAAAGTAAGATATGCTAATCTGTTGGGTGTAATATTCCAATTTTCATTAAATCGATCGAGAGTTGTGAGAGAAAAAATAATTAATTAATATGTAATATATAATATTTTATCTTATTCATTATTTTAATATATTTTTATTTTTATTGACTATTTTAGCCAAAATCTATCATCCCAAACATATAGACTCAAACTCCCCTAAATTTTATAAATATATTGACTTTTTTAAAAAAAAAATCAACAAAATAAAAGTTTCTTGATGAAAATTGCAGATGTACAAAGAGAGTGTACAATATACAGATACATCAACAAGAAAATCCATGGAGAAATGCATCAAACTGAAACACAAATGAAAGACAAATTGAAATATGATATTAGAACACCAAAAGCAAGATATTGATCTCAAAACATTAAAAAGATATTCACTTCAAGCAGACAAAGCTCAAAGATATCATATATACTAATCAGGTCTCCACATCTCAGTTTTTTGTCACTAATTTTGTTTGGCATCCAACGTGCCTTTTTAAATGAAGGTGCATAATGCTAAGGGCACAAAGGGAGCTAGTAAAAGTAATTCAAAACATAATTAGCAAATAAAGTATATAGCGTAAAATTAAACTTAATCTCACCTATTTTCTTCAGCAAAAATTAAGATTTATTGATGTAAAAGAAAAGGTTATAGAAGTACACCGCAAATACAAAATGAAACTTAAAGCTGTTTTGGGAATAAATTAAAAAAATATTACAAAAATAGTCAACTCTTTTCTTTCCGTTTTTATACGTTTTCTTATAAATAAATAAAAAAATCTAAAATAAACTTTTCAAAACAACCCTTAATATGATTAACATTCACAATTCATTTAATTTTCCAATAAACTTTTCAAGCTCTGTAATGTTGCTATAAATGAGAATTAGTATATAGAATCAGATACAAACATGGGGTCATTTTAGGGCAAGTTAGAGTTGACTCTCTTATATGTTTCGTATGGGATTTGAGGAATCAAAGATTGTAAACTAATCAACTCAACATTTATATGCTGAGAAAGCAAAGCATGCAGTGGTCCTTGAGAACAAAGTAGAAATGAAAAGTGAGAATAAATACTAGTGTAATGGAAGACTAAACCATAGACTTAGGCTAGAGAATCCTCTTTACAATTAACTTAGCATTATTACCTTTATTCTTAAACATAAACAACCCCAGAGAATAAGAATTTCCACATGCACATTCTCTGGAGTTGAGCTTAATGAGTAAATGGACTAGCTAATGACATAACAAACCAACTTAACATACCGTAAGGACTTACTAATTAGGTCCCCCACGGTAGATAATTAATAAATACTTATGGTAGTGATTTTAGCAACATAAGTACTAAACCTACCAAATAGTTTTCTAAGTAGGTAATAAGACTCTCAATGGTGTAGCTAGAAGAGTCCATGTGAGGCTAAGAGCAACTCAAACCACACTCTTTATTTTTCACTAGCTAAAGTATAAAAAAATGACACTCTTTATGTTACCTAATTAGTTTAGCTATTGTGTGTTCCAACCATACTCTTTATTTTAACTAGTCATTCAAACTAACTTAACCAATTTTCAAAACAAAAAATGCTAGACATATTACTGTCTTTTTCATAGAATGCCACATACACACCAAACGCTAATATGGTTGCCAATGTGACATTTGCGATAATATTTTTAAAAATAATATTAATTTTCATTAAATCGAGAGTTGTGAGAGA
Organism: Camellia sinensis; assembly: GCF_004153795.1. Classification (NCBI taxonomy): domain Eukaryota; kingdom Viridiplantae; phylum Streptophyta; class Magnoliopsida; order Ericales; family Theaceae; genus Camellia; species Camellia sinensis. Next base: position 131,725 of record NW_021027115.1, read on the forward strand.
AAAAATAATTAATTAATATGTAATATATAATATTTTATCTTATTGATTATTTTAATATTTTTTATTTTTATTGACTATTTTAGCCAAAATCTATCATCCCAAACATATAGACTCAAACTACCCTAAATTTTATAAATATATTGACTTTTTTTAAATAAAAAAAATCAACAAAATAAAAGTTTCTTGATGAAAATTGCAGACGTACAAAGAGAGTGTACAATAAACTGATACATCAATAAGAAAATCCATGGAGAAATGCATCAAACTGAAACACAAATGAAAGACAAATTGGAGAAATGACTACTGGGATGAATCACCAGGTGATTGTGCTTCCTTAATTTATGACCTACTAGGGGACTTCTCAAAATTGTTTTCTAAGTGCACACATCTGAGTATTAATTTCCTCATATTATCTATAGATATGAATCAGTCATTATAAACGAAGTACAAAAGCTCTTCTTATTCACACAAGGTATAGGATGTCAGCAGCAAAGTTAATGAGTCAAGATGAATTCCTTAAGAGTTTTAGGTGGACCAATTTTATTATTGTTATTATTATTTTATTTTATTTTAATTTTTTTTTTTTTGGAGGGGGATTAAATTGGAAAATGGAAATCACATGCAGTAGATGATATAGTAATAGCGACATATTGGCAATAATCTTCTCTTGAGGTACATATAGGATACCAGTTTTACTTCATGGTTCATAGAAGGCATGATCACATGACATTTTGAAGCATAATTGAGCTTTACTACAAGTTTGGAGTAAAAGGATAAGGCTGATAAAAGATGAAAAACTAACTAGGTTTGAGATCAATAGCAAGAAAAACAAGTACACAAATAGTAAAAAAAGAAAAATAAAAAGTATTACATATCCCAAGAAACAAAAGTCAAATATTTGGAATTTTTAGAATCATACTGATATTCCAAAACTTAGCTGATCTCAATTTGACATTTACATAATCATGATGAAAGCTGTATCAGGAAGGCAGAGGTGAGTCATCTCAAAAGCTCACGTTTTATTTCTATTTTTTTAGCTCTGTACATTACACAATTGTAGGAGAAATACAAAAGAGCCATTTGAAATTCTAAAGAGAAATTCATTTGACAAAGAACAGTATTTACACCTTCAACCTTCAATTGAGTCTCTTACTTTAGGCAACTAGCCATTGTGGCAATTTTCATAAGCCATTCTTCAATATAATTGTTTTCAAATACATACTACATAGGTTTAACTTCAACTACAACGATAAAATCTTATCTAATTGAAATTATAGTCCTTGATAGGGCATAATGGTAGTAGAATAAGATACCCTAGCTACTCGTGATAAGGCCTTATCTTTGTATGCACTACGACGTATGCCAGAATGGAATAAATAATAGAAATAATTTGGAATATGCTCTTTCTTCATTTTAGCTGAAACCCCTTTGAAAACTTGGGAGTACATGGCAAACCATGACCAAGTTGACAAACATGAGTTTGACTTTAGAAATCAATACAAATAATACCGGGCATTGGGCTTTGACAATGAATTATCATATCATAAATAGCATGCACAGTAGACCAATTACTGGTATATTTCAAAGACAAGAAATAGTTGACATAATAGTAAAACCAAACATACTAACCCCTGGTTTTGAAGACTCGGCCAATGGGCCATGATGAAGAATCTGACACAAGAAGATAACCAATTCATGATAAAGAAATCCATTATCTAGGTCCAGAATGTTTGATACTTTCTTGGACATGATAACACAATACTTTGACTTTGTACATACAGTTTCTTCATCATGCTAGCTTGTAGAAATGCATTTATGATTCAGCAAACCCATCCTGAACCTAACCTCAAACACCAACTCTCTAATGAATATATAACAAGAGCTAACATTCTGCTTCCAATGAAGAATTCTGCTACAATTAAAGCTAGAATCCCACATTTGCAACCAACTCTCTACTGATATATAACAAGAGCTCTAATTGTGCTAACATTACATGGCCTTGAGAGTATCTTTCGAATGTTTTTTTGATAATTCAAATCATTCATATTGTAAAGTTTGTTAATTAGATCATCCATGAAAAAAATCAAGTTAATTAGATATTTGTAACTTATAACATGTCTACATTTATGTTTGAAAAAATAAATGTTTAGTATAGTTTTGATAATTTTTTTAAAAAAAATAATTATGATCCGAACATAAGCTGTGCATGTCCGATTTATTTTATATTTTATATGAATGATTTACATGACAAATCCTATGATATAAACGATTTCGATCATTAAAATAAAATCGATACAAATCTCAACGGGCCATCACAGCAGGTGCTGTGATAGCACCCTCCCTTGTGCCCACAAAACCTTTTGACATTTCTTTCATGGAAGTCCAGCAGAGTATGCTTCTTTTATTTTTCTTTTTCTTTTTTTAAGTGCTATGAAAATGTAGTTTTATTTTTGTCTGAAGGAAAATGACTAACAGGAGCCAGGTCAAACCAAGCCAACATGACTTTTAGTAATTGGGGTGGGTGGGGTGGGGTGGGTTTTCAACATATATTATATAATAATTACAGAATATACTCTTGTTTATTAGGTCTCCTAGTCTTCTTCACCAATGAGACTTGTAACTTTGTGGTAAATTGAACCCAATTCGGACTCCCACCTCTTTCCCAGAGGCACTTCAGTATATTAGTTATAAAAAATAAAAAAAGTAAAAAAAAAAGTTAACAAATTTCATAGAGAGCAACAACATTAGCATAGCAAGCCACTTATGGATCTAGATATAGGTTGTTCAATAAATTGATTAGCATAAAGCTCCACCTCTAATTTTAATTTAATCCCTTTTAAATAGGATATGGTGTTCTTGATGCATAATACTTACAAGAGTAACACCAAACACCAAAAACTAGAAAGGCTTATTGTACTAACCACTATGGTAACAATAGTAACACAAAAATGGTAAAGGCCAACAGTGAATGCTAAGATAATAACCTGCCTCTCCTCCTATAAACATTATCACACAGAGAGAGAGTCCAAATTTATGTTTATTGGACAAGCACCATACATGTGCATGTGCTACAGTTATTTATGTGTCATACTGGGATGAAAACCAACATAACATAAGCTTTTCAGTACACGCTTGCTACACCATTTTTGCATTTTTTATTCTCAACAAATTCAAGGGACTACATATTTAATTGATAAATGCAATCATAAATCAAATATTTGATAGTCTCCATCATATATCAAACACCAAGAATATGCTTATTCATATTTGGTATACCTAAAACCATACTTATCAACAAGACGGCTAAGGAAGGATCAGTGTTACTCATGGACGGTCAAAGAATCTCACGTCCCATTGCTTCCAAAAATGTATTTCAAAGGGTTGTGGAAATGAACTACTCTCAGCTACCACAATACATGACATATGCAATCAAAGCCTGATATGCAAAATTAAATGCACTCTTCAATTAATAGGGGGATTCCAAATTGAAGATCCTCATTAATCTGCTTGTCGTCAACTATAATTCAATTAATCAAGTTCGTAGATCAACTTTTAAACAGCCACCTAATTCATAATTTCATTTGTTTTCAATATAATTTATTGACTAAATCTTAATCCTTGCAACAGTAATCTGAAGACAGAACAATTCATGCATGGTATCACATTCTTCACATTGTGCACTGCGTATTTCATATTATATTTTCTCCAATAAATCAATGCAAGTCCTTCCCGTGTTCATGACTGCTTGCAATACTCCTAGAAGGTATAAACTTGAGCTGAGTCTCCTTGTGCTAGTCTGAACTAACTTAAATTCCACTAAAAAGAAACAGAAAGAAGAAGAAATAATTCAAAGGGTTTTATTACTGTGTAAGTTTTTCTTTTCATCTTTCTTTATTTTTTGTTATTATTATTATTAAACTTGAGCTGAGTCTCCTTGTGCTAGTCTGAACTAACTTAAATTCCACTAAAAAGAAACAGAAAGAAGAAGAAATAATTCAAAGGGTTTTATTACTGTGTAAGTTTTTCTTTTCGTCATTCTTTATTTTTTGTTATTATTATTATTATTATTATTATTATTATTATTAAGAAGGAAAGAAAAATCATTTAATTGTTTGGGAGGTGTGTGTTGGCCGAAGATGAAAGGGGTCTTGCAATAGGTAACAATCCAAATCATACAAAATATTCACATTTAGTCAAGGGCTTTTACTAAATTCAAACTGTTAATTATAATCAATAGGACATTCATTCTCAAGTTTGTAGTAGAAACAAGCAAAAGACATTGAGGATGGCCAAGTTTACAATTTACACATTCACAATTTATTGAAGAGAAACCTTGCTGAAAAGAATAAAATACAGCATTAATTTCGAAAATTAGAGAAAACATTAATTTTGAAAATTAGGGAAAATAGAGATAGAAAAATAGAGAAATTGAGTGAGAGACAGGGAGAGAGGGAGAGAGAAAGAGGACCCATACCTGATCGAAGATAACACACAACAGGAAAGGAGTACGACGTCTTTGGCGACACTGAAGGAGGAGAACAGGGATGACGCTGGAGAAGAACACACTGAAGGGGCGCTGGAGAAGAACACACAACACTTGTGTTTTGAGAGGGAGAGGGAGAGGGAGAGGGAGAGATTGATAGGAAAACTGATTCGTTGTGTTTTGTTTTGAGAGGGAGAGACAGATAGAGATAGAGATAGAGATAGAGACTGATACGAAGACTAATCCAAAAAAAAAAAAAGAAGGGAAAAATAATCTAGGAAAACTGGAAAAAAAATAAAAAAATCTAGGAAAACTAATCCCAAAAAAAAAAGGGAGGGAAAAATAGTAGACTATTTTTTTCATTAGCGCTTAATATGTCAAAATTCTTCTTTCAAAATTAGTGACAAAATAATTGTCTCACTAAAAGGCCTACAAATATTAAAAATTATTAGTGACGAAAATAAATTTTTCACCAAATGGTTTTAAAATATTTAAAATCAAGTTTTTTAACAAAAAAAAAAAATTATTGGTGACATATATTCCTCATTAATAATTTTTTAATTGTTGGAAAAAAAAATTATCACCAAAAGTTTCAAAATTTTGGCGCCATAAAAAAAAATTAGTGGGAAAAATTTAGGTGACGAAACTTTTTTTTTTTGCCACCTAAAAGTAAGTATTTATTGACGGAAATAAATTCCATCACCTATTATTTTTATTTTTTTATTATACGTGACAAAATTTATAATTCCTCATGGATTATTCTTATTTAGTGACGAAATTCGTTTTCTTCACTAATTTTCATCACCATACCAAAACAGAGAATAAGAGAAATAGACACCAGAAAAAGAGCAAAGAGAAATCACGTACCAAATCACCGAGTGAAGAAAATGTGGCGGTTACCGGCAAGGCTACTAGTGACGGCGATGGCGATCGGCGTGGTGGAGGAGCAAGAGGTAAGATAAATTAATACCCTATTTTGAGAGAGAGAGAGAGAGAGAGAGAGAGAGAGAGAGAGAGAGAGAGGGTAAAAAAATTAATACCTTATTTTTTTTTATTGCCGCTCAATATATCAAAAATTTCCCACCAAAAATGATGACAATATTATTTCCTCACCAAAAGATATCAAAAATATTAAAACGTTTTGGTGGCAAAAATATATTCCTCACAAATAATTTTATAATTAGTGACAAATTTTTTTCTCACCAAAAGTCCCAAAATTTTGGCGCCACCCAAAAAAAATAGCGGGAAAATTTTTGGTGACGAAACTTAATTTTTCCTCAATTAAAATGAAGTATTTATTGATGAAAATAAATTTTGTCACCTATCATTTTTATTTTTTTATTATATGTGACAAAATTTATAAATTCCTCACGAATTATTTTTATTTAGTGACAAATTTTATTTTCTTCACTAGTTTTCGTTACCATAGGTTACTTTTGTTATAGTGAGGCACCCCATTTTTGACCGCCCTTAAGACTTGGGCGCCTCAAGTTGATCACTTGATGATGAAAGTTATACTGTACAAACGTTTGATTTCTTCAGCAAGAAGAGCTTATCCCAACCTTACACCCTATTTTTGACCAAAGCTATTTTAGACCTTAAACTGCTTTTGTCAAAATATGTTTCCAAGTGTTTCTACAATTTTCCAAGGCTCGCATTTCATTTAAAATATTACACTTTTCAGTAAATCAAGCAAGGACAAAGTGGAAATAAATGAAATGGAGGTGAACCCTTTGAAAAATCTTTAAAACATCTTATTTATAGGTTTGGAGTTAAAGAAAATAGGAGGGGAGGGAAGAAAACTAGTTGGGAAAGAGGTTAGGCATCAAACCGTTAAGATAGAAATGAGCAACCTTCACTAAAATATGTATATCTCTTTCCACACTTATAATTTAGATGTGACGCCACCACCATTGGAAAGTAGACTTCCAGAGCTTCAATTTAGACTCAAGAATCACCTAAAACCAAGTCCGGCTCGCATTTCATTTAAAATATTACACTTTTCGGTAAATCGAGCAAGGACAAAGTGGAAATAAATGAAATGGAGGTGAACCCTTTGAAAAATCTTTAAAACATCTTATTTATAGGTTTGGAGTTAAAGAAAATAGGAGGGGAGGGAAGAAAACTAGTTGGGAAAGAGGTTAGGCATCAAACTGTTAAGATAAAAATGAGCAACCTTCACTAAAATATGTATATCTCTTTCCACACTTATAATTTAGATGTGACGCCACTATCATTGGAAAGTAGACTTCCAGAGCTTCAATTTAGACTCAAGAATCACCTAAAACCAAGTCCAAATGAGGGAGATATGCCCGTTTGAAGTATGGTCTGGAAACAGATTTTTGCTTGGCCAACCACTAAAGTTTATGGCCATCCACTATTAGTGGTCTGCTGCCCACTTGTGCCAAAAAATAGTTTTTTTTTTTTTTTTTTTTTTTTTTTTTTTTGTTGCCAGCTATTCCCATAAGTGCATGCACTACACTAGCTGTCTATATACTGATATTTTCGACCTGAGACACATGTTTTTAATATATAGATGACCACCCCTCTTGAAATTAGGTTAGAAAAAATTCCTTAAGGACCAGAACTTGCATAGCACTCTCTCTTTCTATCTTGAAACCTACACACTCTTCTCTACGCTTCCTAAACCAAAAATTTAGCTCTTCTTGTTGAGGTTTTTGAGCTCAAATCTCAGCCCTTGAGAGTGAGAACTTGTGGGTTTGTTAATAAAAGAGTTACCTTGCTTCAAGAATAGGAGAAACCCAACATTAGTGGCCAGCAAGCCACCTTTATCGTACGCCAAGCCACTATTAGTGGGCGGCCGACCACCATTTCTGGCTAGCCGGACACCTTTTTCAACTAGGCAGTACCACTTTTTTATTTTTTATTTTTTTGTTTTATTTTTTCCACAGAGTAGAGCAGAGGCTGAGGTGTAAAACAGTGCAGAGGCATTCTCAGGGGAGAAATTCATGTGTATGAATAAGCCATTTCCTTGCTCCTCGGGACCTGTTAGACTTGTTTTGTTACTAGTAGTATGTTGTGAGTGAACTTGTAATTAATTACTTAGTTACACAATTCCGTAATGTAACCAGTTAGTTAGTTTAATTAGTTAATTCGTATGAATTAGTTAGAGTAATTAATTTTGTGTTGTAATTATTTAATTAGCCACAATAGTTAGTTAAATTCGGTGTTGTAATATTAATTAGTTAGTGAACTTAGCTAATTCATTTATTCGGACCCTCCTGTGTGAGGGCGAAACATGTAATAAGTGTGTATGTCTTCTAACCCCACGTCTTTCTCCCTTTTATTTCCCCACTTATGATGGATAGTGTAGCACATTATATTTTGTTTAGCATTTTCCATGTACAAAGCATCCATTGTCTTGCATGCATAAGGCTCGGTTCATCATTCTAACAAGTATTGTATTTATTACTTCTTTAAAAACATGCTTAAACCACATGCTATCAAATTGATTCACATGCCATGTTAGTAGCCGAGCATATTAAATTGCATATTGCATGTGTTGCATTAGTTAGGAGCATGCATTTTTTTTTAAACTCTCTTCTTTGGCTTGTCTTGGAGTATTAGGTGAGTATTTATTGCTTTAGTATATCACATGCGTGTGATTGTTACCATGTCAAGCATGTTTTCCATGAGGCTAAGTGCTTAATCGATATACCTGTTTGAATACCTGTGGATGAAAGCTAATTGCTTGAATTGGAATAATTTGAGTAATGTACATACAAGCCCACTTCTTCAAGTGGTATGTATTCAAACCATTTTCAAACAAACATCAAATCAAATTGTTTTAATTTTTGCAAATTAGTCTATACTTGTGTGCAACGCATAGTAACAATAGTCTAATAATCAGAGCAAGAGTATATAATGTAAATAAGAATCACATCATGATTAGTAGAGGCCAATCTTTGATCGAGCGAGTGGGGTGCTCAATTCATGACCTTCCCCTTTCGTACCTAAGTTCCCGAGCCGAGACACTTTGGTGATGATGGATAAGTGGCCTTTGGCACAAGTCTCGGGTTTCCTAAATTTTTCAAAAACATTTAGGTGGCGACTCTGTAATCTGGCAAAACAATCCATTTTTGACATTTTTGATTCAATCAAAAGATTTGTTTGATTTGGACTATTTTGTGTTTTTTTATTTCACATTGCACTTGTGAGATCAGACTTAGAACCACGAGAGTCCAAACTGTAGGGCTATCATATCCGAAAGGAGAACGAAAAGCAAGCTACAACTACACATTAGACTTATACTTTCATTTTCACATCTGAGTTTATTCTGAGTGTAACTCAAAATTATCTCTGCTCTTACACTTTCATATACATCTTTTGAGAGAGAAATTTTGTAAAAGAGAACTACTGTACCTCTTGTTCTTATTCCTTTTATTCTGAGTGAAAACTTGTAAAGTGAGGCATTTAGTTGAGAGGTCTTCAACAGATAAAGTAAGCCCTGTAGGCATTTAGTTGAGAGGTCCTTAAAGGATAAAGTAAGCCCTGTGTAAAATCCACAAGCTTGGTGAAGCTTTGGTGGTGTATTGATTTGATTCATAGTGAAAAAATTCTTGAGGAGAAACCTGGAGGAGTGGATGTAGGCCCGATATGCCGAACCACTATAAATCCTTCTGTTTGAGCTCTCATTTCTTTCTCTTTTATTTTCATTATTATTGATTGATTGTTACTTGATTTATCATATTTAAACTACATTTATTTTTATTAACCCAATTCACCCCCCTCTTGGGATACCAACTTGGGTAACAATTGGTATTAGAACTTAGACTCTAGTTTTGTGACTTAACCGTCTTAAAGTGATTAATGAAAACTCCTAGTTTTTCTCTTCCTGAAGGTTAACCCTTCGACAGACCTCCTTTTTTAAGTGGCACAAATTTTAACTATTGAAAAACTTGAATGATTATGCATGCACAATCTACTGATTATGAGGTTGGGAAAATCATTTGTGATGGTCCCAAAATCTCCACCAAAATCATAAATGACTGAAAGATTCCCAAACTTGAGAGTGAATGGACCAATGTCGACCAGAGAGACATTCAAGCGAATGCCAAAACTGTTAATATGTTATATTGTGCACTTAATGCTATCGAGTTCAATAGGATTTGTACATGTGAAATTGAAAAAGAAATTTTGGACAAACTTGCATTAACTCATGAAGGAACTACTCAAGCTAAAGAGTCTAGAATGAGTTTGCTTGTTCACAGTTATGAGCTCTTCAAAATGAAACCTGATGAAACTATTTCTCAAATGTTTACTCGTTTTACTGATATTATACATAGTTTGAAATCTCTTGGTAAAACTTATACTAATGTTGAGGTTGTTAGAAAAGTGCTCAGGTTATTGCCGAAAAGTTGGGAAAACAAAGTTATTGTTGTTATAGAGGCTAAAGACTTATCAATGCTAAGTCTTGATGAGCTGATGGGATCACTCTTAATTTATGAGATCATAACGCAAGAAAGAAAATAAGAAGAAGACAACAACAAGAAGAAAGGAATAGCCTTCAAATCCACCTCGACATATCAAGAGAATGAGGAAGATGATTTGGATGATAATGATGATGAAAAAATGGCGTTCATCACCAAGAAGTTCAAAAGGTTTGTGAAAAAGAAACAAGGAGTGCGGAATTTTTTAGAAAAGACTTCAACAAAAGAGATTTTCCAAAGGAAGAAAATCACAAAAAATCTGAAGTCACCTACTACGAATGTAACAAACTTGGACACTACAAATCAGAATGTCTGAAACTTAAGAAACAACTCAAGAAGGACAATAAGAAAGCCATGATTGCAGCATGAGGAGAAAATAGCGATGAAAATGACTCCGAAACTAAAGTTTGCAAAAATGAAATTGCTAACTTATGCTTAATGGCACTTGGAGACGAAGGTGAGGTAATTGATGAATCCTTTATGTTTGATGAATTATAATATGCTTTTGATAAATTACATACTAAATTTTAAAAACTCAGCTCGAAAAGTAGCTGTCAAAAGAAAGTGACTTCAAGTTTATTAAAAGAAAATGAATCTTTGACTTCCAAGATCAACATTTTAGAAAATGAAGCTTTGAAAATAAAAGAGGAAAAAAGAGATTTTAACACTAAAAGAGTCTTCAATTTCTAGAAAATAGTTAGATGCTTTGCAAGACGAAAATGAGTCTTTAAAAAAGAAGAAAACTGTTTTAAGAGAAAACATAGAAGACTTCAAAAACATCTTTTCAAAACTTACTCAAGGTAGAGATACCTTAGACAAAGTTCTTAAAAGCCAAAATCAAACTTTGGAAAGAGCTGTGATTGGATACAAACCATTTTCAAAAGTAAAGAATCCAAAAAATGTTTTTTGTTCATGCATCATCAAGTCATTCATATATCACATGTCATTTTGGTGGAACAAAATGTCATATCTCTCCTTTATGTCCTGTTAAGAAAAATTCTTTTGTTAGAAGGAAAAAGAAGTGGGTTCCTAAAAACCCTTCAAACTCTAACTCTCATGGACCCAAGAAAGAATGGACACCAAAAAGCCACCACAAATTTTAATTCTAAGGTGTACTTCAGGACAAAATCCAGCAACAATATATGGTATCGCAACAGTGCGTGCTCAAGGTACATGACTAGAGATAAAGCAATGTTCTCATCCTTTCAACATAAAGAAGAAAGTCATGTAACATTCGGAGATAATAACAAAGGAAAGATCAGTGGCATAAGTACTATTGATAGAACCCCTTCTCTAGTTATCGAGAATGTCTTACTAATTGAAGGTTCGAAACGTAATTTGCTTAGCATTAGTCAATTATACGATAAATACAATAGAGTTACTTTCGAAAAATCTCACTGCACTGTTGAAAGTTCAGTTGATAACAAAGTTTTGTTTGTAGGTCATAGACATGAAAATGTGTATGTGTTTGATTTGCATGATTTATTTTCCTAGTATAATGTTAAATGCCTATTTGCTATAAATGAATCTAGTTGGTTATAACATAGAAGATTAGGATATGCTCATATGAATTTGCTTTCAAAACCTTCAAAATTTGAGTTAGTTGTTGGTTTATCAAAAATTATTTTTGAAAAAGGATACACTTTGTGATACTTGTCAACATGGTAAACAAACAAGAGTCTCTTTCAAATTCAAAAATGTTATTTCTATATCTAGACCTCTTCAATTGTTGCATATTGATTCGTTTAGACCATCTAGGACTTTAAGTTTGGGTGGAAAGTCATATTGCCTTGCTTGTGTGGATGATTATTGTCACGACCCGAACCCGCCCCCATGGGTTAAGGACGTAACCGGCTAGTAATCCTGAGATTACCTACAGCCTCAAACCAAACCAGACATAACTTATCAGAGTAAAAGGGGGGGCAAACGGAAGCAAAATTTAAAACTTTGTCCATAGAGTTGTGCTTACATAGCACGTCATAACAAACCATACACATACATGTTAATAACTCACTTTAGAAAATAAAGCAGCATAAGGTTCTGTACAGACAGGATCATTTAAGTCTAAGTCAACCCATGAAAACTATATACAACAGATTCAAAGTCTTAGCCAACATGACAAAATATAATACATAACAAAAGGGCGAAGACAAGTCTCATGCGTGAGACGCAAGGGCTGACTCTTAAAAACCTTGGTTGTTCCACACTGGCTTCATTGAGGCTGGGTCTGGACCTCTCTTGGCTCACCTACAAACACATGAATGAGCGTGAGCGAAAGCCCAGTGAATAATATCAATTGAAGAAGATGCATTGGAACAATATACATCGGACGGCCTTAGGCCCAATTCATATTTCTATCTAGTATATAAATAGCTATAGATCAAGTGACTTCGGTTCCAAACACTTCGGACGGCCTTGGCCCCAACCCATTCATGTTAGACTGACCTCTGGCCCATTCATTCTTTTATTCAGATCGTACTGGCCTCTGGCCCATTTATTCTATCGTTCAAATCATACTGGCCTCTGGCCCATTCATTCTATCGTTCAAATCATACTGGCCTCTGGCCCATTCATTTATTCATTCGTGTCAAACTGGCCATTGGCCCGTTCATACATTCGTGTCATACTGGCCCTTGGCCCATTCATACTTTCATGTCAAACTGGCCTTCGACCCATTCATTCATTCATTCGTGTCAAACTGGCCTTTGGCCTATTCATTCATTTGGCGTAGCAAACATTGTCCACCAATCAAATTAACAAACTTATAAACTTACATAGAAGTAAGCAATTGGACAACAACATATTTCAGATATCTTTGTCAAGATAATACTCACAGTGATCGGTTGATTGATTTGCCCTGGAGCTTGACCCTACACATCACATAACACAAATGGGTCACAAATGGGTCACAAATGGTTCAATCCATTCCTTAATTCACATATTCCTCTTTAGGCTTCATTCTTATCTCTTTAACTCAATTACAATGCTCAATATATGCCTAAGAGTACTTAGAAATGAAAGAGAACAGAAAACGAAGCACATAATGCCTTTTTAAAATTTTCAAAAACAGGGTCCCCGCTCGAGCAGACCCATGAGGTCTGCAAAAGTGCTGGTTATATCATTTTCACGCTCGAGCGGAAGGTCTGTCTACATAGCTCCTCGCTCGAGCGTGAACTTCCCCGCTCAAGTGAACACCATGTCTGCAAAATATACTGGGACCTCGTATTTCCCGCTCGAGCGGCGATTCCCCCGCTCGAGCGGACATCAAATTTTCTGGATTTTCCAGCAATGTTCTTGAGCTCAAATTTGACATTGAAAGGTTCTAAAGCTCACGATTTCGGTCCAAAACATGCAATTACATTATATAGCACATGGATGTAAACAACATGAAGCCAATCACCCAAAATCATGGTCCAATTCTTCAAAATCAATCATGGCTCATGCTTTCAACCTCCTATAAGCTCCACATTTTTAATAATCAAACATGCATGCCAATTTTGACTTCATTTCTATTTCAAATGATGCAAATGGTGTTCATTCTCATGAAACTCAACAAAAACATGCTTGCATGTATGATCCAACCCTCAATCTTTTATAATTGACATGATACATGTTAGATTATACAAATTTATAGCAATTCTATGCATGCATGTGCATATCTTATCAAAATCAACACAACTCATGATCTAACTCACTATTTAGTCTTCAATTCACAAAAACACAACTCAAACTCATGAGCTAAGGGTTGATTACTCACCTAGGAGCTTTAATCTCCCTAATGTATGCTTAATTCTTGAGTTCAACCTTCCAATTTCTCAAACTTGAGCCCAACACATAATTTTCTCTCTTGTTCCCTCTCTAGCCGACCCTTTCTCTCTCTCTCTTAGAGTTGATATCAGCCAAATGAACCCAAAAGAGAAGAATTGAGAGTGTAATGGCCCTTATATAACCCCACTAAGTCACATTAATTTAATATTAGATATTTGAGCACTTAATTGATTAATTAAATCAATTTAATCTGATCCGAATCAATTTTCAATTAAATCTCACCGTAGGCTCTAAAAATTACGCTAATCACAATGGCGCAATCAATTTCAGTTTCTGAGATATTCCTACGGTGAACGGATAGAAATTCAAAACCACATATATTCATATAAATGGCACACAAAATCATATCAAACACATAATCACATTCATAATGAGGACCAATTAGCATAATACGGAACAGGGTTATCACAATTATACTGAATTTACATGGGTGTTATTCTTGGCATATAAAAGTGATGCTTTCTCTGCATTCTCTACTTTGCATAAACGTATTCAGAATATGATTAGTCTTGCTCTTTTCAGTATTAGAAGTGATCATGGTAAAGAATTTGATAATGATGACTTTAATCTATTTTGTAATGAGCATGGTGTTGATTATAATTTTTCTGCTCCTAGAACTCCTCAATAAAATGGTGTTGTTGAGAGGAAGAATAGAACTCTTGAGGAAATGGCTCGCACTATGCTTTGTGAAAATGATTTGCCTAGATATTTTGGATTGAAGCCATTAATACTGCATACTATGTTATAAATTATGCCATGATTAGATTTATTCTCAAGAAAATCCCATATAAATTCTGGAAAGGTAGAACACCCAGTATTAGTCATTTGCGTGCCTTTGGTTGTAAATGTTTTGTGCTCAATAATAATAAAGATAATTTAGGTAAGTTTGATGCTAAATCTGATGAAGCTGTGTTTCTTGGCTACTCTAATTCTAATAAAGCTTACTGTGTATTTAATAAAAGAACTTTACTTGTTGAAAAATCTGTACACGTTGCTTTTGGTGAATCTAACTCTTTTGTTTCCAAGAATGTTGTAAGTGAAGATATTGCAGAATCTAATCGAAGAATAGAAAGCATTTACATATCAGAAAATGATGAAAATCATTCTTCAAAACCCAATGATGAAGTCTATATAGAAGATCTTCAAAAAGAATATGCTCGTCCAGAAAAGAAAAATGATCTACCTAAAGAATGGAAATATGCTTATGGACATCCTAGGGATCTCATCATAGGTGATGCAACACAAGGCGTAAGAACTCGCTCATCTATTCATAATGTATGTGGTAACTTAGCTTTTGTTTCTCAAATTGAGCCAAAAACTTTTTCTGAAGCTGAATATGATGAAAATTGGATTTTCGCTATGCTAGAAGAATTAAATCAATTTGAAAGAAATGAAGTTTGGTCTTTAACTCCTCGACCTAAGGATCATTTAGTTATTGGAACACAATGGGTTTTTCGAAACAAAATGGATGAATCTGGTGTTGTTACTCGAAACAAAGCTAGATTGGTAGTATAAGGCTATAACCAATAAGAGGGCATTGATTTTGATGACACTTTTGCACCCGTTGCGCATCTTGAAGCCATCTGTATGTGGCTTACATTTACATGTTTTAAAGATTTTAAGCTTTATCAAATGGATGTGAAAAGTGCTTTTTTAAATGGGTACATTTCGGAGGAATTTATGTTGAACAATCTCCTGATTTTGAAAATGATAAATACCTTAAACTTTCAAATGTTTTATATGGTTTAAAACAGGCACATCGGACATGGTATGAACATTTGAGTAATTTTCTTCTGGATAAAGGTTTTTCTCGCTGCAAAATAGATACCACTCTCTTCATAAAAACCAAAAAAAAAGACATTCTTATTGTTCAAATTTATGTCGATGATATTATATTTGGTGCTACTAATGAGGATTTGTGCAAGGAATTTGCTAAGGATATGAAGGGCGAATTTGAAATGACTATGAAGGGGAAGTTAGCTTACTTCCTCGGACTGTAAATAAAACAAACCAAAGATGGAATCTATCTAAGTCAAGCCAAATGTATCAAGGATTTTCTCAAAAGGTTTGAAATGGATTTATCAAAGCCAGCAACAACTCCAATGAGCACATCGATTAAAATCAATAAAGATGAGCAAGGTAAACTAGTAGATGAAAAGAAATATTCAGGTATGATTGGTTCCTTACTTTATTTAATTGCTAGTAGACCCGACATAATGTTTAGTGTTTGTATGTGTGCACATTTTCAATCTACTCCAAAAGAATCACACGTCATCGCAATAAAATGTATTTTTAGATATCTAGTTGGCACTCCAAATTTGGGTTTATGGTACCCTAAAAGTAATGCTTTTGACCTTTTTGGTTACTCGGATGCCGACTTTGAAAGATGTAAACTTGACCAAAAAAGCACTAGTGGCGCTTGTCATTTTCTTGGAAACTCACTCACATCATGGTTTTGTAAAAAACAAAATTCGGTAGCCTTGCCAACCGCTGAAGCAAAATACATTGCCACCGCTACTTGTTGTGCACAAATGCTTTGGATGATACAACAATTTCACGATTTCAGATTTCACTTTGATCACATTCCTTTAAAATGCGACAACACCGGTGCCATTAATCTTTTAAAAAATCGTATTCAGCACTTATGCACTAAACACATTAAAATAAGGCATCATTTTCTACGAGGTCATATACTTAAAGGTGACATTGGACTCGAATTTGTGCCTATAAATCGTCAATTGGCTGATATTTTTACCAAGCCTCTCAATGAGAACAATTTTACTTTATTCAAACTAAGCTTCTCATGATGAATATTCCTATGTGATGGTTTAATCTATATTTCTATGCCTTCTTGTGAAGTGTGGCTTGAAAAACATTTTATAGTCTGTCTGGACCCCTGAGGGTCGACCCCTTACTTTATAGGGTCGACACCATGTGAACCCCTATTGTATTTTTATTCATGAAGGTTGACACCTCTCTTTGTGAGGGTAGACACCTACCTTGGCCGCGACTGGACTTCGTAGTCATTTTAGATTAAAGGGTCGACACCACTCTTTTGAGTGTCGACACCTCCTTAAGGGTATACACCCAACGACCCCCTTTTTATTTCTTGCGACACCTCTTAAAGCCTTAGCCCTATCCCCTTCCTCTTCTCCAACGATTCCTCTGGCGATTCCTCTTCCTATCTTCGTTTCTATCATTTTTGACCTCCTTCAACCTTCTCCATGGAGTTGCAAGCCTTTCCTTCAGTTCCATCGAAGAAACACGCTTAGGATTCCATTTCCACTGCTGTAGCTTTCGTGCCTCCAAACCTTGTTCTGCGACGCTTCAAAGATAATGAATGCAAGGCCTGGTTCAACAGAGATTTCAACCTTAGAAAGGTACTACTGGCCAAACTATTGATGCCAATTTCTTTGAAGAACATAGCTTTCATGTTAAACAGTGGTTTGATAAGCAAAAAATGGTCCTCATTGCTAAACCTTGATTGTGATGTTTATCTTACACTCATGAAGGAATTTTTTGCCAATTTATCCTATAATGAGGAATCTACTTCTAGCACTTTGGAGTGCTTTGTAAGGGGTGTTTCCTTCACTCTTATACCTTCCATTGTTAATTCTATTTTTGAAAACATCCAATGATGGTCATCGTGTCTCTCCATCCTTAAACAAAAGTCCTCCTAACTACTCTCATCTTCTAGGTCTTCAATTTCTGACCAATAACCCAGCCATAGATAAACACATTACCATTTCTGGCAAAGACCTGTCTCTTGAGTTGAGACTATTGCATGACATTATAAACCATAACATCCTTCCTCGATCTGGTCAATTTGACACAATCACCTATGGCTACACCTATCTTCTTTGGGCCCTATCCACTAGATACCTTATAGATTTTCAGAATTTGGTTTGTTAAGTTATTATTGATGCCCATAAAATAAATAACCAAGCCTTACCCTATGGAATGATTTTCACCAAGATCTTTAAACATTTCAAAATTAACCTCAAATGTGAGGACAAAATCCCTAGAGACTCTGCTTGTTATGGTCTAGAAACTCTTTGCCACATGGGTTATTCGTTGATTGACAAAGTTTGGACCAAAATAAAAAAACCTATCATTGCTCCACCTACTCCTGAGCCGTCTCTATCCACTGATTCTAACCTTCCTAGTTCTTTATCTATGTCTTTTTCCACCCATGGTCTTTCCTTTTTTGTCGCACCTTTTGACCTTTTTTCTCTCTCCACAAAAATTAATCATCTAGACTTCTTGGTTCAAGGACCACTACTAGTAGGGACTGCTGAACTTAACTCCAGGCATAATAACCTTCATCTAAATCCCCAATCTGCACCAATGTCAAACATTTCATCATTTTTCAATATGCTTTTGTTCCACATTCATCTGATCTGGCACAAATATTAGCCAAGGTTGATCAGTTGGCTTCCATAGTTCAACAAATTCTCTCTCGCCAAACGAACATGCAACAAGAAATAGACAAGATGAGGGTACAACAATTTGAGGTAATTGAAGCTTCCAAGTCCCATGTTAAGAACATGGTGATAGCTATTTTTGGCCTCAAGCATTCTAACGGGGAATTTCGTCAGCTTTTTTAGCAACGAATGGATGATGATCTTAGCGAACAAATTCGTAAATTCATGCTTTGGTTCGTGCAAGGTTAGTGTGAAGCAGCTCCACATTGGCCTCGTGCTCCTCCTTTTTTTCACTAGTCCTTTTTTTGTTCTCTTTTTACCCCTCTTTTTTGTTGATAACAAAGGGGGAGAAGAATTGCAATTTTTATGTATATGAATGTGGATAGATTTATCTTTTTGCACATGGTAGAACAACAATTTCTAGTAAAACAAACATAGACATGAACTTATAACATTTTGCACTTAGCAGAACAAACAATTTCTAGTACAATTCTTATAGTCTTGAATGGTTATGAAATATGTGCTATCAATTTATTATACACTACCATTAACACACAGTGATTGATATAGATTATTTGTGCTTGAGTGGGAAATTGTTTTGATGGAAGAATAGCTTGTGATTTCATTCAATGAAATTTGCAAATGATCTAGTTGTTTTGTTTTGATAGAAGAAAAGCTTATGATTTTATTTAATGAAATTGAGTTTTGACTAGATCTTATTTGCAAAAGATCTAGTGCATATTGATAGGGGGAGCTTGTCATATATTGTCTGAATTAATCAACAAGTTGTTTCATTTGTGCGAAAATCTTCTTGGCTTATATTTTTGGAAGATTTCTCATTGAGTTTAAAATGAAAAATGTTTTGGCCATGAAGCCCTTTTTATAGGGGTAGTTTTTCGATCTTGTTTTTAATCCTTTATTAAAAAACTTCCTTGAAATTATTTGTCTTAAAACTCACGTTTTGAAAACTTCATATATATTTGTCATCATCAAAAAAAGAGAGATTGTTAGTGTGACAACCCTACTCTGTGTTATGCTAATTAATCTTAATTGTGCTTACAATTATATGCTTGATATGATTTTGAGTGCTAATTATACGATTATACGTGTTTCTAAATTTGTATCTATTCACTGTAGGAAAATCTTTTCGTTTTTCTATTATAAAATTTAAATTGAAGGTTGTAGAGGCATTAGAAAGTAAAATTGTCTATACCATTATGATTAGCGAGATTTTTAGAGCCTATGGTGAAATTTAATTAAAAGTTGATTCGGATCAAATAATTAGATTGAGTTGATTAAATTAAGCACAATTACTTAGCCTTAATCAAATTTGATCAGCAAAGCCTATATATATGGTAGTGAACAAAACTCAGGCTATTCAGCAGCAAAGGGTCGACACCAAGACATGACAGGGTCGACACCAAAAGATAGTGAACAAAACTCAGGCTATTCAGCAGCAAAGGGTCGACACCAAGACATGACAGGGTCGACACCAAAAGATAGTGAACAAAACTCAGGCTATTCAGCAGCAAAGGGTCGACACCAAGACATGACAGGGTCGACACCAAAAGATAGTGAACAAAACTCAGGCTATTCAGCAGCAAAGGGTCGACACCAAGACATGACAGGGTCGACACCAAAAGATAGTGAACAAAACTCAGGCTATTCAGCAGCAAAGGGTCGACACCAAGACATGACAGGGTCGACACCAAAAGATAGTGAACAAAACTCAGGCTATTCAGCAGCAAAGGGTCGACACCAAGACATGACAGGGTCGACACCAAAAGATAGTGAACAAAACTCAGGCTATTCAGCAGCAAAGGGTCGACACCAAGACATGACAGGGTCGACACCAAAAGATAGTGAACAAAACTCAGGCTATTCAGCAGCAAAGGGTCGACACCAAGACATGACAGGGTCGACACCAAAAGATAGTGAACAAAACTCAGGCTATTCAGCAGCAAAGGGTCGACACCAAGACATGACAGGGTCGACACCAAAAGATAGTGAACAAAACTCAGGCTATTCAGCAGCAAAGGGTCGACACCAAGACATGACAGGGTCGACACCAAAAGATAGTGAACAAAACTCAGGCTATTCAGCAGCAAAGGGTCGACACCAAGACATGACAGGGTCGACACCAAAAGATAGTGAACAAAACTCAGGCTATTCAGCAGCAAAGGGTCGACACCAAGACATGACAGGGTCGACACCAAAAGATAGTGAACAAAACTCAGGCTATTCAGCAGCAAAGGGTCGACACCAAGACATGACAGGGTCGACACCAAAAGATAGTGAACAAAACTCAGGCTATTCAGCAGCAAAGGGTCGACACCAAGACATGACAGGGTCGACACCAAAAGATAGTGAACAAAACTCAGGCTATTCAGCAGCAAAGGGTCGACACCAAGACATGACAGGGTCGACACCAAAAGATAGTGAACAAAACTCAGGCTATTCAGCAGCAAAGGGTCGACACCAAGACATGACAGGGTCGACACCAAAAGATAGTGAACAAAACTCAGGCTATTCAGCAGCAAAGGGTCGACACCAAGACATGACAGGGTCGACACCAAAAGATAGTGAACAAAACTCAGGCTATTCAGCAGCAAAGGGTCGACACCAAGACATGACAGGGTCGACACCAAAAGATAGTGAACAAAACTCAGGCTATTCAGCAGCAAAGGGTCGACACCAAGACATGACAGGGTCGACACCAAAAGATAGTGAACAAAACTCAGGCTATTCAGCAGCAAAGGGTCGACACCAAGACATGACAGGGTCGACACCAAAAGATAGTGAACAAAACTCAGGCTATTCAGCAGCAAAGGGTCGACACCAAGACATGACAGGGTCGACACCAAAAGATAGTGAACAAAACTCAGGCTATTCAGCAGCAAAGGGTCGACACCAAGACATGACAGGGTCGACACCAAAAGATAGTGAACAAAACTCAGGCTATTCAGCAGCAAAGGGTCGACACCAAGACATGACAGGGTCGACACCAAAAGATAGTGAACAAAACTCAGGCTATTCAGCAGCAAAGGGTCGACACCAAGACATGACAGGGTCGACACCAAAAGATAGTGAACAAAACTCAGGCTATTCAGCAGCAAAGGGTCGACACCAAGACATGACAGGGTCGACACCAAAAGATAGTGAACAAAACTCAGGCTATTCAGCAGCAAAGGGTCGACACCAAGACATGACAGGGTCGACACCAAAAGATAGTGAACAAAACTCAGGCTATTCAGCAGCAAAGGGTCGACACCAAGACATGACAGGGTCGACACCAAAAGATAGTGAACAAAACTCAGGCTATTCAGCAGCAAAGGGTCGACACCAAGACATGACAGGGTCGACACCAAAAGATAGTGAACAAAACTCAGGCTATTCAGCAGCAAAGGGTCGACACCAAGACATGACAGGGTCGACACCAAAAGATAGTGAACAAAACTCAGGCTATTCAGCAGCAAAGGGTCGACACCAAGACATGACAGGGTCGACACCAAAAGATAGTGAACAAAACTCAGGCTATTCAGCAGCAAAGGGTCGACACCAAGACATGACAGGGTCGACACCAAAAGATAGTGAACAAAACTCAGGCTATTCAGCAGCAAAGGGTCGACACCAAGACATGACAGGGTCGACACCAAAAGATAGTGAACAAAACTCAGGCTATTCAGCAGCAAAGGGTCGACACCAAGACATGACAGGGTCGACACCAAAAGATAGTGAACAAAACTCAGGCTATTCAGCAGCAAAGGGTCGACACCAAGACATGACAGGGTCGACACCAAAAGATAGTGAACAAAACTCAGGCTATTCAGCAGCAAAGGGTCGACACCAAGACATGACAGGGTCGACACCAAAAGATAGTGAACAAAACTCAGGCTATTCAGCAGCAAAGGGTCGACACCAAGACATGACAGGGTCGACACCAAAAGATAGTGAACAAAACTCAGGCTATTCAGCAGCAAAGGGTCGACACCAAGACATGACAGGGTCGACACCAAAAGATAGTGAACAAAACTCAGGCTATTCAGCAGCAAAGGGTCGACACCAAGACATGACAGGGTCGACACCAAAAGATAGTGAACAAAACTCAGGCTATTCAGCAGCAAAGGGTCGACACCAAGACATGACAGGGTCGACACCAAAAGATAGTGAACAAAACTCAGGCTATTCAGCAGCAAAGGGTCGACACCAAGACATGACAGGGTCGACACCAAAAGATAGTGAACAAAACTCAGGCTATTCAGCAGCAAAGGGTCGACACCAAGACATGACAGGGTCGACACCAAAAGATAGTGAACAAAACTCAGGCTATTCAGCAGCAAAGGGTCGACACCAAGACATGACAGGGTCGACACCAAAAGATAGTGAACAAAACTCAGGCTATTCAGCAGCAAAGGGTCGACACCAAGACATGACAGGGTCGACACCAAAAGATAGTGAACAAAACTCAGGCTATTCAGCAGCAAAGGGTCGACACCAAGACATGACAGGGTCGACACCAAAAGATAGTGAACAAAACTCAGGCTATTCAGCAGCAAAGGGTCGACACCAAGACATGACAGGGTCGACACCAAAAGATAGTGAACAAAACTCAGGCTATTCAGCAGCAAAGGGTCGACACCAAGACATGACAGGGTCGACACCAAAAGATAGTGAACAAAACTCAGGCTATTCAGCAGCAAAGGGTCGACACCAAGACATGACAGGGTCGACACCAAAAGATAGTGAACAAAACTCAGGCTATTCAGCAGCAAAGGGTCGACACCAAGACATGACAGGGTCGACACCAAAAGATAGTGAACAAAACTCAGGCTATTCAGCAGCAAAGGGTCGACACCAAGACATGACAGGGTCGACACCAAAAGATAGTGAACAAAACTCAGGCTATTCAGCAGCAAAGGGTCGACACCAAGACATGACAGGGTCGACACCAAAAGATAGTGAACAAAACTCAGGCTATTCAGCAGCAAAGGGTCGACACCAAGACATGACAGGGTCGACACCAAAAGATAGTGAACAAAACTCAGGCTATTCAGCAGCAAAGGGTCGACACCAAGACATGACAGGGTCGACACCAAAAGATAGTGAACAAAACTCAGGCTATTCAGCAGCAAAGGGTCGACACCAAGACATGACAGGGTCGACACCAAAAGATAGTGAACAAAACTCAGGCTATTCAGCAGCAAAGGGTCGACACCAAGACATGACAGGGTCGACACCAAAAGATAGTGAACAAAACTCAGGCTATTCAGCAGCAAAGGGTCGACACCAAGACATGACAGGGTCGACACCAAAAGATAGTGAACAAAACTCAGGCTATTCAGCAGCAAAGGGTCGACACCAAGACATGACAGGGTCGACACCAAAAGATAGTGAACAAAACTCAGGCTATTCAGCAGCAAAGGGTCGACACCAAGACATGACAGGGTCGACACCAAAAGATAGTGAACAAAACTCAGGCTATTCAGCAGCAAAGGGTCGACACCAAGACATGACAGGGTCGACACCAAAAGATAGTGAACAAAACTCAGGCTATTCAGCAGCAAAGGGTCGACACCAAGACATGACAGGGTCGACACCAAAAGATAGTGAACAAAACTCAGGCTATTCAGCAGCAAAGGGTCGACACCAAGACATGACAGGGTCGACACCAAAAGATAGTGAACAAAACTCAGGCTATTCAGCAGCAAAGGGTCGACACCAAGACATGACAGGGTCGACACCAAAAGATAGTGAACAAAACTCAGGCTATTCAGCAGCAAAGGGTCGACACCAAGACATGACAGGGTCGACACCAAAAGATAGTGAACAAAACTCAGGCTATTCAGCAGCAAAGGGTCGACACCAAGACATAATAGGGCCGACACCAAAAGACAGAGAACAAAGTTTAAGTCTTCCAGTAGCAGAGGGTTGACACCCATTTAAGTGAGGGTCGACACCAAGAACTTATGGTAGTCAAGGAAGAAAAGAAAAGAAAGAAAAGGATCGACACAAAAATTGCAGCGGTCGACACCCTTAAGTCTGGTTTTCAAAACCTAGCCACCATTTCTAATCTATGAGAAGACTTTTCTGACACAAATAAGGAGACGTGTCTTATCCTATCTAAAAAGAGTTATGGACAACAACATTTAACTGAGTAGATGAAGAATATTCTATCCACACCATTCCCAAATCTGAAAAGATAAAAAGCATGGAGACATATCTTATCTCCAACTACCAAGATTTGAATTATAAGCATAGGCATCACATCTTTTGAGGAGGCTTCACCTCCAAAGTCTTAAAGACAACCTACACATACCTATGATATGTTCCAACAGCTAGAAGATATCACCCATGCTCTGCTCCAATGGCTAGAAGACATCATCTATGCTCTCTTCCAGCGGCTAGAAGACATTGAAGTCTATAAATGCAAGTACCTCCCAAGATTTGCTGGGAGAGCAACTTTGAGCATTCAAGTATTATTCCTAATCAATCTCTGCTACACATTACACTTGTACGTTCACTTTCACATATGTGTTTATTCAGAGTATATCTCAAAATTTGCTCTGCTTTTACACTTCCATATACATCTTTTGAGAGAGAAATTTTTGTAAAAGAGGACTACTGCACTTCTTGCTTTTATTCCTTTTATTCTGAGTGAAAACTAATAAAAGTGAGGCATTTAGTTGAGAAGTTCTCAACAGATAAAGTAAGTCTCATAGGCATTTAGTTGAGAGGTCCTTAATGGATAAAGTAAGCCCTGTGTAAAATCCGCAAGCTTGGCGAAGCTTTGGTGGCGTACTGATTTGATTCATAGTATAGAAATTCTCGAGAAGGAATCTTGAGGAGTAGACATAGACCTGATGTGCCGAACCACTGTAAATCCTTGTGTTTGAGCTCTCATTCCTTTCTCTTTTATTTTCATTATTATTGATTGATTGCTGAAATTTAATTACTTAATTTATCATATTTAGACGGCATTTATTTTTATTAACCCAATTCATCCCCCTTTTAGGTTGTCTACCTGGATAACACATAGTTTTGTCAATTCACTATCCTCTTCCCCTACATATATGTATTCTTTGTATATACATACTCAATAATCACCCCAACCACCACCTCTCCACCGGCATCATCATCACCACCAGCCTTTGCCACCACAACGCTTTTCCCACTACTGTCCATCCACTTTTGGATGACTACCATTGCTCCACCTCCACTACCATCCAACGACCTACTCCCCTCTCACGACAACCATTGCCTTATAACGCACAAATCACCCAAATTCACCTGGAGAAATGACTAGATTCAATTAAAAATTAAAAATTCATTTTCAACAAAAAAAATCTAACACTCGAATTTAGTTACAAAATTCAATTAGAAAAATAGAGAAATCATTCCAGAACAAATCTAGATTCACCGGACGAGGAACAAGTCACGCTCATCGGGAAAAAAATTTAGATTCGTCAAAGGTGGCGGCAGAACGGGCAACAAACCAAAGCCCAAAATTAAATTTGCACAACTCGATGGGATGAAAATCCATATCTCGTTGATCTGCACATGTTGATGGCAATGAATTTGCACAACTGGGTGTATGTTCCAGTGTGGTTTGTGGTATGGCAAACTTGTAGATGAATGGTTCTGATTTATTAAATGGATAATTTTAACATGGTGTGGTCAAGTTTAAAATAAAAAATAACTTTCAATTGGAAAAACTAATAATTGAGTGCCACGTCTTTGTCAAAAACAAATTCTATTAAATGACTTAATGGGAATTGACAGAAGAATGAGATTGTTATAAAATCTAAATATTGAGATTTAAATTTAAAAAAAATAAATTAATTAAAACTCATGTTTGATTTGTTATAAGAGTTAAACTCTAGAATTTCTTTTATAATTTTTTCAAAAATTAATTTATTTGACATGTTTTATTTATTTTGTATTTTTGATCTTTTTTAGAGTGAATAAAATATTTTTTTGACAAAAATATAAGGGGATTTACGTGTAAGTCTTAATGGATAGACTTATCATCCAATAGCTTCTATGATAATTAATGACATTTTTTATCAAACACTTTTAAAAAAGGTCATTAATTGTTAATTTTTAGCTACAATTTAAAAATTGTCACAAAAAGTGTTACTAATTATAAGTTTTAGCGACAGTTTAAAAAAATTGTCACAAAAAAGTTATTAATTTTCAACTTTCAGCGACAATTTGAAAATTTTGTCACAAAAAAGTCACTAATTGCAAATTTTAGTGACAATTTATAAAAATCGTGATAAAAAAAGTCACTACTTGTCATTTTTTGAGGATATATTGCAAAAAAATCGTCACAAAAAAATTATTTTTAACAACAATTTTATTAGAACTAATTTTCAATAGGACTTGATGAGAATTAAGTCTAATTATTAGGACTTATTGGTAGTGTAGCATTTTGAAAAAAAAAATTTATCGCTCGAGTGATGGATTGGTCACTTGAGTGGTCTTGCGAGTCTTCTAATTTTTTTGCAGGTGTGTGATTCTGAGAGTTATTGAGGTTTGCTCAAGGTTGGTCGGTCGAGCGGTCTACCTTGTGTGGTCTGAACTTCTGAGAGTTTGCATTCTTTGCTCGAGCACAAGTTTGACCAATCGAGCAGTCTGTCCGAATTCAGTATCTATAAAAGTCACTTTTGGTCACATCTAGATCATTTTTCTCTCTCCATTCTCTCTCCTTCCTCCATTTTTGAGCTTCTAAGCCTTTCACACTTGGATTTCATCTACTTCTACCCATATTTGACCCATAGTTTTTTAGACCAAAACGTAGAGGATTGCAAGGGCTTCATTTTAATTTGAGTGGATCGTGTTTTTGTCACCGTAAATTTTTCGGCTTTCTCCTTGTCGCTTCAAGAGGTAGGGATTTCTTTGTTCCTTTTCAATACGTCATCTATCGATAGATATGTAGTAGCTTATTACATAAAAAAACATGTTTATTATGAATTTTTAAAAAGCATGTAAGAGGGACCTAAGGTTTGACAATTTGGGGTTTCAAATGGTTAATTGATAGTTGTTTTGGTTAATTGGAAGGTGGTTTTATGTGTTTATGTTGAGGAAAGGAAAAATTCCTTATTTAATATTATTAGCTTAATGAATTAGAAAGGGGTAAAATTGAATAATGGTTATGTTCTATGTGATGTGGCTTGTGTGAGTGTTAATTGTTAAAGAGGAAAGTTAACCATGATAATGGGGCTAGTTGGGATTGATTATGTTGAGTGAAATTGGATTGTAGCTTTAACATCATGGGCATGGTTTTAATGAAATGTGGAAATTGTATTTTTAGAAAATGATTGGAGTATTGTGATTTGGAAAATAAGAAAATTGGTTTTTGAAAGAAAAATGGAATCACCACCCTTCGTAAAATGAGAATGAACTTGAGGTTGGATTTTGAAGCCTTTGAATATTGTTATCATTATTATTGTTGTTGGACTTAAGGTCATGCGAGCATCGGATTTTCGTATTATATGTGTTTAAATACATATGTTTAGAGGTTTTGTCCTTGGTTATCGGTGGAGGATGACATTTTAATGTTGAATAGATTATGTGTATGTACTATACTCGGTTTATTTATGCTTGTTGAATTTTATAATGGTTGGAAATGTGCATGCGTTGAGAATAAGGGGTACCATTACCTTCCAGCTAGTGCTTAGAGAATTGGTTGCGCTGAGAATGAGAGGTACCAGTACCTTCCAGCTATTGCTTATAGAACTTGGCAGAGGTACCATTACCTTTCAGCAGGTGTCTATTAAATTGGCAGAGGTACCATTACCTTCTAGCAGGTGTCTGGTAAATTGGCGAGAGTATTGGAAAGGTATATCCTTGGCTTACCGTGCTTGAGGTAGGTAGAGCGTTGTTGGATTTCTCCTTATCATTTGGTTCTATTTATGTATATCATGCATAGTGATGATTATTTTATAGAGGCGGTCAGTTGTCTTATATGGTTACGTAGGGAGCATTTTATATGTATTATCTTTGTGATCATTTGGGATGTTGTTATTTGGAAATTGTATTTGAACCGGGTGTAAGTTCGGGAATTGGGGGAAACGTAATCGGGTTTTGTGGATTTGTTTTGAATACCTGTTATTATTGGGCGAATTTAAAACAAAAGGTAATAAGAAGAAAGAAAAGCAAATGGTTTAGGTTGTTGGATAAATTGAATGATTTTGAGAAAAGTACATATGTAAGTATATCTTCGAGTATAAACTAACACCTCATGTATATGATATGACATAAAGCATTCATGATCATAACTATGTATTTGTTGTTATTGTTTATGATCATGTTGGGATCCCTAGTAGATTTTATGTTCATCCCATGTTGCTAATCATTTTTCAAGAGAATGTCAAGAAGTGGTTTAAGATCGAGGATCTTCTTTATCTGTTGGCCACAGAGCCTCGTATCTATTGGTGGAATGCCATTGTTGTAAAAGGGTTGAACCCTTTCTCTTTTGTGTAATGATGTAAGCCTGCGGACAATTTATTTAATTATGTCACATGTTGCATCCCTTACATATTTCGAACGAGAGAACCCTTATTTATTTACCATGGTCAATGCTTAGAATATCTGTACATCATCTCTTAAATTGTAATATAATGATGGACTTGGTAATGTCATTTAAGTAATAAAAAGGTGAGGCGTTACAAGTAGTTTACCCAAAAATAAATTAATCAAATATATATATATGTATATTTTTTAGGATGAATCACTAAACAAGCAGAATAGGAAAAAATAGTTACACAAATATTCAACTCATCTTGTAATGGGGGTGCAACTTAAACTTTGTGTTGGTGCATCTCTGAGTTGCACCCCTCCATTATCGTGTATTTTTTTTTTTGTTTTGTTTTCTTTTGTTTTGTTTTGTCACAATGTTAAGAGAGTTCAGGTGGCTATTGTGCATAGCGCAAAATAATCTCATTTTTAAATTTAAATCATTTAATTTTTAAAGTATATTAAGTAGAGCATACATACAAAAAAAATCAAGTTAATCAGAGATCAATAGTTTTTTCATTAAATCATATTTATGTCTTAAAAAAATAAATGGTAAATGTAATTTGAAATATGAAAATACCAAAGTAATTTGATGAAAGCGATATTGATGTTTGATTAACTTAATTTTATACAAATATATTCAACTCGTTATATTTTAAAAAATAAACGTTTCGGATTATCAAAATAGGTTTCTAAATAAACCCAATTAATTGCACAACAGTGGCAGCAGCCACTCCAATTCCACTATCAAGTGATTCTTTTTTCTTTTTCTTTTTCTTTTTTTTCAACAAAATGAACATTTTAACTAATAAATTAATCCAAAGGCCAAAACTTTAAGATGTGATTTTAGATATTCTCACAGTCCAAAAACCGAAGTTAGATAACGTGTTTGTTCCACGTTAAGTGACCAGTTCAACTTTAATGTTCTATCTTGACCAGCAGAGGTTGAGTCTTTAGATTTCAAGTTGAACGTTGCCAAGCAGTAGAGTTTTGAATGAGTTTGGTGGTGACTTGTGTGTGGTGTTTTATTCTATTTAGTTTTCTTTCTATTTAGTTTGTTGATGTAATAATCCTTTCTGTGTAGATGCTTATTTCCCTCCCTTATGGGGTTTTTTTTTCTCCTCTATAAATGCTTGGATCTTTTATTTTATGGAGATTGTTTATCTCTTTTGAGATTATGTGATGCCATTTGTTAGTGTATATATATATAGATAGATACATATGTAGATAGATATGTTTAGATATATATATATATATATATAGCTATGTGTAGCTGTATCCTAGGCTTAATTATAGCCTTAGTTTAGGACTTCCTTATTTTGTCTTCTTTCTCCTATATAAAGGAGACCATGTACATTGGTTTTACATAATATATTTTACTGAGAATTTATCTCTCTCTTTCTCTCTCTCTCTTAACTTGTTTAACATGGTATCAGAGCACAAGGTTATGTCTCATTAACCAAAAAGCTTCAAATTTTCTGGTATTTATCTCTGTTCCGTCACTATTCATATCCTTTTTGTTCTCTAAAATTTGCACACAGCCTACCAAAGTGCTCGGAATCTTCCCATGATTCTAATGCCACCAACGACGTCCTCAGATCAGACTCCACGCGCCCTCATGGACCACTTTTGTCGCGACACGTCACTCGCTTCCGCCTTCACTATGTCACGCGCCCTACATTGCTTACGTCAGCCTTCTAAGCATGAGAAGATTTGTTCTTGATTGCTGACGTCAGTTGCTTCTCTCTCTGCTACTCCTCATGACCTCCGACCCTACTATTTTTACTTCTCTCTCTTCTACTCCTCATGTTCCTTCTATTCATACTGTTAACGGGTCTCTTTTGTCTGTAAGTCATATTGGTTTTGTTTCCACCTCTCACTTATCGTTATCCCATGTGTATCTTATGCCTGCTTTGACCTTAAATCTTATCTCCATTGGTCAATTACGTGAGCATGGTCTAACTGTTACCTTTTCCCATACTGGTTGTTTGGTGCAGGACCCTCGGACGGGACGGACTCTTGGGATTGGCCATAAGCATGGACGTCTATATGAACTCATTTACCTTCATGTTTCGGTTTTTTCTCAGCTCACAGGTCCTACTACTGCTCCTATTTTATCTCCTTTTCAACTTTGGCACTGTCGTTTAGGATATCTTTCTGTTGGTCGGTTAAAGTCTTTAATTTTTAGTGGTCAATTAGGTCCTGTCAGTTCTGATACTTTAGATTGTTTGTCATGTCAACTTGTCAAACAACTTGCTTTATCGTTTAATAAAAGTGACTGTATTTCTCTTGCACCGTTTGATCTCATCTATTCTGATATTCGGGGCCCCTCCCCTGCTCTTATTATGAGAGGCGCACGCTATTTTGTTGCTTTTATAGATGATTTTTCTCATTTTACATGGTTGTTTCTCATGAAAAATCGCTCTGAGCTCAAACAACTTTATTACAATTTTGCTAAAATGGTCCAAACTCAATTTTCTAAAACTATTAAGATTTTTCGCTCCGACAATGCCATGAAATATAAGGATTTTAATTTTCTTTCTTTTCTTCAGAGTCATGGTACTCAGCCTCATCACTCTGGTCCCGGCACGTCTCAACAAAATGGACATGTTGAATGGAAACATAGACATATTCTCGACACTACTCGAGTTCTCATTCTCTCTTCCTCTTGTCTGGAAAATTTTTGGGAAGAAGCCTCTCTCACTGCTACTTACACTATCAATTGTATCCCTACATCTATCATTCATAATCACACTCCCTATGAACGTTTGCATAGCACTTGTCCCCCTTATACCAATCTTAGTGTCTTTGGTTCTGCATGTTTTGTTCTTTTCCAACCTCATGAACACAACAAACTTGAACCTCGTTCACGTCTTTGTTGCTTCTTGGGGTATGGTATTAAACATAAAGGGTATCGTTGTTGGGATCCTATCTCCCAGCGCCTCCGTATCTCTTGTCATGCGGTTTTTTGGGAACACAAAATCTTTTCCTCCCTTTTCCAATTCCGCTTATCCACTTCTTCACCCTCTCTATTTTTTACTAACCCTTCCACATATCTGTTTTCTAATGAGATTGATATAGGGCCCCTGTTTGCACCTTTCGAGACATCCTTGCCTACTGGTTTTTCTCGTGAGTCTGCTCGCTCTGATGGTCCAGCTCTCGTTCCCTCAGGATCCTTACCTCCTATTGAGTCTCTCCTATGCCCTATGGCTCCTCCACACTCCACTCGACCACACTGGGTAACACAACCTTCTACTCGTCTTTGTGATTATATTGTTGGCTTCACTGCTTTTTCTACTCATAATCCTATTTTTCTATCATGAGGCTCGCTCTAATCCTTTGGTAGCATGCTATGACTGATGAATTGCAGGCTTTAGACAAAACTCATACTTGGGACGTTGTTGAGCTTCCTCGTAGAAAGACTGCCATTGGCTGCAAATGGGCGTACAAAATCAAGATACAGTTTGATGGCTTTATTGAGAGACACAAAGCCCGCCTTGTTGGTAAAGACTTCAACCAGGAATATGGTATTGATTATGAGGAGACCTTTGCTTCTGTTGCCCGTCTCACCTCTATTCATAGCTTGATTGCTGATGCTGTCACCCATCAATGGGATCTTTATCAAATGAACGTGAAAGATGTATTCCTTAATGGTGATCTTCTAGAGGAGGTCTATATGCAACCTCTCCTTGATTCTACTTATCCGCCTCATAAGGTATGCAAACTTCAACGTGCACTATATAGTCTTAAGCAAGCCCCGAGAGCTTGGTTTGCCAAGTTTAGCTCTACTATTCATGATTGTGGTTTCACCTTTAGTTCTTATGATATTGCTCTTTTTGTGAGGAAAACTACTCAAGGGACCACCCTGCTTCTGCTTTATGTGGATGACATAATTATCACCGGTGATGATGTAGATGGTATTCTTCGTCTCAAACAGTTTCTTAGCCATAATTTCGAGATGAAAGACCTTGGTCCTCTCAGCTATTTCTTGGGTTTTGAAATCTCCCATGATTCCATGGGTTCGTTTCTTTCTCAGGCTAAGTATACCTCTGATCTTCTTGCTCGTGCTAGTCTTACAGATTACAAGGCTGCTTCCACTCCACTAGAGACTCAGACTCGTTTTACTCCTCTTGATGACACTCCACTCTCTGATGGTACTCTGTATCGTTAGTTGGTTGGCAGCCTTCATTATTTTGCGCACTTCTCTCTTCAGCTTCGTGCCTTCTCTGATGCTGATTGGGATAGGGATCCTCTTAACCGCCACTCTACTACAGGTTTCTGCTTCTTCTCAGGTGATTCTCTTATTTCTTAGCGCAGCAGGAAACAATCTCTTACTGCTTGTTCAAGTACAAAAGCCGAATACCGTGCTCTTGTTAATACTAGTCAGGAGTTTCTCTGGTTTCATTAGCTTCTTGTTGATATGGATGTTATCCCCTCTGGTGCTAGTGACCTCTATTGTGATAATTAGAGTACTATTCAAATTGCTCACAATGATGTTTTTCATGATCGCACCAAGCATATTGAGATTGACTGCCATTTTATTCATTAACATGCCACTCATGGTACTGTTCATCTCCATCCGATCTCTTTTGCAGATCAACCTGCTGATATCTTCACCAAAGCTCATCGTCATGGCCGCTTCATTGAAATTGTTTCAAAACTCAAGTTGGTTGATATTTATCCTCCTTAAATTTGAGAGGAACTGTTAATGCATATACATAGATAGATATGTATGTAGATAGATAGTTATGTGTAGTTGTATCCTAGGCTTAATTATAGCCTTAGTTTACGACTGACTTATTTTATCTTCTTTCTCCTATATAAAGGATGCCATGTACATTGATTTTACATAAGATATTCTATATAGACTTTTTTTTTTCTCTCTCTCTCAACTTGTTTAACACCATTATGCTGAATTGATCCAATCTTTGAGTAATTTTACAATGGAGATTTTCTTCCAATCTAAAAAAATTAATAAATTAATTTTGAAGTGGCCACCACACGCTAAACAAAAGAGAAAATGAATTTGACAATTGACAAGTTCAAACATTCAAGTAGGATGAGATTTCACTACAACAAAAAGCAGTTTTAGCGACCAAAAATGTAAATTTCATTGCTGAAAGTAGGGCAATTGGCGACTAAAATTGAATTAGTAGCCAAAAGTGAAGAAGTGAAGACTTTTGGCGACTAAAACAGTTTAGTAGCCAAATGTATACTTATTGGCGACTAAAAATCAGTTTAGTCGTTGATTATATGGGTTTTAGCAACTAAAACAATTTTAGTAGCCAAAAGTGAAGGTTTTTGGCGACTAAAAGAAATTAGTAGCCAAAAGCATAGGTTTTGGCGACTAAAAAATAGTTTGGCCGCCGATTGTAGGTGTTTTACTGACAAAAAAAATTTTGTATCCAAAAGTAAAGGTTTTTGGCTACTAAAAAAAATTTAGTAGCTAAAAGTGGACAATTGGCGACTAAAATTGAGTTTAGTCGGCAAACGTGGCGGCTTTGGCGACTAAAAATCAATTTAGTCACCGAAAGTAGTTATTTTTAGGCGGAAATTAATTTTTTTAGCGACTAAATTATTGGTAGTAGCCAAAACTAAGGTTTTTGGCGACTAAAAAAAATTTAGTCGCCAAAAGTGGCTCCTTTTTTTTAAAATAAATAATTTATTTTTTACATAAAATTATATTGAATAAAAATAATTATGTTTATATATATAGTTTAATATTAATACGGGTCAATATACTATATAAATAATATATTTTGCATATATATTCATGTGGTATTATTGTGGCATAGTGGAGAGAGTGTGTTGGTAGATGTTTAGAATGGAGAAGGTTGGTGGTTCAAAACTTGGAAAGAGCAGAGGGTAATTTTTATTTTTTCCTGAAATAAGCTTTTGGCGACTAAAACGGGTGGTCGCCAAAAGCTTCAGTATTGGCGACGAAAAAAATAGTCGGCAAATATATAAATTAAAAAAAAAATTTCACTATTGGCGACTAAAAATTTTGTCGCCAAATGTATAATTTAAAAAATATAAATGAGCTTTGGCGACGAAAATTTTAGTCGCTACAAACTTGGTTTTTGGGCGACTAAAAGTTTGTTAGTCGCCAATACCTTTCGCGGCAGTTTTCCAGCGACCAAGCCAGCGACTAAAAAATTTAATCGGGGAAACTTAAAACCTGACTTTTGACGACTAAAAATTCACTTTTAGCGACTAAAAATTTAGTCGCCAAATGTGTTTTTTCTTGTAGTGTTTGATGGGAAAAATTTGGTCAAAATTCTTTTATAACAAAATTTCATACAAACATATAAATTTTAACTTGAGAAAGACAACATAAATCACTACTATCTAAATGTCCTTAGTAAATAATTTTATATTACAAACTTTAAAAGAATATAATTTTTAATTTAAATATTATTTTCTAATAAAATTAATATTTTTAGAATTCTCTCATCAAGATCTATCAAATAAGATTCATCTTGGCCATGAAATTCTATACAGTAAAAATTCTACTTCTGAAATTTACCTAACAATAAAATTTTGTTTTAAAATTTTTATATTTAAATAGTGAAATACCATCACCATTACTAAACACTGTAGTCATTATAACTGTAACCGCCACTAGTAGAAATATTAATTAAAAAATTTATCAAAACAATGAAATGATAATGTTAATAAAGTAAAATTTTACTAGTGATTTAAAATAAAGCATCGACAATAAAAGATAGATTACATATTATTATAACAAACCAAACTAAAATTTTTTGCTACTTTAAAACAGAGTGTCAAAGCCATATATTACCAGAACAAATCAAAGAAATGTTAATCTAATGGCAAACAAAACACCATTATTCAGATTCAATAAAAAAAACAACCTTAACAAATGAATTATACATTGTTTAATCTTTAATCTCACTTCAAAAAATTTCAACAATCGTTCACTCTTCATTCGAAAAAATAAATGAAATACATATCAAACTCGTAATTTCATTCAATTTAAGTTTCACTCTAAGAAGTTAGGGCTTTAGAAACAAAAATTTAAGGATAAAATCAATTTTTAGGGACAAAATATTTTTGTTGCAAAAATGTTATTATTTTATTTTTAGGGACAAAATTGGACATTTAGTGATGAATTACTAATCTTTTGGGACCAAAAGATTTGTCTAAAAAAATAAACCTTTTTGGAACCAAGTTATTTTGTCCTTAAAAGTGTATTTATAAGTGACATTTTCAAAATTTTATCCTTAAAGCTACTTATTTGACTTTTTGAGACTACCTTTCAGTGACTGTCTTTGCGACAACTAAAATTAGTTACTAAATATTTTTTATAACAAAATTTAAATCTTTAAAAATAAAAAAACTTAATCCCTAAAACTCTTATATATTAGAGTGCTTTCTTAAAAGTTTTACGAGTCAATAACAAGTTTCGATTTAAACAATTATATATTACATGCTTTGTGATTAATTTCATTAATGACAATGTATAGTGCGTAAGAGAGGCTGTAGGGGTAACTAAGTCTAAAAAGTTACAGTATAAATATGTAGAATGTGAACTTCATCAATTAATGCTTAAAATTGGGGGATTTTAATCAATTAAAAAATATTTATCATTTTTCCAATACTAAAATAAGGAGTTTTGACCAAATTTCCCTTTTTAAGGGAAATTTTGTGATTCAACTTTTGTGATATTTAGTTATAATCTATTGGAATTTTAGTTCTAATTTAGTTATGACTTAATTATATACACTGTAATATTAGTTACAATATTGTTTTGATTATGATTCAAAACTTGTTTAATATACCTTATGTAATGTTTAATTATAAATATTTTTTTTATTAATTATAATTTATAAAAAAAAAATTAGTTATAATATTAATAAATATAAACTCGTAAATATTATTGCTTACCCCCACACCTTTTTTTTAAAGATGGTTTACTCTACATTTACGTAACTTCCATGACCAAAGATACTTTAGTATTGGAGATCAGACCACGTGGGCATTGACCACGCATGTTCATTGAGGACTATGTAAATCTCTCTTCTTTTTCCTTTGGTATAAGGGTTGTATATGTTTTGTAAAATACTAGTTAATTAAATTGTTCAATACTTCTTTTGTCCATTAACACAGTAAAAAAAAAAAAAAACCTTAATTTTTTAAAAAACATTACTCTTAAATTTATTCTTAATGATATAAATTTAAAATTTTCTAACATTACTTGACCAAAAATAAATAAACAAATAAATAAAAATTCCACCACCACATTACATGCACTGATAAATGAACACATTTTATCTACGTTGTGAGCTACCTAATAATTGAAGATTTTTTTTATTACACTGTTGGTTTCTAAATGAACATTTTTGTGTGCTTTTATTTTTATTTTTTATTTTTAATCTTTAACGATTTTTTTTTTTCAAATTTCTTCACAAATAATTTACTTTTTTTTAAGTAAATCTAAAAAGTAAAAAAGAAAATTGATTAAAGGAAAATTTACCTATAAATCACATATTGAGGAATGATGATCCGATTAGTCCCAAGAGTTTTCTTAGAAACCAATTAGTTCCATTGATTTTGAAAAGGTAGATTTAGGTGCTATTTGGGAACAATTTTTTTTTTGGGTTTTTTTTTTGCCTTTTTTTTTTCACTAAAAGACAAATTGGTTATAAAATCAAAAAAAAAAAAATAAATCCAAACAAAATATCATATTAAACCCCATAATCATTTCACTTTTTCTCTCACAAATATCACATCCAACCACAAAAAAATCCAACTATCTTTTCAAACACAAAAAAAAATTCTCCAATAATATTCTATAACTAAAAAAACCTACAAAAAAATTCACTTTCCAAACACCCACCTAATATATTATTTGAAAATTAGATTCACGGTTATACCCTTATTTCTATTATGTTTCCTCCTACTTCTTCTTCTTCTTCTTTTTTATGTGTGCTAGAAAGG
Organism: Camellia sinensis; assembly: GCF_004153795.1. NCBI lineage: Eukaryota > Viridiplantae > Streptophyta > Magnoliopsida > Ericales > Theaceae > Camellia > Camellia sinensis. Next base: position 169,389 of record NW_021027115.1, read on the forward strand.
TAAGATACACAATCTATGGAAATGAAATTTAGGATGAATTTTTATATGGGAATTTTTTTTATTTGGAATAACTTGAAAAACATTTCAAAAAGAGTATAAAAATGACTTGAAATATGAAAATTTTCAAATATTTCAAAAGGACGTGGGATTCTTCAAATATTTTAAAAGGAGTACAAAAACTCCTTAATAAGTTTTGAGCAAATGTATGATTTCAATCTGTAACACTCCAATCTAACACTTAAAAAAAAAAACTCCCTAGTGTAATACTCCAACCTAACACATAAAAAAATTATTTAGTGTACTTTTCTCAAACGTAATACTCCTGTATAACACTCTAAGAAAAAAGATGTGAAATTCTTCAAACCATTCCAAAAGGGTGTGAGATTCTTCAAACCATTCCAAAAGAAATACAAACATTTCTTAGTAAGCTTTGGGTAAATGTATAATTTCAAACTGTGAGTGTTACATTTGAAAAAAGTATACTAAGTAATTTTTTAGTGTTTTTATCTGTGTTACATTAGAGTGTCACGTTTAAGATTACATTGATTGGATTGTTATGCTTGATAAAAGTACACTAATTTATTTATTTATTTATTTTTTGTGTGTCATATTGAAGTGTTACGTTTGAAAAAAGTTTGGAGTGTTACGTTGTTACATTTGAAAAAAAGTATACTGAAGGGTTTTTTAGTATGTTACATTAAAGTGTTACATTATTGGAGGGTTACATTAGAATGTTCGTAATGTGAAATTTGTTCTAGAAAGAGGTACAAACCTAAACCTCTATAGTGTGGATTGGCCTACTGTGTAATTTCACATTTAGATAAACCCATTGTTAGTTCTCAAAAATTAAATCCAAATATGTAAGTGATTACCCTTTTATGTAATTTCTATTTTAATGGGACATTTGAGTTCATAAGAAAAAAAAAGAACTAAACAGTTCACAAGATCATATTTTGGAATTTATTGGTGCTTCACCCTTGATTAAAATAAATAAATAAAAAATTTGACCAAAGTAAAACAATTAAGTCAAAAGAAAAAAAATTCAAAATAATTTTCAAAAACCAAACCAAATAAGTTGCTTCAAGATGTTTAAATTTCTAGGGCAAATTACCTACACCTCCCTTGAGGTTTAGCTAAATTACAAATTCTCTCCTAAGGTTTCAGAAATTACATTCTATCCCCTGAGGTTGATATTCGCATAACAATTTAACTCTTACCGTTAACCAAACGTTAAGAATGATTAGCTGACATCACCATAATATAAATTGATGGACGATATTACCCCTGCTAAAATCTCTTCGATAAATCAACAAAATTTACAAAAAAATCACGTTAGATGTGAAAAAAAAATCAAATTTTTGGAATCATGTTTGATCTGTTGTTTAGAAAAAAAAATTCAGAATTTAAAAAATAAATAAAAATAAATATGAAAAAATATATTTAATTTGTAAAAATTATTTCTAATCACTCAAAAGATAAAATTATACAAAAATAATAATTTTTTTTTATTTTTTATTTTTTATTTCTTAACCAAATTAACTTTTCATTTTTTTATAAAAATTTAAAAATAAATTTATAAAAATCAAACCAAACATATTCTAAGAATTTTTTGACAAGACATTTCTTGTGTTTTTAACTTATTTAATTATTTGTTAATTTTATGATATTTTTACCATCTGACACTACAACATAAAAAAATTTTAGGGACCAATTTTTTTGATCTCTAAAAGCGAAAATTTTGTTGCAAAAGACATTTAGGGACTAATTTCTATCTTTGTAAGGATAGTCACTAAACGGTCGCATTGAAAAGTCAAAAATAAAGTTTTTAGCAATAAAATTTCGTAAATGTCAATAATAAATAGACTTTTAGGGAAAAAATAATTTGGTCTCAAAATAGTTTATTTTTTGAGACAAAATTTGATAAATGTTCAATTTTTATTGCTAAAAATATAATAACGACACTTTTCATAAGAAAAATATTTGGTCCCCTAAAAATAATTGTCCCTAAATTTTGGTCTCTAAAACCTTAATTTTTTGTAATGTGATAAGTGTTTTTTCATTTTAATTTTGCATTTCCTAACTTGTTTAAAAATGACAATTTAGCTAAACCTCAGGGAGGAATCTGTAATTTAGCTAAATCTCGTGGGGGTGTAGGTAATTTTCCCTTATTTGTCAAATGGACATTTTAGTCAATTTATGATATCCGTTAACGGCTTTAATTGTAATAGGACGGGATGTAATTATTGAAACCTTAGGGGGAATTTGTAATTTCGTTAAACCTCAAGGGAGGTGTAGGTAATTTGCCCAAATTTCTATGACTAATGCTAGCTCATTCGTATTCATTATCATTAAAATCTAGGCATAATTACTATCAAATCCTATTTAATGAACTTAAAAACCTATAGGTCTAAGGGTGAGAATTTACGACACGGTGGCTAAACTCTTGCCTAACCATACACGAAATTAGCAGGTTAGGATTGACCATATCCTGATACGAACATGTATATGACATGACCTGATAACACAAATATTAAACAAATCAGATTAATATCAAATTTGTATAATACGAAATTGACACGAATAACTCGTATAATGAAAAATTAGTTGCACATTTTACTATTGTTTCCACTAAAGAGTATCATGATATTTTTTTCTCTCTAACATAATTATATCCAATTTTTTTAAAAAGTATGTAAAATACAATTTTAAGTTTAATATAGATTTTATTTTGCTTTTAATTGAATTAATGTATTTTTTGTCTTTTATTTGAGTTAATCTAGTAAAAAAT